>JAOXXN010000446.1:78601913-78616654 GCA_026770055.1 Myrmophylax atrothorax | reverse complement strand
CAAGTGTACACTAACACATCCCAAAGAAGTGAATTAGATCTCACTCCTTTTGTCTTCTTACTGCCTTGGATTATTGAAGCACAGGTTTTTCTAGTGGCACAGAGAGGTGGAATCTATCCAGGCAAATTACAATTCCCTTTTTCCACACAGCCTGCCAACTGAGAAGTGGCCAAGATGTTCCTGAAGTCTACTGAAGCTCTGAAAGTCTTCCTGGGATAATCTGCCCTATGAGAAGAACAAACATCTGCCAACATCAGTGCAGTGATACAGGGGATAATGATGCTTTGGCTTTCCATGTAACTTTTTCCTTCCTGATCTTTTCCTAGTCTTGGATGCCATGTGGCTCTTGATGCACTATTTAAAGGATAAAATATATACATATTCAGAACAAGTGAGAGAAAAGATAGAGAAAAAAAATAAGGAAGGAAAATAGGAATAGAGATGTAAGGAATACTGCTGAAAGAAAATGTATGGCATTTCCAGGTGTTTATCCGAAATATGAACCCTGTATCAGCCGACTGTCTTCCACTTCTAATGCTTTAGGTGAATGCAGTCTATGTGTGTGGTTTAAGCAGACAATTCTGTAAGAAAAAGTAATTACATTATAAATTACTCACAAAGTTCACATCCAGTAATCAGTCTGATTAAAAGACTAAGGAACAAAACTTGGAGTTGAGACGTCTGGATTCTTTACTAGAGATGGCCAATGCTTTCCTTTCATATCTTCAGTAACACATGATATCTCTCCATCAGAAATTTCTACTACCTCATTGGATAATAATTTTTACCCTTATTTAAGATGGGTATGAAGATTAGAAAATAATCAGCATGACACATTTTCCTAGGGATTCTCCTATACTTAGGACACGAACCCTACAAGGCATATCTCTGTGAAAACATAATGTAATTACTGCATTAAACAAAAAGGTCATTGACTGACCCAGCTGTGTCTAATTAATAAAAACATTTCTGCAAAGCTAAGACTATTACTACTATTTGTATTTAGCAACAGTGTGTGAGGCAGTGAGATTGTCCTTGCCTCTCAACATCCACCAGCAATTTTTCTTCTCCCAGAATGACAACCATGAAAAAGACTTGCTTTGTAATACAAGGCATCTTTCTGATTTATTTTGTATTATTATACAGCTTTTGAAAAAAATGTATTAGCTATAGGTTCTACCATGACTAGTAGAAAATAAATAGATAAAATTGATAGCATGATATTTATTAAATTCATTATATTTTAAGACATTTATATTTTAATTGCAGCAGCAACACATAGGAGCAGCTGGTTCCAGAATCTGTAAATTAATGAACCCATCAAGCCACGATTGGTAGGATGTGAAAAGGCTGTTTACTATTATAAAAATCTTTGGTTATCAAAACAAAGCAAATTATGCTAACCAGGGTGAAGAAAAAGTTTCCTTCAATTTCATCCCAACTTACTCAACCACTAACCTTTTATTTTACTTACATAGTTATAGTTTACATTACGACTGAGTGTGCTGAAGTACAACAAGAAAAATAAACACAGAAAAGACTTTCAATTTTCATGTTATTGATGCCTATTTCTTCTTGACAATGTATAAAAGGAGACATACCAATAGGTTTGCTTTGCTAAAACAGAGAGAATGAGGAAGAATGAAAAAATCCTCCAATACACAAAGTGGTAATACAAAAGATCAAATTTACTAAAACTATCCAGGACTTTGGCTTTCCAAAACGCAAGCAAATGCACGACCTTGACTTTATAAGAGAGTCAAAATGTGAAGGCAATAGTACACAGCAACTCTAAATCCCCACTCTTTCTTTCAAGAAAAATAAACTCAAACTCTGCTTTCCTTGAAGAAAGCAAAGGATAGAGACAATCGTGTCTCGGTGGTCAAGCAACAGGAGAAAAATGTGAAGCCTCTGTTTTAGTTGCAATATGTTCAGATATACATTAAGACTTTTAAAAAGCAGACTGCTTTACTTTCTTCACTGACTTTCACTGCTTTTTTTTCCAGGTATAACCCATCGTTGTATCATTAATGCCCCAATAGCAATGGTAAGTCAAGTGTATCAGTATATGTTTGTAAAACTAAAATAAATTCATGTCTTCACTAGGACTACAACACCCTTTCAAATAGTATTTTTTATGTAAAGCATTTCTTTTCTCAGAACACATCATACTAATTTCTTTACAGATTTCTGTATTAAATTTTGATTTTCAGCTACCAATTGTAGCAAACAGATTATGCAAGAATTTTTATTCTTTCTCTGTTTATAGCAGCTAAACTTTCATCCAATATTTCTGCCTCTTTATAGAACATAGCTTCAATATGATGATTTTCCTAATTTAGATAATTCTCATTGTCTCTGTTATCAAATATTTTGGAATACACTTCTGATTTCCGTACCTTTCTGAAAAGGTTAAATCCTGCTGGCATATTCTATAGAAAAACTTGCATGAAGAAAGACATTGTACTAAGTCACATACATACACTTTATTATCTACTTATACTTTAATATTCACCACCAATTGTTAGTGAAAACTGCACCTGGATTTCAGCACAGAGTCCATCTGCTAAATTTTAGTTTGATGTATGCCATGAAAATGAAGAGATGCAGCTGAGATCAGAAAACTTTTTTATCACACTCATTCTTAAACTACTGGATTATTAAATGATGGGTTTCAATAAATTAAAAGCAAGTGTGTTTTAATATACTGCAATTATAGCAAAATTATATATTCATTTTATTGAAAATGTATTCAAGTTACAATTTTCTTCACTGAAAAGGGAATTTCAAAAGATGAGCTTTATATTTCTATGCTATAGCCTGCATCTGAAGGACAGTTTTTAAAAAGGAGTGCAGACATTAGTGTGCAAAGTATTTTCATCAAAGTTCATTACACAAAGATCATATCCCCTAAATTTTCATTATAATTAGATGTCATAGAATATAATCTTCATAATCAGGAGCTACAATGGCTACATGTTCTTGAAAAATCAACATAAAGCTCAAATTGAAAAATGTGGTATCCTTTCCAGTTTTCAGGTATATACTAAACTGCATAACTTCTGGTCTAATAATATCTTTTGACCAAAGCCCTGAGACATCATTGAAAAACTAAAAAAGGAGATGAGAATAAGCTTACTGAGTCATATGTCCCCAAAAGAATCTGGACACAGCTACGAGACAATCCCATTTGTAAGGTGTTCCGCATGTCCCTGCACACCATATTACAGAAACTGCATTTTCTGTCCAGTGGAATTAGTATGAGTAAAATACATGTAGCGAACTTACTGCCCTATAAAACATCATGGCTGTTTATCTCATAGAGTGCCATTGTTTCACCATCATTAAACCTGCATAATTATGTCATTGTCCTGCTGTTGGGTGAGTGCACTGGAGTGTGTAAATGGACATTGCTGTGCTTTAAAAGGGACATCACCAAATTGAATGTTTGGCTAATTTTTAAATATTTTTTCCAGGTACAGTCTATGATTGAAACATCTTTAAAAGAGGTTACATAATAATTTTCTTACACAACTTTCCAACAAGAAAGAAACATGGCACTTGAATTCTATACAAGCTTATATTTTCAGGAAAACTAGTTCAGTGAGATGCAGGATTAGGATGCCTTTCTGGCACCTTTTCATGTTTCCCAAGCTGGACTATGATAGAAATTGGAACAGGCCTCAGGAGATGACAGCTGAGGAGGGGCTTTCTGTGTTATAGCAGACTCCAAGGATGCCCTAAGGTAAGTGGAATTGCTCCGAGTTTGCACAATGCCACATGCTGTTATTTTGTTATTGAAGGCACTGTTACATTTTACTACACTGTGCATTCACAACCCACTGGCAAAGAGGTGACAGGCATCACTGGTCATCTAGCAAAGCAGTTTGGTTCCCCTTAGACTGTCATTTATAATGCAGCCATTTTATATGCCCGGAGAGATACTTTTCTCTGCTACCTGTGCAATGACAACAAACAGAAGAATCTGTTTCAGTATATCATGTGCCAAAAATGAGGCAAAAATTCTTTGCCGCCTACAGGATAGTAACGTGCATGAGTAAATCTCACTCCCCTGTACGTTACCCCATCTGCATGGGAACAGCAGCGGAACAGATCTCTGCCGTGTCAGTGCTTTCAAATGATGTGTATTATGGAGATGAAAGAAACACATTCTATTTTTCTTCACAGTCCAAAATGCATCTACTATATTTGAGAAAAACTGGCACAGGATGGGCAAGTGCGCTGGGAAAAATAATAACATGCAGAAAAAAAGAAAATTATGAAACTGTTTACCCTTTTAAAAAACTAATTCCAGAAATACCACTGAAATCAAATTAATCCCTGATATAAATGTATGCACTATTATTAAAGAGAAAAATATCCCACATTGTCATAGACTGTTGCGTGGCCAGGGCCACAGGAAGAGTATTATTTCTGTCACTTGTTCATATTAAGATTCTCCTAAGGAGCTTTAAACTAAAATCTTTGTTTGAAATTAAGTGTTCAGTCTATGAATCCACTTTCCTTCTTTGAAACTCCCTGGCAGTGGGACTCTCCCTCACTGTTTGTACAAGGGCCTGGAACAATAGGACATCAAACCTTGTTGTGTGCATTAGACATAACTGTAAAATCATTACAGTCTATACATATCTGTTCTGTTTCTTGGTTCCTCGCTAGGATTCATGTGCCATCTCTTCTTTCAAACTCTCAGCTGAATGTTCTCATGTGTGAAACAAGAAACTGCATTGGTAAATATGAACTATAACGATTCTGAAATCTGCCAGCACAGCATTCATAATAATTAAATATCAGCAGATGTGTGTTATTTGCTAACTAGGCCTTAAACATCAATACATTTTGGGTTATGTTCTGCACTCCTCAGGCTATTTATTAAAGCATAGGAACAGCAAAGGTTTACTAATTTTCACATTTTTTTTTAAACTTTAGTTTTAAATGTTTAACTTCTTTCTGGATTAAAATTATTCTTACCAGACTGAAGTACTAAAAAATTAAAGAAATTTGCTGCTAGATGATCCGATGAAGCACCATCTCTGCTCCCAGTCATTCCCACTTTTTAGCATCTTTGAGACTAATATCAGTTTTGGAAGTAGCTAAATGCCAACTATCCCGATAAACATGTACACTACCAGCTGTGGTTCCATCTGCTCAACTAAACATTTTCACACCAAATCTGCCAGGGGAAAAAAAATATTGGTTTTGGAGTTGGTTTGTAACAACTGAAATATTAAAACCCTAACTCCAGGTGGCCCTTCATTTTTCTATTTTCTCTGATTAATATATTTAGAAGAAACACAACCATTTATTTATAGTCTGCCTCAAACCCACAGAATCCAATGGAAGTAATGTGGGGCAAAAGGCACAGACAAATAAAACGTAAATCCAGACCTGATAAACCTTGACTTTGCCTTTTGCAGAGCCCTTGCAAATGCCTACGTGACTGCATGACCTGACTGATGTACAGCAGCAGCTATAAATAGCTCCTGGCCCCTTTGCCCCAGCCTGGAGGCAAGAGCAAGGCTGGTGTCTTTGTCAGCCTGCTCCCAAAGTGCAGCCTTGTGAATCCAGAGTGGCAATTGGCACTTCAGTCCAGTGGGATGATAGCTGCAGTTTTTCAGAGCCTTTTATGAAAACAGATGATGCGCCTTCTTTCATGAGCACAAATACCTGTAGAAGCACTGCAGACAACATCCTAGATGAATCCTAGATATTCTACCAGTGTGAATTGACTTCCACATGTACAGCGCACTCTGAAGTGATAGCTGTGTACATCCCTTTTTATATCACAGAGAGATCTAGCTCCAAATCTGTTAAACTCTTCTTGCTTTCAAACATTCAGATCTTCTTCAGAAAGAAATACAAGTCTTCAAGAAACAGCAAACCAACATTGCCAATGTGGCTCTTCTTGAACTTTCATGTTAGAAAGTTCAGGGGGTAATGAGAAGGCACTAGGACCAGCACCTGCCACTGTGCTAGTGCAATAACCAATAAAAATATCAAGTCTGAAAAAGGAACAAGGTTTAAATTGCACCAAGCCACTGCTTATCACTTTCCATTCCCCTGCTGTGAAGCAGCAGAAGGTGTGGGCAGCCTCAATTCTGTCACCATGAAAACCTGAGTGTCTGTTGTGAAACATGGATAGCACAATAGCTGAATAGGAGGATGAGACTAATCCAAGCCACAAGAAGTCCGAGTATGTGCTTGCTGCTATACCTGCTAGGGCCTGTAAATTGCCCCTTCTGAGTTCTCAATTGCACATGCCAAAGTCCTGAGGTAATCTTACAACTTCATGAAAAAGAGTTTGAAAATAATGGATACAAGTTTATTTAACTCAAAACACCAGCCAATTCAGTTCAGCACCTGGTTTGTATAGTGTCATCTGATAGGCAAAACCAGAAAACGCCCCCCCTCACTCCCCCAAGTTAGGGCTTTTAAACAGTTTCAGTAACATAAGAAGTCAGAACACGGCAAAACAATGGATGAATAGATCATACTGTGGTTTAAAAGTCAAAGAAATCCTAGTGGAAACTCAAGAGGGATGAAAAGGTGTGATGTTTCTGTAACTTTTGTTAATGAAAGCCAAGAGTAATTTTATTGAAGTGAATGGAGTAATGCAAATTTTTTTATACTAAAGAGCCATCAGACACATTTAGCTCCTTGACAACAGAATTAATTTCTGGTTTAGAAAGATATATTTTATTATAGATATTACTCCTTCTTCTGTTTTATAGATATATTCCTTATAGAAATGAAATTTTTTAAAAAATCTTGCTACATGTAATAATTTCTACTAATAAAGTCTCTTAAGTAGATGTGGCAGGCAATTAACAGCTTAGATAAAACAAAAGAGATTTCTGAACTTTCTGATGCAGATTTCTCATGATTTTGTTCTGAGTTTATTATTACTTACCAAAATCTTAGAAAACCCAAAAGTTTTTCCAACTACTGAAATTTAACAACACAAATTAAAACAGTCACGAGAAAGGTACACAGATTTAAGTTTGCACATTTTATCCTTTCTGGTTCACTTTGCAATGACTTCTCTATCTCCAGAAATAGAAATGTATCAGTGAAAAAATGCTTTATTTTCTATCAACTAAATGAATCACCTAACATACTGCAGTCTAATACTGCTGTTGTATTTAACAGTTAATACAATTAAACTGCAAAAAAAATCTGCCTTTCTTTCCCTTCACATTTTTGGCTCAAGTAACATTACAAACGATCTCACTAATAAAACCAATTGTGAGAGACACATGAGCCCCAGAAATAAGTCAAATGTTATTAAGTTATGTGCAGAGGCACATGTACATAAAGTATTTTACTACCCTCTGTAGTTTCAGTTTCTCCAAAATAAGTACTACTAGCATCAGTCAGAGAATAATGAAGTGGAACATGTTTTTGTAAAATGAACAAAATTATGAAGAATTTAAAAACAAGATCAATATCCAGCACTGCACACTGTACCAAATAAATTAGGCTTTCTACTGTTCAGTAGCCAGTCTCTGTGGCTACTGGCTAGCACTAAGGAATATTAAAAAAAAAGACATGTTATAACATTTATTTCATTATTTTAGTATTTAACTTCAGTGTAGATATTGCACTATTACGTAAATGACTTACAACAAAACAAAAGTAGTCCAGCAGCTTCTTTTGAAGAAAACCTTATGATACATAAAATCCACAAGTTCTTGTAATAATGATTTCCCATCTATACTGTTATCTGTTACAATTTGGCCTATTTTCACCGCAGTCCTTTGAGCTCTACTAGTTTATAAAACAAGGGATATTTACAAGCACAGAAGCATATAAATATAATATGCATTCCTCATCCTTTCCCAAGGAGTAGAGGAAAGAGTAACTATAAACATCTAACCCGCAAAGTGCCTTTTGTTCTGCTTATGGCTGTTTCTGTGTAACTATCAAGATAGAAGCAAGTCCAAGAAATTTGCATCACACAGAGAAATAAGGCAATATTTCGATAGTCATCAGTTTCCTTGGGAATTAAGTCAGAGACTTTGATGCAAACTGTACTGCTTTATGCTCTCTCCTACAGATAAGCCATATATTTTCTGTGAAGAAATCCACTGAAGAACTTCCAGCAGTGAAACTATCAAGCACTGAGGCTTGAGATAGCCTGTTAGATATCTGGGCCCAGGCCAAAGAGTCTGAAAGATAAGAGTGGAGACTGAAGTTAAGCCTAATTCTCTGAAAAGCCAATGTAAGGCAGTCTGATGTGCTCGTGGTAGTCTGAGCTGCTGCAATGTTTTGTACTAGATAACTTTCCATACCCAGAAAGAGCTTATGCTCAGATATACTGTGCTACTATCATCCAAGGGAGAAGGAGAAAAGCAAGAATAACTGCAGACAGTTCAACATCCAGCAGGATGAGGCAGACTGCCTTACCCAAAGAGGGAAAATGGACAGTTTTATTTATCAGATGCCACTCTGCATCAGCTTTAGTTCAACACAGAATATAGAAGCACTACTAAATGTTGGAATGCATTGATCAAAAAACAATAAATAACTTTCACCAGAAATCTCACTGGACTTGGAATCTCACTGATTTGTCACTTTCTTCTCAGAAGTACCATCTCTGCCTCATTTAGGTTTAATCTTAAACAACTGGTCTTTATTTCTGTGCTGTTTTCTTACAATTAGTTGCCACTACAGCAAAACTGGAATGGTTAGAGACCTCAAAGGACAAAAGGAAATATATGTCATCTGCCTATTTCTCAAGCATACCATGTGACCTGCTCACACAGTAGCTGAATACAGATGCCAAAAAGAGCTACCAGTAAAACAGGTTCTTGAAAGACACTGGAATGCAGAACAAAAAGGTGGTATGTGCTGACTGCTTGTTGGATGTGTTTGTATGGGAATAATGCCAACCATTTTAGTGTATTACTTTGGATCCTGCTACCTCTCTCAAGCAAGAAAGTACTATCTCATGATCAGCTGTGTTAAATGATTCAGATATGTCTAAAGTGATGAGAATAGATGTCTGTACTGTCTCCACCGAAAGAGGCAGATTACACATGCCCCTAAAACCACTTCATGCACTGCTTTAAATTCAGATTGTGCTGGATCTAGAATTTTATCTTAATTCAGTTAATGCAGTTGCCCTTTGGCTAGCTTCTCTATGAGCCTGCGAAGAGTTTCACAATTATTCTGCGTCTGTATGTGGGGACAGACAAAGAAAGATGATTACAGTTAGCTTTAGGGTGAAATGTGGAAACTGTTATAGAGCACATGGAAATGCTACACAAAGGTTTGGGACAGGAAATGAATAGCTAATCCAACTGAAGCTACAGGGGGAATGACTTGGATGTGAGACATAATTATTCAAACTGGAATTTGCTCAGGACACTGAGGTTAGCACCTCTCCTCTTGACAATTGTGTCAAGGCTACAGCTGACAGGACTTCAGGGGGTTTAGTTCATTTGAAAAGCAACAAAATCCAACTGCAAAATTCTTTTTCCCACAAGGGACAATGAGTTCAGCACAATACAGTGAGAAAAAACCATCTTCTGATTCATCCTTAGCACTCTTTCAACATTTGGATTCTTGCTGCAGGTATCCTGTTAAGTAATAATACTCCCCAGTATAACTCTACTCAGTCTGACAGGTGAAGAGAAACAGCTTAAAGAAGCATAGCTACAGTGACCATGACTAAAATACTTGTGTAATTTAATTCTACCAACTAACAAACAAAGTAACAACACAGTGAATTAAACACTGGAGAGTTGTTGTAGTTTGGAATTATTATGTAAATTCTCTCCCCTGACACTAACTACCCATGCCATTCGTGAACAAAGGAAGTAGTTAACTTCTACAGTCTTCTTCTTGATCGCTTGGGTGGGGGGGCAGGTTGTCTCTTTTGGTTTTGGGGACATTTTTTCCACTTTTAGCTCGGCTGAAGGCAGGAGCCGTGTGTGTGTGCTGCAGTGGGAGAGAGGCTTTGCTGCTGCTCTCTTGCTGCGACTGTGGAGTAAGCCAGTTTTTCCCTGACACTGCTGGGGTTCTTGCCACTTGCTCCTGGTTTCGGCATCAGGGTCCCAGTCTCCGTTCCAGTCTCATTGTCACCTGCAGCGTCGTGACCGGCCCGCCCTGGCTGCATCAGTGACCCGGGAGAGAGAGGTCGTGCCTGCTTTCTGGGACATGCTGCGGTTCTCCATTTTCCAGCTTTCCTTCTTCATTTGGGACAAGGAACACAGGGGGAGAGAGAGAGTCCATCTGAGAGCTCACCACCCATCTGTCTCACTGGAGAAGGACTGGAAGCTCACCCCACAGCCATCCAGGCTGTGACAGACACTTTCCATAAGTTTTTCTCCAGGAAGAAACCTGCTGGTTTTGGGGTTATTGTGTTTTGGTTTTCTTCCTGTGTTGGGGAAGCAGTTTGTTCTGGTCTGTTTACAGTTATATCAATACCTGCACATATATATCTATATATCACAGTTAAAAACAGTTATCCTTCTTATATCCATTTTCTGATTAAAGTTCCCTTTCTTAAATTTGATAAAGGGTGGCGTGACTATTGTGGAGGAATTCCCCTCCCCCGTTTGTGGGTAAACATTTTGGTTTTTCCCCTCAAACCAAGACACAATGACATTTCAAATCCCATCTGCAATGTAACTCTCAAAAAAGTCAATCAGAAATCAAACCATGATTGAGAAATGAAGTCATTCTGGGGGTCACTTTTCAGACAAACAGCACTATGACAGGCAGTGTGGGTGGAAGGGCCCCTGGCACAAGGGGAGGAGATAAGGGACTTGAGGAGAAGGGACACCAGTAGATCCACAAACTAGAGAGTGCTTCCTTACTGCCACAGCTCTTCCTTTGCTTTCAGCAGGGTTGTGTTCCTGAACTAATTTTGATTTTGCCATTTCATTCTTAGAAGTATTGATGAGCTGCTCTGTTGATACACCTTGGCTAATCACAGTGTATGTGTATCACATGCAGTCAACTACAGATGTTTTGAAAAGCTACACTTTTAGAGCAGAAGCACCTTGGGGAAGAACGAAGAAATTCACCTAGCTCTGTGTTCAAATAATCTTACTAAATCTGTTTATGCAAGATTCTGTAGCAGTTTTAATTAGGGCATTGTTTGGCTTCTGCACTGGCCTCTAACGTGTTGGTGAGAAGTTGAAACAGGCTTATCACCACTGACTGGTTCCTCTTCAGTGCTTGAAGGTGTTAAGCAATTTTATCTCACAGAAACATACCAAAAGATATAAACAGAAGACAATATTTTATACCTTGTACGTAATGTCATGTACTGTACATATTATAAGCAAATAATGAAAAAAACCCTTTTAAATGCAGTGACACAGTATTTTTAGTGTTTCAACAACTCTGCAACTAATCATCTGGCAGACAGACATGACCTGATGCTTGAAAATAGAAACTAGAAAAATCAATGCTCAAGTGCAAACTTAAGACATTCAACTCCTTGCAAGAGCTTCCCATCTTTCTGACAGTTGCTAAAAGTATGTTTTCTTACAGTGGTCTCAAAAACCATCTCATTAGCACAAACACTTCCTGAGGGACCTTGTAAGTGCATTTCCCTTCAGCCAGTAAAGTGTTAACTCGCTAATTAGAACTGCTGCTGTAGGGTAAAGGAAGATGAAATTAATTCAAGAACTGTCTTAGCAGGCAAACCTATCATGGGTACTCTACTCACAGGAGACCTGTCTGCAATTCCATTTTGTTTAATTACTCCCACGAAAAGCAACTGTTCACTATGATAAGAGATGGGCAAGAGCTGCAAAAAAATCCAACATCTCTTCTATGCATCAATTTTTTTTTAATTATTGCATTCTGACATGAAAAACTGTTCATTTCTTTCTCTCATTAGCAAACCAAGGGCATTAGTTGCCAATTTCTGTGCTCTTCCTCTTTATTCTAATGAGCTCATCACTGGAGCAACTAGGACTACTTAATCCCAGGGATACCAGGCAATGAACAATACATCATCCCTGTAAAATTTGCCAGACATGTTTACTCATAAACTGAGTATTACTGCTAGCACTGTCAACATGGTTACTAGTTTTGATATCTCACTGTGACTCTAAAGGGAGCTTATCTAGATCCGATCCAAAGAGCTGACAAGAAACCCCAATAAAATCTAATATTCAAGGCTTATTTTTGTTTCTCTCTCTGCATGTTCCTCCCACCTGCCTACTGTACTCTTCCACTATCCAGATCTCTGCAAGCAACAAGTAAAGAGTTCATGCTCCTCATATGATGGCTGAGCAACTGGCTCAAGGTCAGGCACAAACGGCTCTAGTGAATAGGGTGACATCAGGCTGGCACTGGTCGCTAGTGGGGTTCCACAGGGCTCCATCCTTGGCCCAGTTCTCTTCAGCATCTTCATAAACAACTTGGATGCAGGACTCAAAGGGATCCTAACTAAGTTTGCAGACTACTCTAAACTGGGAAGAGCTGTTGATTCCCTGGAAGGCAGGAAGGCCCTGCAGAAAGATCATGACAAATTAGAGAGATGGGCAATCACCAGCCATGGGAAGTTTAACAAAGGCAAGGACTCCATTCTGCACCTGGGACAGGGCAACCCTGCATGTACAGACAGACTGGTGGACAAGATGCTGGAGGGTGGCACCACAGAAAGGGACCTGAGGACCTGGTCAATGGCAAGTGGAGTCAACAGTGCCCTGGCAGCCAAAAGGACCAAACTGTGTCCTGGGGTCAGGAACAGCATCACTGGCTTGTCGAGGCGGGGGATTGTCCCACTCTACTCTGTGTTGGCACGGTCTCACCTTGAGTTCTGGGGGCAGTTTTAAGCACCAAAATATAAAAAAGACATTAAGCTGTCAGAAAGCACCCAGAGAAGTGCTGCAAAAATGGTGAACTGTCTAGAGGGGAAGCCATACAAGGAGCAGCTGAGGTCACTTGGTCTGTTCAGCCTGGAAGACACTGAAAGGACATCACAGCTGTCTACAATTTCCTCAGGAGGGACAGTGGAGGGGTAGGCACTGATCTCTGCTCTCTGGTGACGAGTGACAGGACTCAAGGGAATGGCATGAAACTGTATCAGGGGAAACTTGGGTTGCTGTATCAGGAATTAAAAGTGTTGACATTTTGGTCTGTGTTTTTGGCCAGCCACTGGGAAGAAGATGATTCTTTTCCTACTGAACTACTGGTAACAAGCATTGATAAGAGGAAAGCTTTGCCCTTGAAGACGGAGCTCTTTGTAAACTAAAGATAATTGGTTTTCTCTGATTCACTGACAGCATTTAGAGGATATTTGGAGGAGAAAGTGAAGAGGAGGGAGAGGAAGGTGGCCCCCAGACCCATTTTCTGGAGACCCCCAAGTGATTATATGCATTCTCTGGGGGAATTCCAATGCCTGCACACATGCACAGATGAGGGACCCTTACAACCCTTACATAACAGGAAGGTGGAGCCAGAGACCTCTGACTGGGTGGTGCTGGCCACACCTGCCCAGTCAGATGTCACTCGCAGACTATATTTTAAGAGCAGATGACTTGTGCTCTGGGGCTTGCTCGCTTCACAAAAAAGACTTTGTTAATAACAGGGATGCCCGTTATTGCTGTGAGCCAGCTGGTGCTTTGAGACTGCAGTCCCTGCTTCTTTCTTCGCAGAATCTAAGTGTTCTGGGTTGGCAAAACAACCTGCGTGAGTAAACCCTTGGTGAGTGGGGTGCTTACATGTTTGGGCTTATTGCCTTGGTCTCCCTCCTTCTCTCTCTTCCTTGTTCTTTTTTCTCAAAAATCCCGTTACCTGCCCGCTTCTGGTAATAAAGATACTATTTGCTAACCTCTCAACAGTGCTTTTGTCTCACTTCTGGGTGCCTCTTAGAACCCACCCTGCTACAGTTGCATATTGGGAAAATGTTTTTCACTCAAAGGGAGCCTGTTCCAGGGTGGTTGGGCCCTGGAACAGGCTCCCCAGGGAAGTGGTCACAGCACCAAGCATGACAGAGTTTAAGAAGCGTTTGGACAATACTCTCAGACATAAGTTATGATTCTTGGGGCTTTCCTGTGCAGGGCTAAGAGTTGGACTTTGGTGACCTTAGTGGATCCCTTCTAACTCAGGATATTCTATGATTTATATCAAAGTCCCACTCTGAGATACAAATCTTTAAAGTCTTAATTCTTGTATAGTGTCAAGTGTAGAACCATGATAGTCAGACTGTAGAAATAAAACGATAAAAAACTTTGGAGTCTCTTCCAGATTTAGAAATACATCAAGAATTTCTAGAGAAGAACTCCATCCAAATTTTAGATCTCTGAGGTATGAACCTCAATACTTCAATACTGTCAATGACACTAATTAAAATCTTTTCCTATTTATCCCATATTCTCTTTCACCTTCCAAAACACAAAATCAGTTTTCTTTGAACTCTTAGAAATTCTGTTTTCATACAAAGACGTTAGTTTCTGCTAAATATTTCTCACTTCTCCCAAACCAATTAAAACTCAGGGCATCCTACTTTCTATGAAGCTTTTACAATAATTGTTTGCTACAGACTCTTTCCCACCTCCTGTCATGCAACACTACTACAAAAAAGGTTTTTATTTTTACTTTTTGTAAGTTTCCCTCAACAAATGGATAGCTGTGAAGATATGGGCAATTCTAAATTCCCTGTATCTGACCCTCCTGCCAAGAGGAACAGCTGAAATAGAAACACTTTGTCGAGTTGCCTCACAGAAAAATCTGGTGGATTTTTGAGTTTGTTTTTT
>JAOXXN010000446.1:78568248-78584877 GCA_026770055.1 Myrmophylax atrothorax | reverse complement strand
TGTTAACATGCACACTGATTTTCAAGATCAGGACTGATTTTTCATCACTGCTTTTATGAATACCATTGGTTTAACTCATAAACATTGAGGAGATATCTGGCTCCTGGTTTTTAAAAGAAAAATGAGCTTTAAGTCCTTTGTGTAATGTTTGTAAACCAATTCCTCCTTTCTACGGCTAAGTTGAACTTTGTATCACTCATTTTCTTCCTCAAGTACACAGTTTTTTATCGCATAGCTGATGAAATTATGCTTGAGTAGTGTACATTTGACCATGGTGACATAACCTGCTATTTCAATAGCTCAGTGCACAGGAAACTCAATAGCCCTGCGGCTGTCATGATCCCCTGAGCAGTTTGCTACCAAACATTTAGCATACATAGCTTAATTCAGACAATTTCTAACTCAGAGTTTGGTTCTGCAAAGCCGTAGCATTATCTTTTTGTGTGTTACACTATAAAGTACCTTCCCACTCTTCTTACTTCTAAATATTGTAAAATTTACCCAGTCATTGCTAGAAAATTTCCTTAGCAAAAATTATTATATCTATCTCTAAAAAGCTTTTAGGGTAGAGCTGGACAGGCAAGAGTTCTGATATACATTTAAGGGGGAAAAAAAGTATTTTTAGTATACTTTAAAAAACATACAAATTACATTCACCCACAGACTAATGTGCAAAAACCTGATACAGTCAGACTCAAAGTGTGACACAAAATTAAAGTTTCTTTTCAGGATGACAGAGTGCCCACTGCTTTTGTTCCTGCGTGTTCTGATAGAGCATAAGGTTCAAATCCTGCTCCTATTGAAGTCAATGACAAAACTTCCACTGACTTCAGCGGTGCAGGATCAGACCCTAAGCAACACAGCTAAAATCTGCTTTCTTTTTTCCTGTCTTATCTTTCAGTGAAAAATTATGGAACAAATAGAACTAAATATTAGAAAAAAACCCCACCTAATATCAATTATCTATTCTGGGGTAAGTTTTCTTATAAAACATATTGTTTGTCATTTCAATTTTTCTGTGTATATACCTGTTCCGTATATGTATCTAAGCTGTTAAATATACATGACATACCATATTATATCCTATATAGATTTTTCCTTCTTTGTGAAAATCCTAAAGAAAAATTTAGCATCCAATAATCTTAAAATAATGCTGCAACCTAGCAATTCTGCAGTATCTCTATAACCTTGTGGATTTCACATTAAATGTGATCTGATACAATCAGTGAACGAATAAACCGCTTTCCTTGATCTGATGGTATTTGCTATACAGGGTCTGGAATTCTTATCAAGTTTTTATCCACCAGTTTAATTCAGGCATAAATTCAGTTATTGCTCCCTGTAAAAATATCTGTGACATTAGTTTAGAGTAATGTGATTGCAGATCAATAGGTAGTCCTAGCTCCACAGAAATAACGCAATCCATTTTTATAATGTACTGAGAAGACATCTAAAGAAGTAAAAGAATAATAACTATCATATGTAACTGATTTCTACTACAATTTTTTTTCCTTTTTGGTTGGTCGCCATGGAGTGCAGAACACTTAGAGAGCTATGCTGTCTGCCTACAGGTGTAGGGAAAAGTTTTAAAATATTACGGTATTTCTTATATATAATTAAGAATAAACACAGGCATCCATAAAGCTCTCATTTAATAAACTAAGCAAAGAGGTAACCCAAAATACAGTCATCATCACATATATTTCTAAAACCACACTTCAATGAAAGCATTTAGTGACTATTAGTTTTGAAAATGACTTTTTATAAAATAATTCCCCCCACTCAAAGGTAAAAGAAAAGAAAAACATTCTTTTTATAATCTGAATTCTTTTTACATGAAGCATTGTTTTTTAAAATATATGTAAGAGAGATGATGTAGCCATACCATTCTGAGAAACTAGGAAAACTGATCTGCAGTTGGAGGTTAGAAGACAAAGCATAATTCGAAAAGTCAAGTCACTTTATCAAATGAAACCTATAGCTAAAGGAAGTCCATTCAAATGAGAAAATACAGAAGAAATGTTAAGCTGAACACTGAAGCTACTTGTAATAAGCTGCCATGTATCACCAGAAGTGAACATTAGATGGAAGATGTAGATGAAGGTAGATTAAAACAACTTGGTGGCAGCATGGGAAGAAACCAAAATGACTGGAGAAAGGAGAGAAGTGAGAATAGGACTAGAACGCTGAGGTCATACTGACTGGGAAAGCCGCAGGCATCAATCTTCTTGATTGCTGCCTCTGCCGGGGGACAGTTCATTGCTGAAGAAAAGTCAGTCTTAAGTGAGACTGACAGGGAACAGGAAACAAATAGATGTCAATAGTGCAGAGACTATGAAAGAGGAGACTTTAAAAAATGAGCAGGGATAATTGAGAGCTGGGGAAAAAGTGAAAAGGAACAAGAGAAAAATTATGATAGTAAGAACAAAAGGAGAATGTAGCATGTAAGAGAAAGCAAAGTGTCTCCCCTCTTTAGAAAGACTTCAAAATTACCTAAGAAAGGCAGAACCCATCCCACAGATTTGCATTTATGCATTCAACTACTTCTTGTCATGTAAATCAATGGTGCTGCTGCCAATACTCATAATTTTATAGCACCTAATTTTTTCTCCTTTCAAGCTGCTGGGACGATGCCACTTTGAAAAAATCAGTTGCACTTTTTTTTTTTACTGTGAATTTTGGGATCTGTTTTTTGTAGCAAAAAGGTCTGAAAATTGAACTCTGAGATGTAAAACTGAATAAAAAATTAACATCTATTTATAGTACTTATAGTAAATTGTTACTAAAAAAGAATGTTTTTCCAGAGTAAGCCTTGATTATGGAACTGAATCAGGGTTAACTACTTCCAGTTGTAAGCATTAAGTGCATCTGAAGGCACAGCATGACCAAAGAGTGCTGTGGGGCACCTTTCTCTTGCTGTGAAGATGAAGTAAGCATTAGCAAGTGCTCCCTGCACAAGAGCAAAGAGTAGGTTCAGGAACACTTACAGGCATTACATTTTAACTTCTGCTTGTCATGTTTGGTTACAGTAACATTACGAGTAGTGCCTTGGATATGATTTTTTTTTTCCCAATGACTATAAAACCAACTAAAACTGACTCAGGACACATACTTAATTTTTCTCAAATCCTGATAAATGTTGGGATTCATCCAAAATATCTTTAAGTTTTATTAAGGTCAGGGTAGGTTGGGTGTATATCACCCCTTACCAGAGATGAGTCCATTGGCCATTCAGACAAATTCCAGAGGAAAGAATGCAGAAATACGGTTTTAAAAACACACTATCTTTGCAACAATGTCAACAGAAAAATTATAAAATTGTTATTGAAACATATTCTGTAAAATGTTTGAAAATGCATAAATGTCAAAGTATGACAAATATTCATCTGCTGTGAAACAATTTCCATACACCTTCTGAGTGCTGTATGGAAAAAAAAATGTACAATTTGGAAAGGAAATTGATGGTTCCAAAGCACCTACCAGTACAACCGAAAGGTGACTTTCTTGTTAGGGAAGCAGTAAATTTTATTTTTGTTAAACAACCATTCAGTAAGCTTGCAAAGGTACTGTTTGTCAGCTGTTTGCCAGGTGCAGCTCTTCAGTACATTCATTTATTGTAACTGGAGCTTAGTCGTATTTAAATCTGAATCCTACAAGGATGCAGGGGTTCTCACAGATCAGCCTGCAATACTGGGATGACATTCTGTATTCTTTATATGATACTGGATAGGCAAGATATGAAACAAGATGGTTTACTCCTGGGGGACTTACCGTACTTAATCTTGTCAAAAAAAGAAAACAAAGCAAAACCAAAAGCCTCATAATTCTTGGCTGAAGCATAGAAATATGGCATATGACAACTGATAGCCTAGTCACAAAGTCTTTTTAAAACCAGGAATGAATAGCAATGTGTCATACATATATATATATAAGCAATGTGAAATGGTACCTACCCACTTGCAGTCATTTAATTGTGTTATTTCCACATATATAAATAGGTTTTTATTCACCACCTGGTTCTTTTATGTGATATGCTCTCTTTGTCTCATCAAAGCTTGTTATATGTGGATGAAGAAACATTGAATATATTCCATTACCCCATTCTTTTATCAATAATTTTCTGTTATCGTTACACAATGATTTGAATTCTGTGACTAAGGCCACAAAGGAGCAATTCAATTAAACCAAAACTACAAAGGGAAAATCTCATTGCAATCCTCTGTGCAACTGGTGAACCCAGTAATTATATATAGCCACCTATTGTGCTAGCATAATAACATATGAAGAAGGTTTAGTTAGACACATTTACACACATAAAAAGCAATATGGGCATAGAAAAAGTCAATTTTGCCAAAAGTATAGAATAGTCACACAGTAACAAATTAGAGCTGCATAACTTCTAGTTTACTTGGCTATAAATAAATCCAACACTTTCTCTCCATGGTAAAATAAAATAGGAGCACAGAAGCATAACAGTCTCCTTTGAGCTACCAGTCTCTTTCTGTTCAATTATAGTCATCAATCTGTTCCATCTAAAATATTTTCCTCCTTGAGAAACCAAAGAAATCAGTATTAGGATCCAAAACATGCTGTTGCAAAACTAATATAAAAGAGGTCTTTCCTTTTGGTAAATGCATTTGTTCTGAAAGTCTGTATTTTCTTTAATGCAATTTTGTAATTCAGTAGGAAAAAGAAAAAGCTGTATTTATGTGCCAGTTAGAATCAGAAAATCTTGAAGAGCTTAGTAAGGAGAAGTGAGGGCTAACTTCATTTTAGAGACTGAGAAAACTGCAACAAAAAGAGCTTAAAGCCGTTTTTTTCCAAAATCTGTCTCTTATGTATATTCCTTTTAGATGCCCAATTGGAAGCTTTTAAATCCTGATTTCAGAAGTGCTAAACAGATAAAGCTTCAGTTGTATGAGTACCCTTTCTCTCAACAGTGACAGTGTCCAATCCTGGGAAATGCTGACCTGTGCTTAATCCCACAGTAAACTGGAGAGCAGAGAGGGAACAGTCAGATCTCTTGCTTCCTGCTGCATGCTCTTACAAAACTTATCTAGGAAGTTGAAGGGTTTTTCCTTCACTTGAAATCTTTAGGTAAATTCTAGATGTTGTCTTTGATATATATGCATGCTATAGCTTCACTAACTTCCCTGGGCTTGATGTGAGAATCATTTCATAAAATCCTATGGGTGTGTTACTTACAAGATACCATGGGATAACCGTGCTATATTTTCTGACCTAACAGAGCCCCTGTAAATTAATGACTATGAGAACAAACGATAAGGAACTATAATGAATTATCTTCAGGAAAACACAAAAAAACCTTCTGATCAGGGCTTTTGCATCTTTCTGAGATGTAATACTTGCCACCAAATTGCATTGTTTCTTCCTTTGCCCTGTGTGTCACTGAACCATCAAAGCACATAAAGCCAATTTCATTCAGCTAAATAGGAAAAAGTCCAAATCCTCTTCTTCATGTGGTAGTTCTGTACAGTCATCTACAGAGAGCAAGAACACTGTCCACCTGTGCATGTTTGAAGAATTACAGAGACTTATTTTAAAGATGAAAAATAAAGGTGCCAAAATAATATAATCTGCGGTGCAAAAATAGTTTCAGGGTAATTTCTTTGTGCTCAAAATCTCATCATAAACTTCAAGAAGTGAATGAACACAGAGACCAATCCTTTCAGTCACAGAGATGGTTCCAAAATAATATAAAATGTGCATTTGGAATCCAGGAAAGCACTATGAGGAGATTAAATATCCCATGAATATTCCAGCCTAACTTCAACAACCATATAAACAGTCCCAGTTTTGGGGGGAGGGAGGGAAGGATTTGAACTAAATGTCTTGTCCCTTTTTTTTTTTTTTTTTCATTTTTTGAGATGACCATCTTTAAATTAGAAAAAAATAGATATTTTCCTCTTTGCTCATTGACCCTATACGGTGAGTTTATTCTTATTTCTTATTACTGTAGGGGACCATTTCTACTGCACTAAAAAATACCATGATCACTGTCATTGAAATTTTCTCCAAAATGTAAGTATGAAGTATCCTTTAAACCATTAGTTCTTACAGAAAGCATCGCATCAGTTATTCACTTCAGGTTTTCCTTCAAGGCACTTTTTGAAAGCCAGATCTTGTAAATAATGTTCATTTTAAGAGCTTTTGTTCAAAGTATAAAAGGTTAGTTTTACCATCCTCTCTTAAATCCCACAACACACTATTGCCTATAATTTTACCAACAAGTAACTCACCATTTCAGAAACCTAAATCAGATTTTTTGTCATTCAGCTGCAGACAACCAAAGCCCTTTTTTCCCCTGGGGTGATATGCTAGTTTGATTTTATTTTCCCTGACATTTCACCTGTGAGATTATGATAAATAGAAGAAACAAAGAATAATCATCACTTTCTCACTGCATCTCATAATCAAATATCTGGAAATATAAGATAAATCAGAAACATTATCCTGAGGGAAAACATTTAACACTGAAAACACCATCAGACATCCAAATCATCTTCCAATGACCTAACACTTTCACACATGCTAAAAAAAATCAGAAAGGAAGCCATCATTGGACTGTCACATCTACTTTTTTATCTTCAAATACTAGGGAATGACCTACAATGAAGTAAGAAGAAAAAAAGAAAGTTGCAGAGTTAAGAAATTCTATCTAATAATAAAGATGTGTGTCTTCTTTAAGTCTTTCATCAATGCTTTCTGAAAATAATCCTGAGCGCAAGAAACAGGACAGGTTATCATGAAATAGTACAAGTTCAAATTAACTAGTTGATAAGGTGAAAAATTAATTAGTCAGAACACACTAAACGTGTTCCTGATTCGCTGCATCTATAGTTTGCATGTTCCAAATTTCTCTCTGTCTCACAATGTTGAGATTCATAAGTGATGAAAACTTACCTGCCTGGCCGGTGGTAATACTGACAGCTGCAAAAAGCCTCTGGGAGCGACTCAAGTCAGAAACCCCATTCACAGCTTCAACTTCAAACGTGTAGTTAGCATGAGCTAGCAGGTCCATGACAGTGACATAGTTATCTACTAATCCAGTTTGCTGGGGCATATATCCAATGTTACTCCCACAGGGAACACACTCGCCCTGCTCCCAGCTGCACCTCTTACACAAAATGCGGTAGGTCACATCACTCCTTCCCCCGTTGTCAGCAGGAGGACTCCACTCCAAACTCACGGTAGTCTGGTTGATATTGAAAATTAGGTTCTGTGGTGCAGATGGAGGTCCTACGTAATACAGAAAAAAAGTGTAAGGTAATTACACAAAACCACAGTGGGACACATGGCTAGCATTTTAATTACTGAGACAGAAAACAGTTGAAGCATTTTTCTCCACATAAACATTTCATTATTTTTAGTACAAGCTGCATAAAAGCTTCCTTGAACTCATTTGCTAAGAGCTTTATTTATTTTCCATTAAGGCATCAGAATAACAATGGTCTGTATATTTACTGCAACTGACTTCAGCCATTTCTCTTCTGTGCAATTAAAAGGAATGGTTAATGTACCTTAAAGGTTCTGTTTTATAGTTTTCCCAAATACAGGATTTGTTAATCTCTTCTAAATATACGGCACAAACTGTATCTAGTTCTTTGCTATCAGCTCTGATATGATTTACAGGGATATTTGGTGCTGCTTTGGATTTAGAAAACTTCCACTATTTGAACCACGAATCTGTGCAGGCCAGTCTATTTGCAGTTAGAAGGTTAAGCCAGATCCAATTACAGTTCAGTCAAAGCACAGATCCACACAGGTTACTTTTCATTTTTCACATTAATAATTTTGGTATTATATCACACAAAGCACATTGTCTACAACAATTTTATGGCCATGGGAAAACTGTGCCTGTATTCTATCTATTATAATGAGTTACACACTTATGCAACACACAGTGTTTTCCAATGCTATACCAAGCAAACATGAAAATTATATTTATGCTGATTCCATATTCACTGTCAACTCTTCTTCCCTCTGCTTTTCAATTTCATTTACTTTTGCAAAGGTACTTCTCAAACCCAGGAAAAGCCAGACAAAACTACTCCCTGCAAGTGGCTGCACCTGGTTGGTTAAGCAATGTCCTTTACTATTAAATTCATGACTCACTCACTTGTGCATGCGACATATGGTGGATCAGAAGGTGCTCTATAATAGCTATCTTCACAGTCGCATCGTGAAGATCCCTCCTTGTCAGAGAAGCTGTGAGTAGGGCAGCGGGAGCACTGCAGATCTTGTGAGGAGGATTTGTAGAACCCACGGCCACAAGCTAAGGCAGAACAAAACAAATTAAGGTCTAGATTTGCATGGACTTCTATTCTGATCTTTGTTTCTGTGACATGAGGTACACATTCCCATAAACATCTATACTGCCTATTTTGTTTTGTTGGCTCAAGAAAGAAATTATGCTAATCATTTTTTTCTTCAGATGATGCTGTTAATGATTTTGTTGCATTTTTATGAGTTCCAGTGTACAGTTCGACACTTGGCAATAAAGTATTTAAAAACAGAGGGCTGCATAAATACAACAAGCATCTATTTTTCACCAGAGTACAATAATGGTGTGAAATACCCGGATGCCTGCAATAGGCCTAAAAAAAGGGAAAAAGGGAAAAAGAGTCTTGAGATCTGATCTAAGGCTACTGAAGTGTTTCTGCTATCTGAACTAGTTGCTTTAGAATTAATGGAGCAAAATTTATTTTTCCCTGATAAACCCAAATAATCGGTAAGCCACCAGGAGACCCTGATCTTGAGGAAAAGAATGAGGCATGAACACGTGTTGGAAAGATGACTCTGGCAGGAACAAGCAGAAAGAGGAGACCAGACAATGTAAACTGCACAATCAGTTTTTCCAGTTTCACAGAAAGACACAAGTAGGTTGAAATTACTTTACTAAAACTTTCAAGAAACAGATAAAAGGTAAACAACTGGAAATATGTATATTAGATAATTTAATTGGAAATACGCATATAAGATAATTTCTTAATTTGGTAAGGCTGCTGTGAACACATGAAAGTAAAAAAATGTGTTGTGTTCCAGCACTGATGTTTAGAAACAATTCTTGTAGTTCCCAAGGCGAAAAAATCCATACACCTACCATGAGACTTACGAGCAACCTGAGCACTGCAATCTTGACAGCCAGCTTAACAATGTATAAACTATGAGAACTGGAGGGAATAAGGAAGAGAGAAGTGGGGATCAGACAACCCTAAAACTAGAAAGAGATTAAGGCTCCATTTCTGCACTGAGGTTATGAGCAAACTTATGAACACTGTCAACATGCAAAACAGAACACAAAAGTCCTCCAGAACTTTCTAAAAAAGCATGAGGGTTTCAACTACACCTTTTTTTCCCAACTCTAACAGACAGTCTAACCTTCTTAAGCCATCACCTGTATGCAAAGAAAAGGGACAGCGGGTGAAACAGCACTGAGTATCAAAATATTAAAGCTAGTTAAATAGTCATTCTGAGTTCAGAGAGAAAGAATTTACTTTGGTTATATTCATATTTGCTTGGATATTTTCTCAGAACAGAAATGCAAAGTATCAAAAGACACTGATATTTGGAACAGTCATTTCAGTTATCTGGTACTGCAGTGGTGGAAAGAGCATGAAAACAATGAGCTTTATCTAAATCTCACTAAGTCAATGAGGAGAACCTTTGACTTTCATAGCCTTTGGACTGGACCCACAGTGTAGCTACAGCAACGCGACTCTTATTAACCTGACTAACTCTTTGCAACTGAGGAAAAAAAAAGGGAGCCAATACTTAAAATAACAGTACATTAAAGTTGATGAATTATGTAAAACAATAGTGTATCATACCAGTATAAACCAACAGGAAATTCTGGTTCTCTATTACTCTATCAATATACTAACTTTTTAAAGAAAAAATCCCTAAAGGACATAAATTATTGTAACATTCAGAGTTTGTTGTGCTGAAAAAAAAACGAAAACAAAAAACAAACAAAACAGTGGATGGAAGCTAAATTACCTGACAGAGCAAATTAGTATGCAAAGACTGTATCCTTTGACTTTGACAAGGGGCATAAGTTTGCATCAGAAGAAAATCTAGACCTGCTTTTAAAACATGCTATAGTTTGATTCTACCAAAGTAGCTCTTATATAGACTATTACAAAAGAAGACCAAAAGAATTTTAGAGAAGCACTTTAGATAAACATGACATGTGAATTCATAGTTGTGGTAAATTCAACTCAGAATTATCCTTTTACACCTTTAATCAAGATTGTTTCAGGATTTCCTGACCAGAGTGCACAAAAGCTGGACTGATTTGCATGCATGTACCTTAAGATATATTTAAAATTCTGCCTGCTTTTTCAGTACTTGCAAGTGAAATGTAGCTAAAATTACAAAATAATAGTTTCCTGTCTTTCTTAAATAGTCATGTTCTTCCCATACCAAACAAAACACTGGACAAATACACCGGATCTTCCAACATGTAGTCCTCTGTAAGCAAAGAGCAACTTAAAAGGCAAAGATCCCTACTGTGTTTCCAGTCTGTCTTTCTCAGCAGGGAACATTACACAGCAAAGATGCAGAGAGTAAAATAGAGATTTCAGACAGAAATAACAAAACATAAACAGAAAACTTCTTTTTTTTTTCTGATTACTTGATCAAGACATTTATATGCTTAGTCACTCGGTATTTAAAGTAAGTGTGCATTTCTTATTAGAGTTCAAAGGATATGGATATCTGTGACTAGTTTACATTACTAAAAGCCAATTATTCTCCCACACAGCATACCACAGGCAGCAGGTTCAGGCATTCATACCATGCTACCATTCCATTAGCTTTTTGTCCACTAAAGAGGCTTGCAACAACATTTAATAACCATTCCTTCAAGTTACAAATCCCAGAGATATAAAGGGCAGAATATTCCAGCACAGAAATTTTTTAATGGCAGGTAAATAGCACTTTAAAAAAGAGTTTTTAAAAATTTTATAGTTCTTTTGAAAGGAGAGTACACAGGGCTACACTCTATAAATAAAAGAACTATTGAAGGAATACAACCAAATTATTCTCCCACCTGTCTTCATAAAATTAAATTTAGCACAAAACATTGCTCTTTTCAGCCTAGCAGTGGAATTCTTCTATTGTTGAAAACTGGGGACCTAAGGATCCTTATCTATTTCTGACATATATCATTGTCCTTGCAAAAAACTTTATTGATTGAAAATTCTACCAAGACAGTGTTGCATGGAACACTTATGAAGGTGTAAGAACCTGCCAGTGAGCTATACGGATCACAGATGGGAAAGAATCATTCAAAAATACTGGTTTGACTCCTTTTTTTTTTCCTCCCTTCTGTCCTATCTTTCCAAATTGTCATGGTAGATTTTTTTATGTTACATGTAATTTAGAGAGATTGTTTTGTTCTACACTATTTTAATTCCACATATTTTGATCCAATTTAATTCTTTATGCAATATTTTTAAGATTACAGGGGCAGGTGGTATAAAATCCCCACTGCTACTACCTCCATAAGAACTATTAAAAAAATGCTAAAACAAAAACAGAAACACAGGCATTAGCCAAACATCAATCAGAGCTCTGTACATGCAAATCTAAAGGTGATAAATACATGTATTGTTCCACAAAAGTATCTCATGGCAAAGCTTGAGGTAACTCACATGACATTTGATCACATACATTTTAATATTTTCACTCATTAGTGCAGAAAAGCACTCATCAGCAACACTTCTTCCCTATAAAGGGAGCCTATATTTTAAATCAAGGCACAGAACTCAAGCAATGATAGAAGATATGCAGTAGGGTATAGCTTGCAGCCCTCTGGTGTTGTAGCTCTAATCCTCACTATTGTTCATCTGAGTGAAATGTGAAGTCATTTGATGTTCCTCAGGCAAGTTAAGATCCAGGAGTAGTTTTGCAACTGAAGAACTGCTGGGATACTGGAAAAGACAAGACAGGAGTGGGGAGCAATGGAAGAAAGCTACCACAAAATACAATCTCCTACCATTCACTGTCTTGTGTTGTTTACAACTGTTAACTTCACAGAACAGCTTCTCCCAGATAAAGCTCCCATTACAGCTGCTCTGAAGTCTTACATGTTACTGACAGCACAAAGACACAGAATAGCACCTACCAACCTGACCTCAACCAGTCTTCAAGCAACACAATATTACTTTTTAAATCTTTCCCTATATATACAAAATCAATAAATACAGATAAATGTTTTGCTTCCACCAAGGCACAATTCTTTGCTTATTATCTTAACCATATAGCCATTAGGGAATGTCCATCAATCAATGACTCCACTAGGGCTGACCAGCACCTTGGATTTGTTCACTTGTCTGTGATAGCTATGGCTGCTCCTCAGACCAAATCTTCCCACCTTCTCCACAAAACAAAGAGATTTCTCTTTTAGGAAGCTGTCAGAGTTCCACTGCAAAATACAAAGGCAATGCAAACAAATTCTCTCTGATGAGAAAGCTTCCTTATGCCATGGAGCTGTGGTTTGAAACTGAGCAGGGCATTGCCATTTCATAATTAAACTTTCTTTCGTGGAAGACC
The DNA here is from genome assembly GCA_026770055.1 of Myrmophylax atrothorax. NCBI lineage: Eukaryota > Metazoa > Chordata > Aves > Passeriformes > Thamnophilidae > Myrmophylax > Myrmophylax atrothorax. The sequence continues at coordinate 78,572,298 of JAOXXN010000446.1, read as the reverse complement.
CAGATAAAGCAGAGCACTATTCTGGCTGTATATGATGAAAGACCCTAGTGAAGACCATACTAGCAGTCTTTCTTGGCTTGGACTAAGTTGCTTTCTTCCCATACATGCAGTGGCAGTCAGCCGTGACAAGGATGTACGGTGACAGGAGGGCCTGGCACATGGCTGGGCAGTTGCAGCATCACTGCACAGTACCCGCTTGAGTACATGTTTAGCATATGCCACTACAGTCAGTGCATTCATAAACATTTTTAGCCAGTATGCTTGGTATCCTTTAAGGCTCTATACAAATACTGTAAATAATGCCATATTGCAAAGCCAAAAGTAAATACTGAGGAATTAACACACACTACTAAGACCTATGATGCCACATTTCTGACATAACAAGGCATAAGCTGCTGACTGCAACTTACGGAGAAAAACAGCAGCTTCTCTGCTGTAAGCTCATCCCATGCTTTAGTGGCCTGCTAGAGATCAAATAATGTATATTTATCTTTTCAAATTTATTAAAAAAATAAATCCAAGAACCTCTGGTGAAGGAAATGAAGGCAGATGTAGAGAGTAGCAAACAGAAGTCTGGAGTCCCACTTGTGGGACAGGAAAAAGTTAAAAAGGGACATGTTAAGTGCTGTTCATTTTTATGTCACTATAAACACTATGAGACTCCTTTTGTGTCTAGAAGAGTTAGGGAACTTAAATTGTGAGCGATGATGGAAATATGGTGAGGGTTATGAGTGACATATGTAACAACTGATGTTTATATAACCAAAGGAGAAAGAATAAACAGTTAAAGGGCACTTATGCATTAATCAAGAAAATGTTTTGTTGCTACAATAATACAAATAATAATTAAAAAAATCTCCATTTGTAGAAGTGCAAGGCTTCCAGGTGGCACATCAGCTCAAGATTTAAAGGGCACACAATTGTTTCAGCATGTTAGGCACTTGATTGAACATGGCTTTTGATAATAATTTTTGAGTTTATATGAAAATAATGAAATATAATGAGTCGCAGAGAGGTGACTGCACTAATTACTGTTTGATCCCATTATAAAAAGTAGACTGGTGTAAGAGGAGAAAAATAAAAATGATATACTGTGCTAGCAGAGCAAGAAAGCTTTTCTGTTTATTCTAGTTTGTGCACCATTCCCTGAGTCTGCAATCACTAGTAAGTCTTAGTGGTATATGTGACACAGTTTCATGTGAACTTAAGAAGATGAAACTAACATTTAAAAACCAATACTTTTTCAAAGCCAGTGTCAAAGCAGTAATCACAGAGTTTCAATGACATTAGTAATACCTACAAACTTGGGGTACTAGGCTGATCCCACTGAGCACCATACCAAATGGACTGCTCATCTTGGGAGAGTTCAGATTTCCCCCTGAGTTCCTCCGTCCTCTTAACTTGAATACGTTGATTGTATATTAAAGTGATCCTATACATTATATTTTTTCCTACAAGCAGTGGCTAGAATTTGCTTTCTATCTCTGAGCACATAACTCTCCTTTCCTGTGATTCGTTTTCCATTATCTTAATCAACTACCCTCCCCAAGCTTGAGAAAATTAAAGACAATTCAGCTAACCCTCTTTTCACAGAAATGATGTATACACAAAGAGTGTGTGCAGATGTTTCCTGGATGAAGTTATGCAGCTGCAAAGACTTTATTAATTATAAAATGCAAAATGGATTGTTCTGTAATTGAAACTCGCAGGGGCTCTGATACATTTGAACATTAACATACATATACGTATGGCCAGGACATAGATGGATGCTGTTAGATTATTTATTACAGATGGATATTTTAGTTAATGCAGAAAAAAGGGCTGGTCTTTCTCCACTGGAGCTTTCAAATACTTGTTTCATATTAATGTCTATGGTTCCATAATTCAGGACTAAAAGCACAGCTTGCAGAAACAGTACTCCCACTGCTAGTGTTGCTGACCTCATCTACGATGGACAAGTCTAGAATCGTTACTTTAATCCAATTGACAGTGCCTCAGTGGGAGTAATTATAACAGTCGGCCACAAATCCAGACCTCCTGTCACTGATATATTAGGGTTTTTCACAACGAAAATGAACAGCAGACAATGAGGATAAAGGCAACATGGGGTAGTGATTATAGTAAGATTTGTCAACCCTGTTCTGTATTAACCTGCTATAAACACATGACAATTTGGCATGGGAGACATCAGAAATACAAAAGTTTTAATCTTTCACAGTACCAAAATTAAAATTTTGAAAATCATTTGCTGGGCATTTTTCTCTTCAGAGATAGTTGGCTGGTGGATCACAACATCAGCCACAGGCACTTTTTAGCCAAAGTCTCTGAAAAGTTTGGATAAACTGAAGGTGGACCATTATAAAACAATTCCCAACTGTGGATTCCAATGTGAAACATTACACATAAGAAATCCAGTAACAAAAAGAGACTTTATAACCTCTGATCCTCTTTTCCAATAATTTGTGTATGTTCAATTCATTACTCTGTTTGAAACTGTAAATTATTTTTATAGTGAGAGATGGCATCTGTTATGTCTTCTCTTCCACCTAATATATATTGTTTTCTAAGGATCTTAGATTGTAGTATTTCATTTGTCTAACTACTATGCGATGCTAAATGTCTAACTGAAAAAGTTTATTTTAGCTTGTTTTTCAAACTACAATAGCATCTAAAGATTATTCATGTTTCAACCAAGGAATTATGTTGTATGGTTTATCCAGAGAAAACCCAAGACCCTTAACAGTGCCTCAGCTATAGTGTGAATGACATGTCCAAATAGGGTTGTCCCGTGGCTGCATACCATCATCCACTGAATGTTTGTTGTTGCCTGTCAGGAATCTCTCAGACCTTGTATTCATTTCCCAAGCCTACTATGCCCTTGTTGTCCAAAATCCTGCTAATGTCTTTTGAGAGATGTTCACATTTGGCTGATCATCCAAATAGATATCCAGAAAGAGATTGCTTTCTAAGTAACAGTAACTTGTTCTGATTTTTTTCACTGAATGAAGTGACAGCCTCACCTCTCTACTAATCTTCTTAAAAAAAACCCAATCCAAAACAAAACCCCAAAACTGAGCATGTCTTCACATATGTCTTTTTAACTTACCTACTTACAAAGAAACATGGGCACAAAAAAGTACTCTGCTATTTTCCTGGCTAATTTATACACAAGGACAAGGAAATCAGATTGAAGAACACATCCTACAAATCAAAGAATACCCAATGTCACTATACTGTAACAGCGAAATTACTTTGAATCTAATCATTCTAAATGAGTACATAAAAGACTACATTTAAATGGCAATTAAAGACATATTCTGAGGAGAATTAATTAACTGAGTAAGCTAAAAGTTGTTTCTCTAAATTTATGGTTTACAAGGATAAGGCATATGCCTCTGTCATGGTTAAAGTAGGTTTTGTATTTTATTCCCTTTCTCCAACATTGTTGTGGAAAAAAGGTTCCTTTAAGAATGAACCCCTTGGCACAGCCAGGTGGCCAGTGCTGGTATTCCCGGCTGCCAGGGCAGAAGAGGATCTCACTCTATCCTGGACACACTGATGGCTGGCACGGTGGAGAGAGAGAAAGAGACACACAGACTATTGGAACCACTACCAGGAGCCATCACTACACTGGCTCTCTCCCCTGTGCCCCTGCCAGGGACTTTTTGAAAGGGAGCTGACAGGGGTTGTGGCCACCGCAGACTGAGAGAAAACAAAAGTCAAACCAACTCTGCACCCACCGCACCATTTCACAGGCACTGCCCACTGCCAAGCTGGAATGGAACTGAGCCCAGGTGAGCACCACAAAGAAGTGGCCACCACTAACTCACAACTGCCTCTCCACGCAATCTCTCCATGGAGTCCCAGCTGAGCAGAACTGAGTCAGTGCACAGGCAAGCCGCAAGGAGCCACCTTCTCCAGGAACAGCCAGTGAGTTGGAAGTGGAGCCCAATGGGACCTCAGCCTGGCCCAGTGACATGAACTGAGCAGTACTATAGTACAAGTTTTTGTGGACAAATATGTTTTCCTAGGTTATGCTTTGCCTCTGTT
>JAOXXN010000446.1:78555993-78568148 GCA_026770055.1 Myrmophylax atrothorax | reverse complement strand
ATGCTTTGCCTCTGTTTCCCCATATTTTTTGTCTAGCTGGGCAGGGGGTGGGCCTTAAACTGTGGGAACTCATCTGCCATGGTACTTTTGTCTTTGTTCTCCTGGAGGGAAAGCAAGGGAGCACATGTCGGTCACCATCTTGTCTGTGCACCAAGGGAGAAGAGACCAGGAACAATTTTTGTCTATTATTGGCTTAAAATGCTTTGTTTGTATTGTTAGGGTTGTTACATTTCTTTTCTGTAAACCGTTATTTTTTTACTTCTATCTCCTCACATTTTGTCTCTCTGTATTGGTCAAAGGAAGAAAGGTTTTAATAAAAGGGGAGGGAGCTCATTTGTTGGATTCTCCGCCCCAGCATTTGTCTTTAAACAAAGACAGCCTCTCAATAACTTTCTTGGAAATGACAAATATAAAGCCATCACCATAAAAACTTGGTGGAAATTAACATGTGAGAGATACAGACACAAAATAACGCAGACAGGTGCAACTCTATCACTGAACAGAGTTCAAAACTGAAAGGTGGGTTAGAAAAATGAAAGCAGAAAAGATATTCTGGCTTTCTTGTTCATTCTTTTCCTATTTTTTCCCCTTCTCTTCAACCATGCCCTTCCCTCAAGATTAAGTTTGCAAGGTGCTCAAGTAGCTTTTGCACAGAGTTGAGTGACAGCTCAACTCATTAGCCAGCTTGAGAGCAAATTCTCCATACGTTTCAGGATGTGGTGTAGGTTCATCATAGAAAAAAATGAATCCATGCCTGAAGTTTTGTCAGCAGTAGAAATTTTACCTGTCTTCCTCAGAAGGTTCTCAAGCAGTCAGAGAAATAATGAAAAAAATGCACTTGATTTGTCCATAGCTTCTGCATCTTTAGATTTTGGTTATTGCTCTTTCCTCTTTTATTGACGTGGTAATATTAATTATAACCTTTTAAAATTGTAAGTTAAAAATCTATTAAAACTACACTGACCAATAATTCAGCAAGTCTAAGAGAATGAGCTAATGTTTGTTATAGAAGCTATGATGGTCTGATAGGAAAGTTGTACGATTATCTAACTGAGTGGAATAATCAGCAGACAACAGACAACTGATGCAACAAAAAGAAATTTGATATGCAAACTACAGTGTAAGCAGTGGGTTTTTTTTCTAAAGGGATGTACAAAAAATTTAAGCTAAATTTGTCACATTTCTGTAGTAATTTTTTGGTTGATGTGATCTTTTCAGTTTTTGATTTTTTGTTTGGATTTCTTACATATACAAAATTCAACTCTAACAGCCATAAGAAAACAAACAAACAAACAACACAAAAAGAAAAACCTCTCACTTTCATGACTTTTTGTCTCTAACTTTTTTTGCTTCCCTGCTCTTGGTATGTTGCTCAAGCAATGAAGCACCAAGAAATCCCTTATAGCCTGCAATGTACAGTGTTGACACTTAAATAATAAACAGCTTACTGAGTTCATCAGGGACTTTTGACAGTACCAACGCTATAACTAAACTCCTCTAATGTCACACAGGAGCCATACCTCATCTCTCCATACACAAATGAACTCTTTGAGGTGTCTAATGCATACTCAGGCTTTATGATTGCCAATATGCCTTAGGTAAGGTTTCCTGTTACTATGTAAATAGAATAAATAACATCAAAAAAGGTCCAAGGAAGTGAAAATAATGAAACTTGGGTAGGAGAGTGGCACATATTTTGGGTTTGTTTGTTTTCTAAATAATAATACAGCAAACTCTGACCATGACCAATAATTTGGAAAACGATTTTAAAGCAACTTGAAAAAACATCATGAATTTAAAGCCAACAACATTCACCTGGTCTTGGTCTTCTTACCTGAGCTTCCACTGCAGCAAAGGCCTTCAGATTTAATGAAAAAATCTTTAACCTCTAGTGCTGTGTTCAGTTCTGGGCCGCTCACTACAAGAAAGACATTGAGGTGCTGAAGCGTGTCCAGGGAAGGGCAATGCAGCTGTTAAAAAGGTCTGGAGCAGAAGTCTTATGAGGAGCAGCTGAGAGAACTGAAGTTGTTTAACTTGGAGAAAAGGAGAGACCTTATCACTCTTCACAGCTCTCTCAAAGGAGTTTGTAACGAGCTGGGAGTTGGTCTCTTGTCCTAAATAACAAGCAACAGGATAAGAGGAAATGGCCTCCAGGTCTGCCAGGAGAAATTTAGTTTGGCTATTAGAAAAAAATTCTTCACTGAAAGGGTTGTCAAGCATTGGAATAGGCTGCCCAGGGAAGTGGTTGAGCCATTGTTCCTGGAGGTATTAAAGAAGTGTAGATGTGGAACTAATGAACATGGTGGGCTTAACCATGTTGGACTAACGATTGGAGTTGATGATCTTAAGGCTCTTTTTCAACCTAAATGATTATATGATTCTATGATATTAAAGGTAGAAACGTACAGTGGAATCTGAAAGTACTGAGTACTAGGTAAGATTTTTTTTTATCTCTTTTAACGATTTTTTTAAGCAAATCCATTATTTTAGAACTTTTAGCCTTGTTACCTCAAATCAAACAAACAAAAAAAGTTGGTCACTTTTTAAACAGCAACCTTATTACACACCACCACTACAACACAACTACAATATGACAACTTCTTATACAGAGCAGTAGGTGCGTCCCCTGGTATGACCATCTCTAATGCCTATTAAGCCCCCCTCCCCAAGGCTCTCATTTCCCTTGCCAAATGAACAACCATAGCCTTGCCAGTTTGGTTGTCAGAGTCCTCTAATCAGATGATCACTGTGTTTTTTCATGAAACCTTACAAAATCAGTTTACAAACATCAGACAAAAACTCTCACTCCGTGGCTTCCCCTATTCTGCCTTCCTGGGAGCACCACTGAGAAAATTCCAGGAGAAGAAGCATAAACTGATAAAGGGAAGACTTGTGATGATAGCTTTTATGATGGAATTGCTTTTAAATTAACATCACAGGAATAGTAGAAATAGGAGTAAGTTTCAGTCTATCACTGACATATGTCAGCCAGGTCTGCCAGTAAAGGAGATCTAAATACGCAGAGATCAAAGTTTCCAACTTGCCTCTCATCCCTCAGTCATTCCTCAAAGGACACGTCTGGTGGCTGAGGGGGACAGATGGCTTATGCTGCGCCAGAAAGAGAAGATGCCTGCAGCTAGGCACTTCTCAGGCTGTCCACAGACTGGATTTGCCCCTCTGCAACTTTCCAGGAAAAAACATACATTGACCTGCCTGCCTGACCCCAACCATGGGCAGGTATGAATGGGACAGTGTTGGCTCAGGCTAGCTGGAGGACACTGGGACAAGTTTTCCTTCCCAGGACGCCAAGAAGTTCCTAACACTTGCCTCTGAAAGTCTGGACACTCAGACTGTCTGCTTTTCCTCAAAGGCTCAACACTGATGTCCAAAATACAACAGACACACCTAAGCTGACAGAGGAGTTCCCCAACAGCAATCTATATCTGCAAAGTAGAAAAATTACTTTATGGTCGTTCTATTACAGCATGGTCGTTCATATCTCACTAAAACCTTATTTACAAAACCTTGTGACATAGTACTGTAAAACTAATTTTTGTGCCGTTTGTTTTACTGGATCTCAATACAGTTTACTTTACAGCCACTTAGCATCTCTGAAGGCACGAACATAGGAGCAGGAGCCTGTGAAATGGTGGAAACACTTCTTATAGCAACAATGTTTTTTAATCAATGCATTAATTAAATGTAAAGTTCGTAAAAATACAACCTGAGTAGCTTCTTCATTTGTGGAGAGAACAGTACTGGGTCTGATCACTCTATCTTTATTCCATAGATTCCCTCTTCACACAGATGATTCCCTCCTGACACTCCCAAAATCCTGTTATGTAACCATTCAGATGCAAATACAATGGGAGAGTTTCCTATGAAGGCTTCAAAGAAACTGAAAAGGTTTTGGGCCCTGTGAAATAATGGAAGTCCCTAGGGGGAGTCTCAGATCTTGCTCAGATCTCATGGTTCAAGGATAAAGTGCTCTGTAAAGCAAGTGGTGCAAATGGATCTATTCTATTTCTTCCTGAAGCTTTGAGACAATCACCTTGATGTGGATGTTTAACTTAATTTGACTGCAATGGTGCTTAATAATTGGCTGGCAAGAAATAAATCTGGAAGGCTTACTCATAAAATAGAACAGAAGCAGGCATCTCTATAAGCTTTTCAATTGAAATGAAATTAAAATAACTTAATAATACATTTTGTTTCATTTGGACAATGACCTACTATTACCATTCCAGGCCTCAATCCAGAAGAAATTTTTCACAGGTTTCTGTAATACATTCCTGAAGGCCATCATTATACAGCAGACAAATCCATCCAAACAAAAGACCAGCTTCTAAGAACCCACAAGAGAGATATGACTCCATTTCTGCACAACAGGGCTATAGAATCTAAAAATATCTTCACTTGCATATCCTAAGCTCAGATATTCCTACATTTAAAGCTGATTGTTCTACTTACTCAGAAAAATATGCTCATGCCTTTGAATCCATTGTGGTGCTTTTGAAGGACGTTTAATGCAAAAAAGCAACTGTTCTCCACAGTTACATTTGGCTTGGAACAGGAAGAAACATAAATGCTGCCAGAAAGGAAACAAAAAATAAACTCTGATTTCTCTAAGAAGGGACTCCCTTCCAGGTTCACAGAAGACAGTAACATTTTTATCAGTACACAGACTGGAAACTTAAACTGCCTGTGTAAGTATTTGATGATAATCCTTCAAAATAAAAATGGATTTAACCTCTTTATGTAAAGATTAGAGTGTCAGTTTATTAAGAGATTACAAACACACAACTCCTCTTTAATGAAAAAAAATAAAAAGTAAAAACATTACCATAGTAATTCACTGATATGAAACTGAACTGGAATAAAACATGAAACTTCTTGGTTTGCTTCAATAAGAATGTGGTAAGAAAAAACATTGCTAATTCAGACAGATTTATCTGTAGAAGTTTTTATGAGAAAACTTCCTGAATTCACACAACGCTTTAATTCTAAATAGTACAGCATGAGTTGTGATACTGTGAAATGAAGTTGTCTTTACTAATTGCATACTCTGAACAGAAGTGTGTCTTATAGCAGAGAGCGTATCAAATCTGTCTGGCTGATCCTTATGATTGGAAATGTCACTTTCTACTAAGCACAGAGAAAATAGGGAGGAGCAATAAAGTCGCTCAAAGATAGCAGCCATCCGAAAAGATAAAGAACATGCTGAGGAAAAGCAGACAACAGATTGCAGAGACAGAACAATCACAGATGGAGGCCAGGTGGGTGGGTCAAACCATTTTTTCAGAAAAGGTTTATTTTAATATTTAAACAGTACCCCGTTGTGTAAATGTTCAGCAAAGAACTGATAAGAAAATGGATTTGTAAGTGCATTTGAACAAACAACATGTCTTATAGTCAAGAGGGGCTTAGTCATATGTAATTAAGGGATAATGTGCATGGCTAAAGAGTGTATGATACTGCAAGTGATTAAATGCCACTGCAAAACAAAGGAGCTAGATATCCAAGGAAGCTTTATGGAATCAGCATGCAGCAATTTTAAAATATGAATTTTATTTTTATTACAGAAGACAAGAGGATATTCATCTAACTATACAAAAGATTTTTTCACTGAAAATACTGTGTGCTTCCATGCTGCTTCTGCCATGTAAACAAGCTCTTTAACAAAGATTATCATGCTTTCTGTTTCAGTGTACACTACTATTACATTTAATCCTTAAAAACCCCTAAGAGAACACCTCTGTGCACATACAATGCCCAGACTTACTGGAACTATGTGTAAGCTTAGTTCTCTGCAAATTTCACAAAACTTACTGTAATTAGTCAGCTGAGTAATTACAGCCCTGAGGGCTTGATCCAAACCCACTGAAGTAATAGGTGTCTTGGACAATGGATGACCTGAATCATACTATAAAGACAAGGCAAATGAGGAAGATCAAAGGTTCACCTAGACTGCTGGCATTTCATAGCAAAAACTGCCATACAGACATATGAACAATCTCCACTGCATCTTCCCAGCTGTCAGGTATATTTTCAAGAATACTAATATTCCAAGACATTTAGAAAACTTTTAAGGGTTTGGATACAGAATTTCTATTTTGAGGGCTTTGGTGTTGTCATTTTTCATTTGTCTTGTGAAAACTGAAAGGGAATAGTAAGAATGCTAATATAACATGAATGCATCCACATTCACACTTTTGTTTGAATCCAATGTGCGCTTTTCAAGGGATTTCTCAGTCATCCATGCCTACTGTGTTTTGGTTCCCAGCACAGTAGTCTCAAAGCAAGTGAACTGGTTTGTTTTCAGAGAAAAATCACCAGAAGATGTGTTCCAAGAGTGAAAACTAATGCATTCCAAAGACAAATGGACCAGACTAGATCTACCACAAATAATCCCCTCACAAAATTTATTTAGTGTGGATATCATCTCCACAGAATGAACTGTTTTGCTCTACAGCTCACTCCTATTGCTTCACGCTCCTTGCTAGTGACACATTCATGAGGGGAAAACACGAATTCTTTATTTATAGAAGGATTAATTGTTGGCTTTGACTGATAAATCACTATATAAAATATCTAACAGAGGTAGAAGTGACTCAGTGTCCTAATCATGAACAATTTGGAACTAAAAATTATTTTTTTCTGCAAGTAATTCTTCAAACAGCTCTGTATAGTTTGTTAGAAAGACAAATCTATAGATGTTGGTTCTTCAGTTCTCGAGAAACTGCACAATTCTTTGGAAAAAAAAAAAGCAAAATACTGAAAGAAAAACAATGAAAGAAGCAGGTTGTTATAGTCACAACCATAAGAGAAAACATAAAAATACAGAAAATAAAAGCAGTTTTACATAACTGGAGAGAGAAAAAAAGAATTTATATAAAGTTAAGTAACAGGCAAGGAGACCCAGTTTGTCCCTGCATAACACATACGCAGCTCCAAGAAGAAACTGCCATGTTAGGGAAGTGCCCTGACAGCCAATGGCAGAATTCAGTTTTTCACTTAGGATGGAATTAAAGTCTTTTAATTAGGCAGCTCTATTTAAAAAATGATTCTTTCATTCTCAAAAGGACGGACTGCCAAGGAAGAAGTAAAACATAACTCAAGAAGGTGTGAAAGCTATGGCAATGGCCCAGGGGACAGCAGACACTATCACTGATAGAAAGCATTCCCTGATACCTTCCTGGCCTCTAATACATTTCCATCATCTGTTCTGCTACACTACCCAAAAGCAAACTGGTTCCCTAGCACAGCTCTGCTTCTCCCTGACTCTTGCAATTTTCTGCATTAAAGTCTTTTTCTGAATGATAAAAAATATAACTTTAATTTTGTAAGAAAAACAAAAATGGAACAAATTCAGAGAGCAGAGTGGCTATGGAGGTCCACTAGGAGTCAAGGAATAGGGCTGAACAACGGGAAACAAAACAGGCATGCAGTCCTCATGTGGGGCTCAGTTCCTATCCTTCCCAACTTTTTCTAATCGCTCAGCCAGACACATTTCCATTACACAACCCACCTCCTTATCACCAGCAAGCACACCAGTTCAGCAGACCCACTGATCTAAAATGGGTCTCGTCTGAGGCAGTGACAGGAAAGCTATACAAAGGAAAAAGGTTGGCCAGCTCTCCCACTGGATTTAAATACAAAATCAGATTGGGCCTTGGGCATCCTGAGTCTGTCTTGAGGGCTTCAGCAGGGAAACATTAACAGAAACTGCAGCGACGTGATATAGAGCATGAGTATGTTTTGAGAACTTGTCCAACTGGCCAGCTGACAACAGGCCACAGATTCAATACTTGAAATATGATTTCTCCCAAGATTACAACAGCTAAATTTCAGTGTCAATGTGTTCATGCATACACATGTAACATATAGCTCATTTCTCATTGAATTCTATGGAGATCCAGGACTGAGTTCTCCGCTGTCAAAGGCAATCTCGCCAGGTTCTCAGATAATGGTCCAAAAGAATATAGGTCTTCTGTGACTACTGTATCACATCTGTCAACCCACACACATGTCCTGCATACTATATATCACCTCAAACAAGTGCAGACGAACAATGTCCACAAACCCAAACCCCAGCCTCTTGCAAATGGTCACTGGAACTGCTCTCTAGTTGACTGTTTCAAATAAATTTTCTCTAAGTTACTTGTCCTGACATACAAACATATAAAGCATCCAGTCATAAGAATTATCAGTAATTCTCAAATGGCAACATAACCGTATAGCCTCATAAAGTAACTCCTGATTTCATATTCAGTAAGTTCAACTAGCACCCTGTGATACCTGCGTAGTGATGAGAAATTAGAACAGTAGATTATTTACAACTCTTTAATATAGATGCCTCCATCAAGTACCAAATAGATCCATACACATCATGTTGTAGAGCTTTTTGTAGCTTGCCACACAAAATCTTGGTGACCGTACTGAAATAAGTAATGTATGCCTACACGCAATGAGATACCAAGCTGAGGTTTGCATATTTGAGCTTTTGAGTAAAGAACTGGTGTACTTTTAACTAGTTCTCTAAATTCAAAATAAAATGCTGGTGCAGTCAAGTTGTTTATGACTATGTTAGGCTATTATGTGGATAGTGATAAAAATTAATTTGATACCAATGGAAAGATAGCTGGCAATTTCCTCAATTACAGCAGCAGTATAGGTAGGAGACACATTTGAAGAATCTCAATTTGTGGGCACGTTGTACACATGTGCATGCTTCATGAGCACTCACATTTCAGTGATACAACTCTCTACTACTGCCTGTCATGCAGCCAAAGATGAATGGTAGGAATAGGGAATATTTTGGGTGAAGCATACTCAGTTACTAGGGACTGCAGAAAGCTGAGTTATTAAAGACTTTATGAAGTATACATTGATTATTAGGAGAAAGAAAAAAATCCTCTGTCTTTCTTTCCATGTCTCATTTTCAAACTTTGGAACAAACGAACACATGACATCATTGAAACAGCAGATGCAAAAGCAATATATTGGGCTTTTTGCCACTATATGCATGAAGCTACAACAAGCATTAATTATGGAATCTTCTGGAGGATCTCTTCTGGGGAATCTCTAATTAACATGCTACTCCCTGCACTACAAAGCGTGCCAACCCCTCTGCCCAGCCACTAATTCTCACGTTGAATTAATAAGGCACTTTTGTGCATTTTTGTGCCCTTTAGATTTTCTTGTCCTATAAGGTCCATAAGTGGTTGAAACTCTAATCTGCATTTAAGCTGCAGCTTTTAAGACATGTGACATTTACTGTTAACTTTGTCAAAACAAAATGTCATTCAGAATAAGGAGCTCTAAGATGCAAGAGGAATGCAAAGCTCACTGAAATCTTCCTCAAATGCAGGAAGAGCTTTTGACTACGTCTGCAAACACTTCTGACATCAGAATGACTTTACTGGACATATTTGCAAGAATGAGCCCAAGTGTACATCAGCACTGCCGGCATACCAGTTTTCAACCAGTAAAGTTCCAACAGGAACTTAAACCAATATATCCTCCAGTCTGTGCTCTGCACTTATCTTTTTCCAACAGTACCACAGATTTCAAACAGCCCATACTTTGTGCTGGATTTTCACTCATCCTCCTCCACTCATGAACACAGGACATATTGTGGATTAGCAATCAAAAAAAAAACGGTTTCATCAAAGTCTGATAATGGGAGCTAGTGAAAAAGAAAAAAGAAGTAGAATTTAATGTGAAAACAGGTATTGCTAGGGCTGCTGTACTGATTGCTTTTTTCCTTTCTTTTTTCTAACAGAATTCCCTTACAGCATCTGCTTTGTATTTTGAGTGAAGCTGTTATAAAATTTTCCGTCAGCTGTAATTGGTTTGCAGAATTAAGGGCTACTGCTGTAAAATTTAGAAATACAGATACTTGACCTTTTCTGTGATGATGTTTCTACACCAGCCTTTGGCAGCAAAGCCCATAGTCTAATCATACAATTGCATAGTAATTGTCCTAAAACTTAATATAGATTATTCCTGACATTGCTTAAGCACATAGCATTTTTATTTACGTCCACTGACATATGGAAATAAAATACTCCTTTTCAATTTGTAGCACTCTGTAACAGGTTGCCAGACTTAAGATTTTACATAGAGATAGAAGAGTTCACGTGTTCTGACCTGCTTAAAAAAAAAAACCAAAATAACATATATCCAAAAAATCAGAAAAGTGTCACAATCTTACAAACAAAGACAACAAATTTCAAGTCATGCTAGTAGATGAGTAGCTACCACCAATTAAAAAAAAAAAAGTGAAGCACCTCTTTCAGATGAGAAAATCAGAAGAGAACAGGGAACAAAACAAAACCTTAGACAGACCCAGAATGCAAAAAGATTAGGTACAGTATATGTTTTACTAGTAAATCAAATCCAGTAACACAAAACTTGAGAAACGGATTAACCTGTGGTATTATCTCAGTCTATATTGTTCAGCTAAATATTTGACAGGTATATAGCCCATTTACTTGCAGCTCTTTGCATATGCAGCAAAATTTATGTCTCCTGCTCAAATTTTATACCAGTTCTGTTAGACTTAAAAGATTGATAGCACTACTGTTCTCAAGAAGGTCAAACAGGCGATGCAAACTTCTGCAGCTTTAAGTTCCTAAATTTCTATAGAGCCACCTTAATTCTGCAGGGTTTAGGTCTACTTTTATTAAGTCTGTAGCTATATTTAAATATGTCAGTGGGAGAAGGTAATTTTCCCGTTGTAAAAGAATAATACAACATTTGGTAATTCATACATCTGTATTATCCCCTTAATTTTCCTTTTGTATCAAAATCAGATTAAAGCTACAGTCACTTCCTTAATTCTCCATTTTCTTTAAATAAAATTATTTTACATTTTTAATGAACTTTGGAAAATATTCCCTTGAAGCAATTATTCCTTGAAAGAATCATGGAATCCTAGGAAGGCACCTTAAAGATCATCTAGTTTCAATCCTCCCCAACATCTCCACCCCCTGTCATTGGCTGAGAGACCTTCCACTATACCAGGTTGCTCAGGGCCCCATTGAGCCTGGCCTTTAACTCTTCCAGAGATGGGGAATCCACAGCTTCTCTGAGCAGCAGTTAAGTTGCCTAGAAGATGAGCACAATAACTCATCACCATGGTAATTTATCTCTTCTAGATCACCATTTCTATATCAGAGAATGTGCATATTGTTCTTCTAGGCATGCTGGCATCTTACTGCCTTGTCTTCTTCAGCTTGAATTCCTAGCACTGAGTACACCAAACCTGCGTGCCAATTTTAGAATCCTATTCCCTCATTAGAGAACATAATTTTTTCACTGGGTCTGTCTTCATAGGCCCTTTCTCTGAAGTGACCAAGCCAAAAACAATATATGTACAATGTCCCTATGTCACATCATGAACAGTGTTTAAAAGTTTAGTCATTTTTTTCATAGTTGTTCCAGCTCATTGCAACACAAAATACTGGTTTTTCTTCAAAATTGTTTTATGCAAATATCTATAAGCCTAATGCATATTTTTGTATCCTTGTCTTTGTGATGATAGCCATCATTATACTTCTTTATTAACTACAATAGGTATTTGTCCAGTTTTTCATGCTAAGCAGTCTTCTTCATAGGAGAAAACTACTTAGAAGGAGCATTGCTCAGTAACAAGGATCCTAAGTCAAAATCTGTATTTGGGATCTATTCCCCTCTTCGGCACTTAACAACTGTGTGACCAGGGTCAACTCAATTTCTCTTGTTTTCACTATCTTCTCAGGTTAAATAATGAAAAACAGGAGCAAAGAGAGGGATATATTCTCATTCAGTATATGGACAGGAGCACCTCAGAATCAACTGATTCCTATTCTTGAGTCTGGTTGAAACATGTAGGCATTAACACACTCAACAGCAACAATAGCCTTCAGTAAATTCTGTGCAATTTCAGAAGAATTTAAACTGGTTAAAGGAAAATATCACTAAAATAGAGAATACTTTCTAACAGTCAATAGAACTAAATGCAATAACTGACTCTCTTCTCCACCAAAACAAGCATGAAATGATATAGTGGAAAAGAGCCTTGCTGTCGGCCATAGGATGTACCTAACAGACAGGCACATTGAAGATAAATGCTTTATTCCTGTATCTTTTTTTTTCTTGTGGATTTCAGG
>JAOXXN010000446.1:78543207-78555768 GCA_026770055.1 Myrmophylax atrothorax | reverse complement strand
GAAGACAGTAGGAGGTGTGCAAACACTTCACAATATTTCAAATTCTCCTACTAACACCACAGTAATTTAAAGAGGTGAAGACCTTCAACCTACAATACCTATGGTTAAGACCATCCAAAAGTACATGATGGCAAGAGAGATCCCATAGGATCAGGCTGTAAAAGACTGCTCTGTTTTCAACTGTGAGTCTTTTTTTCAGCAGGAGTAAGACTCATTGCAACTTTCCTTTAAGAATTTGCAATGGTGTCAACAACAGCAGCAGTAGGGACAGCAGCTTTCCAAGCATCTGTCATGTCAGTGCTAGGGCCATCAGAAGAAACAGATTGTGCTAGAGACAGTTGTCCCATGTGAATCAGTAAGACTCTGCCAAATATCTCCATTATGCACTGATCACTGATGAAAAAGGATTTTCTTCAAATTGAAGGATAAATGTTTTAAGTTCCCTGTAAAAAAAGTCTGCATGTTTTATGACTTACTTTCCCTGAATTTCCCCCAATAAATGCACACTCCAATTTGATAAATATTCTCTGAGGTGCACCATGCATTCTGCTGTTCAGACACAGGGTGAAGGGGGTGGGAGAGTGGAATTTAAAAAATCAACCTATGAATGACTACATATTAATGAGCAGAGTGTGAATTCTGAGGCAGTTTGTCCCCCACTCTGTCTTCCACTTACTAATTTATAGAGTCTGCAGTATTTAGAGTCACAATGTCAACCAAAGTCAGAAGAAACAGAATTCTAGAAAGCATTACAACTATCATTAGCACTCTCTACCCCAACTACTTATCAGACACATATAAATCTTGATGCCTATGTGACTCACTATGATGAAATTAAATGAGAGTAAGCAGAGCAAATGCATGTCTACTGCTTTTACCTCTTAGTCAGAAAGTCATCAATATATTTGAGCTACTGCAATATATTCTGTAATATTTCAGAATATTGTTGTTATTATTTTATCAAACCAAGTATCTTTAGTATTTATTCTTTCTAAACCTCCACAGTTTTGTAGTTGATAACCGCTCTCCAGGCCAGATTATATGATCCAGCATAGAACAGTCTCACACACTCCTTGTTCTAAAACAATACAGAATTTATTTTCAAATACACATTTAATTTATGGCAGATATGGCAGAAGAAGAACTAAAATTAGCATGCACAAAGGCAAGGAAGCAAAGCAGTTAAGAGTCAGTAAGGATGACAAAGCATGTGGTATCCCTGTTCATAACTACATGTATTGTAAAAGCACAGTAGCTGTACATTCACACCAAATCAATCCTCCATTTACCCTCAGACATTTTAATCTGTTTCCTTAAAAGGAGAGGTGCTGATAAAGATTTGAAACAGAGACCGAATTAAGAAAATGACAGGAAAAAAGAATCCCTGCTGCTACAAAACAGCACTCTCACCAGGATTGCATTTCTTAAATACTCTCCTTCAAGGAGAGGAGCACACCATTTTTTATATTTAGCAAGGGAAGGTGACAGACTGAAATCAGAGTTGCTAAAATCAGGGCAGGTAGTGTGAAATCTAAGGAAGTATGGCATTGGGAACCTAAAAAGAGCAAAGGGCTTAAATTTTTTTTCATCTTTAGAAAATCAGCACATTATTCCAACTGAGCTAACATGCTCAACTGTAACGCAGGATTACAAGGAAGCCGAAGACAAAGGTTTCATTCACAACTCTATCCTTTTACAAGGGATAACCTCCTGCACAGATGTAAAGTCAAGTCACGTCTGATTAAGTTCACTTCTCCTGTAACAGTGGACAACACTTTTGGAATTAAAAAGAGAGAGGAACCTTGATCCTGTATCAATCAGTGTCCTGTACACTGTTCAGGTCAAAATTTAGTATAGAAAGTTGTGCATGTAGACAATCATTACAATTATGCTAAAAATCACACAGAAAATTTTAAGCTTCCTTATCCTTTTTACATTACTTAATAAAAATATCAACTCTAAGACCAAGCTGTGAAATACTTTTAAACATCAGTGGGTTTCCATAATTTATTTGCTTTTACTACAGGTCATGTTTAAAATAAATTGTTATCTACAATGCTTAGAAACATACCTCCTCTTGATATCTGTCCTACCCACATTCTGGCTTTGTGACATCACAATTAGCTGTCATGAAAATGAATAGAAGATAATAAGCAGAATACTTTTGGTCAACTCCTGGCCCAATTAAACTAACCATTCAATTCACCAAGGCCAAAATTTCACCTTTTAACTTTCACCAACAAAACCCCAATGGGAATAGCTGAACATAAAGTGGCATCCAGTTTTTTTGCAATGCTTGATAAATAAATTCAGCAGGAGGTTTGGCAATTGTTTTCATGGAAACACAGATGAACCTATCTCATGTAAATAAGCTGTAGTGGCAGAAAAACATGCATAAATTGGAATATTTTACAGGAAGTGTTATTTTCCACACAAAGCTTATGATTTTCAGGAACTTATTAGTTGTACCAATGACCAAATTAAAAGAGATCATTCTACAAATAGCCAGAAAATTATTTGGCTTTTCCCTGTCTTACACATCACTTTGTTTTGAATTTCGAGCAATGCACTGTGAGATTGTATTAATTCTTTGTGCTTACTGAGGCAGAATGGCAGAATATGAGACTTCTGCTCATGTTAGAGGATTTTGTTTTACTACATTACTTGATTTTGTAAGTTTCCCAAACTATGTTTAACCAGCATTTCAAATTGAAAATATAATGTAAAATTATCCATATATGATACACTAATTAGGACGTATCTCAGAATCACAGCAACAGAAAAAAAAGTGAAATATAAGACAAAAAGCTGACATTATAAATATTTTTTACCTATTTCTGGTCTAAAATGTTAGCATTTCTCATTGATCACGGAAAAATATCATGTATGCTGACCTAGCACTGCAACTTTTTGCAAATGCACTATAGCCACCCACTAAGGGTATTAATGCATTATGGTGCTATTGGTGTGAATAAATGCATCAATGAGTTCTTAATGACTTTAAGTGAGATGCCTCTGAAAGTAGCAAGGACAGGCACAAACATAATACATTGCACTTTATTAATAAAATAACTACCATTTTTAACTCCACCAAGATGATCCCCTTCAGGCCTGAAGTGCACCCTAGGGGATCGTTTTGCGACAAAAATAGAAAGACAATCTCTTAGTCCTAAAATAATACTCCCTAGAAGGAATTACTTTCTTCCTCTGGAGCAAACAGATTACTTTGGACTCTCACACATAACCCCAGACAAATAGCCCACATCTGATAAACACATCTCAAAAATCTTTAAACTCCCTGCCTAATCAACGATGGGAATACAGAAGGGCTACATACAGCAGATTCATCTTAACTTACTGGTGTTGGAGACTTTAAAAAATTAATATTTCCATTTTTCCTTTTTTGATTATACCTTATAACTTATTATCTTCTTTTGGTATCCTTAACTACAGAGCATTTGTCAAACATCAGAAGTGTCTGACAGTTTACCCTAAAAAGGATTCCAGAACAGAAAAATGAAATGTATTTCTGCAGGAGCTGATACTCTGTACAGCAACAAGTGGGCATAAAGTTCATGATAACACTGTAACAGCTGGCAAGAGGCACTTCACACAATGAGGCAAATTCAGACTTATTTTATTGTCCAGCATAACTTTCCTGCATTCTTGCATTTTATTTTTAGCACAGAATTAAAAGTTGCCCTCTCTGTTTCTCCCTGGTGCTGTGAAGAAACTCAGTGACTGATGGGGTATTTCAGTTAACTCAGCAAGTGCAATAGTTGATCATTCCAGGAATGTTAGAGGTCATCATATAAACAGGCAGGGGTGTATACTGAGAGGACTGTGCATTACTAAACTGGAAGTAAAAAATTTCATGCAAATTAGAAAATGTAGTGGGATACAGTTCTGAAATAATCAGACTGCTATTGTATGTCCAACAATTTATTCCCATTTAGCAGTCAGTGGCAAAGAGACCAGACATTGGAACTTACAGCTAAACATCTGATTTGCAAGCTGAGGATCACTGCAGTCTTCACAGGCAGTTGTTCCTGATTATAACCATGCAAACAGAATCAGACTTGTTCCTGTTTAGTTTAAACCACTTTAAAACCTGCATTCCCCTTGACATGCTTGTTCTGCACCAACAATTCCTGTTTTATCCTCCACTCTTCAGCACAGAGGAACAGGTGTGCCCTGACTAGAAACCTTCTGCTGCTCAGTGTAGAAGGATATTCCCTCACTCTTAACCTAAATTTTACCCATAGGGAGACTCCAATTACACAGACATTGGAATGCAAGTCCTGTGCTCCCTGATGTGCTGTATGAGCTGTGAAAGAGCCAGATCTCATGTGCTCAAAGTCCTCTGCAGTCTGACTGTTGAGAGTATTTTACACATGCAGGCTGTAGCAAGATTTCACTGCAAAAGGGCCTCTACAGTCATATGGGAGACAGACAACCAACCATGCTTATGGTCTGCTTGGTGAATTCTGCAAGAAAAAGGATGGGTTTACTATTCACCAGCAACATAACTCAGCTTTCACTTTGGAACTTACAAAGCCCCAAGGGGTTTCTCTCCTCCCCATTCCTCATCGGTGGTAACAGTGTTTCCACAAGTTAAATTATAACCTCGTTTACACCTTTGCAACAAATAAATATTCTCCCACACTTGGAGACACTTTGCTGATGATGGCTTTATACATAATGCTTGAACTCGTAAGGATTAGGCTATCACAACTTCCTAAGCAGTCCTGTCTCTGACGTAAGACATTAACTAAGATTCTTGACCTACTCCTTCGAGATACATTGATTCATCATAACTAAAAGCATGAAAGAAGAAAAAAGAAAACAAAAAAAAAGGACAAAAAAGAATCCTAAACTATCTGACCAAATACAGAAAAAGAACTTTGCAATTGTTTTAAATGAGGGTTTTACTGTGGGCTTCAAATATAAGTATGCTTGAGCATATGAAGTTACTGGTTTTTACTTTTTTAAAAATGCATAATCCTAAAACACTTGATAATCTATTTTATATTCCAGCTCTAAGAATTACATAGTTTGTTGCTATTATTGTTTCTGAATGACCACCTAAACTCTGGCTTGAGGAAAAAATGGATTCTAGTCCTTCCAGCTGTAGAAAATAACTTGAAAAGATGACCCAACTACATTCAGAGACTGAACAGATTCATATACAGAGATTAAAGAATAACAATTATTTCAGACATTCCTGATTTTGTGGGGACCCAAATAATTTCAGCTACATGAGCTACACAAGCCTGTCTAAAGCTTATGAAGTTAAAACAAAAAAATAAACAACAGTAAATTGTCAGATTCAGAAGCCCTCTTCTTCTATGCAACTCATCTTTTAATTTCCAGTTTTGCAGAGACTTAGGGATGGTGGAGAGAGAACAGTGGCATTCCAACTGATCCCAACTTAATGAGAAGCACAGAGCCCAATCATCATAGGTTGAGATCATAAATGCAAATTGCATCTTCTTTTTTTTTTCTTTTTAAATGTGATACCACACAGTTCCTGCCTCTCTTGCCATGTGCATAAGAACACAGTGAAGTCTTTTGTACAGGTAGTACAAAACCTAACCTTTGTCACACCCTCTGCCATTTGAGGAGAAAGAGGAGCAGCAGGAAAGAGGAAGAATACACCTTATTCTCCTCCACTAAATAAGAATATTGCTGTACTTACAAATGAGCCCTTCTTTTTTTACTACTTACGAAAGATATTCCCACAACATTTACCATTGATATCTCATCTATTAAAACAGTGATCTTTTGTCTGTGTGTGAAAGGCACTTTGAAAACTGTTATGACAAAAAACCAAAACAGAGGCAGTGAACAGACCTTAGCACTTATGAAAGATAAAGACAATCTACCAGTAACTTCAAAGGGGCAAGGTCAGGCCTCACCTTTATTCTCATGCATTTGCATTATTGACTTTACGAAACAAAGGCAAAGCCCTAAGTAAAGAACTCATCACACAGACCAAGGGTGCCTGCGTGATCCTGTGTCATTAGCAATGGCAGCTCTCAGCCACACACCACATACTGGCGGAGGCACAGGCTGTTTGCACAGCATTCAGATACCACTTTGCTGTGGTATGCAAAAGATTAAATGCTATGCCTACCACAGCGATGAAAACTGCTTTCGATTTGTATTCATTCACCTGTTGACACTTTGCCAGGCAAAAAAAACCCATTGTCTGGCAATCTGAAATATAGGGTAGAAGCTGAGAAACACTTCCATCCTCAAGCTCAGTCTCTGCCCAAAATCTTGTCCTCAAACTGCACCTCCTTACTTGTCCAAGTCCTTCACCTTCGCCTTCCCTCTGCCCAGTGATATATCCCCAGGCTTCAGTTTGGCAGCAGGTGCTTTAAGCCATTCAATGCTTTCTGTGGGTGTTAAAAAAAAAAAAAAAAAAAGGAAAGGCTACCCTTGTTAGTAGGCAAAACAATAAAGTGGTACATTTAATTGAATTTTTTTTCCCCATACAGAAAAATTTTGTTTGTTGTAAAACCACATATTTCATAACTGGCACATTATTTACAGCACTTCTGTCCAACAAAATGGTACATAGCTTAACTGCTATCTTCAAGGTGATTCTTTATTAGTCATATAACCCATTCTTCTACTGATGAGGGGAGATGAGTCAGTACTAAATATTCTATCTGCTCATACAATTGATTTTTCTGTGCTTTTTTCTTCTAATATTATTTTCTCCAACAGAGTTTTGCCAGTTATTCTTTATTAGTAAAAATCATCTGCAGATGTGCTAGAGATTTCACACTACAGCTTCAAAGACCTTTTCTAGAAACTCTGGAGAACAAAGCAATTTTTCATATCTAACTCCGCTCTCTTCTTCCGCACTAATGTAACTGTCAAAGAAAATCACAGCTATGCTGACAATGCAATATAAATTGACTTAGATCCATACAAGACTATCTCTGCAGAGCCTCAGAGTCCAGAGGTGAAAATTATGTATTATTCTAAACAACTGAACCAGCTAAAAAAACCCTGCTCTTGAAGACCTCACTTCTTACAGATGAGATTAATCATGAGCAAAATCAAACTAGCTCCAAGCAAGAACATCAGATTGCCAGTCCCTTACAGGCTTCCTCTATCAGAACCACCGCACAGGGCAACAATGTCACCAGCAAACCTACTGTTGCTACTGCCAGACTGATTCCTGCCTTCCAACAGCAAGAGACACCAGCCACCCCTCCACACCCTCACAGCTCAGAGCTAGCCATGTGCCTATCCCCCTAATGAATCTTCTGCTGACATTTACTCCAAAGCATCTTTTGTTTTGTTCTGTTTTGTTTAAAGAAAAAAAAAACCAACACAAACAAACAGGAAAGTACATTAAACCAAACACTTTCAATTTATATTATTTTTGGATCACTTCCTCTGCAGTCTGCCCATGGAAAGCTAGCATTTTGCAAACTTTCAACTAAAATAAGAACAATATTCAATACCAGCAGGATGAAATGAATCAATCTGCCCATGGCTTAATTCACAAAGGCAAATTTCTCTTTCACAGTCTCTACTCAGAAATAGGAAATAAACTTCTGTACTTCAGTATCCATTTCTGCTGGAGAAGAGGGCAAAATTTGGTCAGTTCACTGTTTCTTTTGGCATTCTGCACTTTTCATAGGATAAAGCCTGACAAAGGGACAGACAATGAAAACTGAGCCAGAAATGAAGCAATTTACAGCCAAGTAGTAAAATCAAAATGTGGCTCAATCTGGTTATTACTCAATATAACTTACAGAAGAAATGGGTCTTTGTAAAGTCTTGAACAAATTAATTTGCTTGCTTAGCAGACTTAGGTCTTGTTAAAGGCCCACTAAGGTGCCTCATTGCTTTCAGTACTCTAGGGCTCCTTACTCTTTCCACATGGTTCAGTACCTGGCTATAATTCTGTATTTCAGAAATTTTTGTCCGACTTCAGTATTTTCAGAATGATGTAGAACAACCTGAATATAGGACTGGGGAGAGGACCTGACTTAATCTATCTGGACAAATTAGTCCAACCAGATATCCTACTACAATCAGGCCTGAACTAAAACTAGCCTTTTAATCAGCTGAGCTACATGACTGAGCCATCATATATCACAGACAGCACACAAATAACCAGAAGCTAATGGAATATAATGCTGTACTTCAAACAAAATCAATCATCAATTTCTTAAAATTTAATCCAGCAACCTAGTGAACTTAGCTTTTTTTTTTTTTAAATCCCATCTGATAAGAATTAACATTGAGCAAAGGCATATAGTGAAATCTCTAGCTTGATGAGTTTCTAAGGAAATCTGTTACTACAGGAAACATGTTCACTTCTTTAACAGGTACAAACAAACACAACTGATGGGAAGAACACAATCAATAAAATAGTTTCCAAAAATACTAGGACTGTTTATCTTTAGATCAGATGTGAGTGATTTCAATTAGATGCAGATCTGTTCTGGTATTTCTCATCTTTGCCAGCTTGTCAGATAATTGCCTCCCAAGCAACTGCGGTTATCAGGCTTTCTCTGTTCCAACTATTAACTCATTCTTTGACACAAAAACAAGAAACCATGGCCCTTTGAGCTCTTATAAACAAAGATATGGATTACAGTCTGAAAGCTGCCAACTATATTAAAATCATAATTCAAAAATATTTTTAATACCAACACCATGGCACAACAGAGATTTTTCTAGATTTCTCTTTCTTGTTGCTGCATTTTGTACAGAGGGGAAAAACATGGTTATGCAAAGTTCGTTCATTGATACAGCTGAAAATTTTTATTAATAATGACTGCTCATCCTGCATATGTACTTTATTACTGTAAGTTATTACACTCATCTCTCATAAGGTAAGTACACATGAGCAAGGATTATAACTAATTTACAGGAAAAAATAAACCAAATCAAACTACCTTTCACCTCCCATACATCATACATGTTTATATGTTTCCTCAAATGAGAGCCACAGGCCACTAAAAAATAGCACTGTGCCTTAAGAAGAACCAGTGCTTTTTTCACCCCTGAGTTGCAACATACGTTTGACACTGGCTTTTACACAAGAGGAATGTGGATGTGTTCTATTTGTGGAAATCTGTGGAAGGTTTGGGGACCTATCCAGATGAAAGACACGGTAAAAATAGGCAGTTATCATCAGTATGCTGCTGGTTTAGATAACTTCTGGCAAAACAGAACCTGTAAGATCTACTCAACTTTCTGTAATTAAAACATTATTAGAATAATCATGTTTCACCATGAAAAAATATTACTAGACACAAAGGAAGACCTTAACCATTGCTCAAAATAGGGCTTTCAAAGCTGTACCCCTGAAAGCGGTTTTCTTTTTTTCCTTCTGTGATATATTTCCTTTCATAAAGGTATGTTGCAAAATAAATGCTATTCTTCATTGTGCTCTAAAAATGTCTGCTTTGAACTATTTAAACTATTTTAATTACTCATTGTTTTATCAGCATAAATAAAATTTGCTCACTGACCCATATATTTCTTATCTAAGTGAACCAAGCTACTTCTCCCGGATCACTTAGTGCAGGTTAGCCAGGCTTTGTGAGCAGCATATAATGATATGCAAACTAAAACCACAACTTCGTCAATTTAAGGTCAAAAAGGCCTATTTGTGGTTATTATGGAAATCAGTTTAAATGCGAGGTGCCTAAACAATGTGTCTTTGCGTACTGGCTCAGCAAAAAAACACAAACAACCTGCCAACATCTGCTTTTTGAAGTGTCAGATAACATTATTTCCAGGATGACATCAAGGGCCTTCATTGGCTATGCATAAGGTCAGTGAATATTAACTTCATTTACACTTGGCTGAGAATTGGCTGGTGCCAACAATAGAGGTTTAGATCCTCTGCTGAGCAGGGTTAAAAACTGACAGAAAGCTGCCATTGAGGAAGATGGATGATCGTACTAGCTGACCCTATTCCTCCCCAAGTGTCACAGCTTCAGCCTCTTTTCTATCTCTGCAACAAAAGACCCTCTCTGAGCTTCCCAGTGGCCTTCAGCTTTATTGGTGCTAACAGGCCCAGACATTTTCATCGATTGGATTCTCTACCTCTTAAACACAAGAGCTTGCCCTCCCTGGCTAGCCAAACCTTGGCACAGATGTCTTTTTTTGTAATTGCTTCTCTGCTGTCTGTTGGGAAGGATGCAATCGGACAGGCGAACATCATGTCAACACAGAAAATGCTTCACCATTTATCTCGGTTTCCCAATGGCATTTTAAGGAAAGTGATATGCTGCTTGCCTGGGGGTGGGGTTTAACCCTTCAATGGCTCCAAGTGTCTATAAATACAGAGAAAGAAGTTGCTGTAATAAAACTCTACTGCATTTGTCCTACACATAGTTTACAAATGAGAAATTAGTTTTTCCAATCAAACTACTTCAAATCCACATCTCTAAATGCACATAAATCAATTTAGTGTTGTTACCGTGTATGCTTCCACATCAGATCCCAAAGGGGCTTTTCAGTCAAGTTCAAAGTATACATTTAAGGCTTGAAAAGTTAATAATGCAAACATCTGTAGAAGTTCCAGTCTATTTAAATCTGAGGTCCCAAACATAAAAAAACCCATAAAAATACACCAGGAGCTTAAATGGATTAGAATGTATCTATAGCATGAAATGAAAACAATCATTCTAACATTCGAATGACAAAATGACTCAAGAAAGGATATAAAGGAAATGTAACAGAGTGGTATAAAATGCTTCAGGGTTGAACAAAAACAAAACTGACGTTCTTTTATCATTTTTTTTTCCCAAACATCTGCTACTGGACATTGCTGGCAAAAGAGTTATGGATTTGACGAGCCACTTGTTTGATCCAATACAGCAATTCCTGTATTTGTGCATACACCATGGAAACACCCAGCCTCCTATTGTAATTTATATATTTTCCTAGATTCTGGGCTGCACTGCATGTGCTCTGTGCCAGACTGACTGTTCAAAGCCACCCTTAAAGGCACTATGGCTAGCCAGGGGACTGGTCTACTGCTGAGGTGCAATCAACAGGATTATAGCAACCCTTGTTTTGCCTAACATAGACTCATAGCCAGAAGGGAAGGAGCACAGATTAAACACCCTTATTAACACCCATGGCTAAAGCTATCTAGCAGTTACTGGCACAACTCTCAGAACTAGCAATGAACTGATGAAAAAACAAATAGGTGGTAAGACATCAAAACTGATCCTTTACAGAGACATAGGGTTTGTATTAAATACTATGGAATAATTCTCTCAAATATAAAGGTAGAAATACCAAATACAGGGGAGGTGACAAAGTTATGGGGGGAAAAAAGCAATCCAACCTAGCAATTCATTCTGTGAAGGTAAGGGAAAGTATCAGCCACCATTACCTCTGTGCCGAGACATAGTGTGGCAAGATGGACCAAATTACTTCACTTCCCCAGTAGTGTTTATAGTTATAATTGAGGGAAGGGATTGGAGAGGGGTGGGGGAGGAGTGTTATCAAGGAAAAAGTCAAAAATTTTCTGCCGGAGGAGAGGAAAAAATGGTACCATTTTCAAACCAGTTGCTATCCAAAGGAAGAAAAAAAAAGTTTATTTCAGCCATAAAAACAGTAGAAAAGAAAACCCAGTCATAACTTCAGCCATAAAATGAAAAGATGTACTACAAAAAAACATGTGTGAAAGTAGCTGAAGTGATTTTTGAAAATACTGTAATACATATATTTCTTGGAATGAGATGTTTATTGCATACAGCCTACCGCAATATAAAGTAATGCAATTGTGTGATTGTACACCAAGATTCATGATGACTTTTTTCTTTTTTTTTTACACTGCTGAAAGGGAATATTGCCACAGTAATGAGGAAAACACACATTTTTCATATTTGTAGTAATTCCTATTAAACAAACTGCTTTTAGCAAGGACAGCAAGACTGGGCCCTTGGTCTTTGTGTTCATAACAGACGGTTATGACATGAGGCCAATTCCTGTTTTTCTTATTCTCACAAGCAGTCCCAAGGGACCCATTATTTTTTTTTTTTTAATGAATAAGCAAGCAAGAGTTTACTCAAGGGAAAATAAGCAATTTTGCAGCAGAATGTTTGTGATGCCCTTTTCCAATGGGTAAAAGTAGGGTGCTCTGTCTCATTGAAACACCTTGCCAACCCCAAAGAAAGCATTAAGGAACCCCAGTTGAAAGTACTTGGAAGAAAAGAGAGAGAACTGGCACGTAAGTATGAAATGATAACAGCTCTCAACAGATTTCCCCAATATGCTTCAGAAACTGCTATCAGGGACAGAGATTGGCAAGGGATTCCCAGCAGCATGCTACTTCCATCTGGACTGGGTGGAACTATAGTGACTCCCAAAGCCTGGAAGTTACGGGGATTTTAGAGAAGACAAGACAGATCCAATTTTTAACCTGTACAATGTGTATGGTCAGACTTCGCAAACGAAGATTTGGGCAGGGCTCTCCCCACGTGGCTGTGCCCTTCCAGCCTGCGCAGAGGATTTTTTAGGTGAGGCACAGCGTGCACAGAACTGGCCCCACCGTTTAAGTCC
>JAOXXN010000446.1:78520794-78539539 GCA_026770055.1 Myrmophylax atrothorax | reverse complement strand
GCCTGTCTCGTATCGGCCTTTTTAGCCACCAGCACGCTTGCAGCAAGCGTGGGTAGTGCCCTTCCCAAATCTTCGTTAGCGAAGCCTAGCCATGATGATGATGAATAGAGCTGAGCTGTTTGGCACACAAAATGCCCAAATTTTACGCATAGAATAAACTTTACTTATAGAATCTCAATTGCCAACATTCTTCAAGCATTTTCATGGTAGCTAAGCAAGGGTTCCAATATTTTAAATTAGAGAGGTAATGAGATTCTCAACACTAACTATGTCCCTCTGTGAACGCAACTTGATAGATTCAAATAGGCACCACACAAATGTTCATAAATGTGTAATTTCTTCCTCAAAATCTACCCATAATATTGTTTAGTGTGAAAAAAGATGGTACAATCAAGAAGTTCAAAGAACACTATGTTTACTACTCGCAAATGAAGACTAGCTTGTAAACTGAGAAACTGAGGGGTTTGGAGGGTTGGAAGCCATAGGCAGTATGAACTTTCAAGTGGACCAGGTCATTAATCCAATCTTGGGAAAACTCCTGAGTTATTCCTTGATGGCCCACCACAAGTGGATGACAGACATCCTGTCCCTCTACTGCACAGGGGCTTTAGACTTCCACTGAGAAATATGCACATGTATGCTATCTCACAAAAGCAGAACTAAAGCATATACATAGTCATTTGAGAAAAACTAGCTCTATCAACTGTCAGGGGACACTTGCCATTTAGTCACATCATGAGGACACATCCAGTAAGATGAAGGGAATGTACAGTAGGTCACATGCATATGGCTGCAGGAGGCCACCATATCAATCTGCTGCCAGAAGACCTCCAAATATCACTTTCAAGGTCCACCTAATTCAATCCACTATGTTCAGTCTACTGGAAAAATGAACACCAGTCATCTACACTGCATGATATATCACAGTCACTAAATGTAAGAAAAGAAAAGTAACTAGTTATAGCCACTAACTATGCAAGAGAATATACATCTCACATACCAACAGTGGACTTTTTGGATCCCACTTATATTCACTTCTCTGTACACATTTATAGCAGCACAACATCTACAATTCTGAAAATTCTAATCATACACGCATTTAAATATGTTTCATTGGCATAGAAGTTTTACATTTATGTATATGCTTACACATACCTAAAACTTTATCACTTTCCTCAGTAGGCAAATATAAACAGATGATACTGCTCTCATTGAGTTAATGGCATTCTTGCCATTAAGTTCTAAGGATGAGATCTAAGTCCTAGCCCGCAGTGCTGGTTATAGTTATCTGCCTTAGGCATTGCTTCCTTAAAATAGTCATGTAACGTGTTTAGTGAAAGGCAGGAGCCCCATTTTTACACTTTTTCAGCATGTTTATTTATGGTACAACATACTATCATAATCTTTTTTGTTCAAAACAGAAAAAAAAAATCATCAGCCAACCTGCTTTAGACTTGCTACAGCCTCTCAAAAGCCTTTGTGTATTCCACGAGTACACCAAGAAATAACCTTTGCATTTCTGTACATTAAATATATTGCAAACTATGAACAGTAATTTTATTGCTTGATCATGTACTTGCTTTTTTCACTTCAATCACACATATTTGACGTATGTTCAGAAAGGTATGTTAGTATCAAAAGATAGTAACAATTACAGTTAATTAGACTTTAATTGCAAAAATGCTTGACACTATTATTGCAGGAGAGCCATGTCTTACAGAGACTCACATGTAACTAATTCAAACCATAAAAATTAAGAAGTTAAAAGTATCAAATTATCTTTGATAAAAAACCCTGATGTTTGTGGCAGATGTGAGCAACTTTATCCTCCTTAAGACAGGCAGTGGGGCCACCCAGCTAAATAAAGCTGTACAGGTACACACGTTGACATAATTATGAACTCTAGAAGTAAAATAACTGAGCCTAACTCTTATTGCACACAGGTTTTATACTTGGTTGTCTTTGCTACTCTGAATTATAAATTAGCTTGCTATTAATCAAAATTTCCACAAATGCATGTACCTTCAGAGGTATTTTTTTTCTAAATGGAAATCTCTTCCTAATGAAGAAAAATAGAAGAAAGGAAAAAAGTGTTAAGCGCTGAACAGGCCCTCTCTGGTATGTTGGCATGTTGCGTTAATTAGGGAGACTATGAAGTCAGAATCAGTCATTTCTGGAAAAGTATACAAAATTTACTCCTTCACCCGAGCCACCAGGCACACACTGCTGATATGTCTGAGAGTAAGAAATGAAAAATGAGATGACCACAGAAAAGAAAGTTTCTGCTGTGAACTATTAACCAGATACTATTCACTTTCACATTTTTCATTAATAGTAGGGACAAGAAAACTCACTGTCACATATATAGGCAGCAGAAAGATTTGGAAGTGCACAGAGATGAAAGTTTCTCTAATTAAGAAGAGTGTTCATAAAAATGTCTTAAATACATTTGCTATTCCTGCTGTTTTCACAATAATGCAAGGTTATAGAAGAAATTAGACACACCATTCCCCTAAAGAGAGGTTTCTTTTTATGAAATTAAAGATGGGTAATGATGAATTAAATGGTGAACCTGCCTTTTTTTTTGTTGTTGTTCTGTTTGACACCACAACATACTGTGAAGGATTATGGTAGAAAATATCTACATATTTTTCCTGTCAAGTGCTCGACTTTTAATAATCTCCTCAAATAAACTTTTCTAAGTCATTGAAGGAAATTCCTACAAACTCTTTTATTCTCAATTTTGTTCCAGCCTTAAGATTTTACAAACAAAACAGTATTTATATTACTTCTAGGAGGGATATAAAAACAACACAACACAGTATTGAGTATAGTTCAAAAGATCAATCTTGTCTTTGCAGGTATTAATTTGAAAACGTTTGCTTTCAATCTAAAAAGTGTTAATCCACAATAAACTGTGTATCACTTACTGTTTTTAATAACTAAATCAGTAATGCAGACAGAGCTTGCACAGTATAAGGAAAACACCAGGATTTAATGCTGAGAACTCAAGAAGCAGTAATTTTTACTCTATAGTTCAAGTAATAATAAGCATGACATTAACTGAAAAACTACATTAAAACTATCTCCACAGTTTCTGAAGTAAAAACAGAAAGATATTCTTAAGGATTTAATACTGCCTAATATATATGAAATGTTGGAGGGGAGCAAATATTTTAACAATAACAGAGAAAGTTTGGGATGCATCAAAATTTAAAAACTAATCTAGTTAAGTAAACATTTTGTCCAAATAATATTCTCTTTTCAGCTTCAGCACCAAACAGATTTCTCCTTACATTTGTCCTACTACTCAAATAAGAACCCCAACTTCACTCCTTTACTTAAGGCTCCTTATTTTCAGAGACCAATTTATGCTTTGAACTGCAGTCTTATTGAACAACTTTCAACAGCATTTCACCATCTAAATAATAATGTTTTATGGACACGTAAAGGTGATTACATAAAGAGTTATTAACAGGTTCTTCCATTTTCTGTGATCAGTCCTTCCATTAAATGATCCTCACTTTCAGTTTCTCTGTAACCTACTAATTGCCTTTTTCCAGTCCCTGAAACCCTGTTTTATGCATAGGTTTTGTTTTTTCTTAAAAAGCTAACAGTCATATTCAACAGAACACATAAAACTTGTGGTCCCCCTAACAACGCTTTTTGTAGTCAGAAATTAAAGAATACTTATTTTTAGTGGTCTAATTCTGAGAGGTTAACAGAAACTCAGGACAAAAACAAACAAAACCCCACCAAAACAAAAACAAACAGAAAACCACAAACAAACAAAAAAACACCACACATACCCACACAAAAAAAGCACCAAAATACTCCCCTCCAAAATTCCAAGCAGGCAGCTTCTTTTTCATCAAGGAAAATATTTTTATGCTTGGAAAATGGTAACAAAGCTATCAGATGCCTATGGCACCCTTTGTAAGATTTCTGGGCAGGAAAGTTTGTTTCAGAAGCAAGATGTATGGTTTTGGGTAACAGACTTGACAGGATGAGATTCCACCTCTAAATAGCAACTAAAGCTTCATTTAGAACAAACAGGAGATAGACCTTATGGCTAAGGAGTTAACGGCCCAGCTGTTCAGCAACCATAGCTAATTCAGCAGTGGCATCCCAGACCCATAAAACAGACAGCTTTAGTGCTTCCCCGGTAACTAAAGGAGAAATTACTAAGACTCTGTTAGACTTCATTGCTGGCTTTGTTTTGATTTCAAAATCTGTGCACAGCAGTGAATCTGACAAAAAAACCCAAACAGCACCATGAAACAAATGTAGTTTAAGAAACTGATATTCATCAAACCTCTAGCAAAATGCAAAAATAAAATTAATTCCTGGGGACAGCAGAATCTGGGAAGAACAACAGAGAGGCAGGCAGAAGGCAGGCAGAGAAGAGAGGCTGGAGAGGGAAAGAGCTCTACATTTAACTACATTATCCAACAATTTCACTTCCAAGATCTGGGCTCCTGATTTCCCACCTGCATGTGCTACTACTTCACTTCTTTCAGCTATTCTGGAGCAAAACAACTAGTTGATTGGAAACTAAACCTGTTGTCAGTAGCTCCGCAGTTAATTCATTTTAGGGATGCATTTCACTCTGATGGCATTATGGATAAGAACTGCAGGTTTTGACTGCCATCATCACTTGACTCTGTCACCTTATTTCTCACATGTTTTCATGTGACATGAGAGGCTGTTGTATCATCAAAACTATGACGAGTTATTATCATACTAATCAACGGAATTCAGACACCACACGCAAGGTAATGCTACAAAAAATGGTATCTTGGGGTCAAAAGACATGCAGAGGACACCTGAAACAAATGTTATGAAGCATGAAGCATTTTTTCCAGGTGATGGCAAGCCCTGACCATGGAGAACACAGGCCATCTTGTTTTACTACATTTGGAAACTACTTTTCAAAAAGGACATGTTTAACAGTGGACATAGCTCCTCTCCCCTTCTATTCTCTGCACTTACACATCCAAAAAGCTGAAGGATATGAACAAAGCAGGTCAAAGAAACCCAATTTCCTTAGGGAGACTGATAAATTGTGAAAATCATCTTCTTTATGAACACTAGAAAATTCTGAAAGAAACATAAAGCAAGAAAATATCTTTCTACCACATCTCTCTGACAAGAAGAGCAATCAGGGTGAATGAAAGTCAAGACATTAAACTTTCTAGAAACTCCAAATAGGGCTGGAAGCAGAAATCACAGCTCTGCATTTGATAGTAGAAACACCTTCAGTATTCTTGATCAGCTAGGTAGGTCTTACTTTTATTTTAAAAGTATCTAGCATATTTTTCTGAAGAATGTTGGGATCTTTTGGAAAGTTTGTTTGTTTGAGGTTTTTTAATTAAATAGTTCATTTTCAGCTGTAGCTGAGACCTGATATAAGATCCCATTGATCTTTCTTTCAAAAAGGGACAGAAAAATGATGTTGGGAAATAAAAAGTGAAGGATGTTGATGCTCTCTTGTTGAACTTCTACTCACTTCTGGGAAAATGCCAAGACTCAGAAATTCCCTCAATTCTCTGCTTTGGTTCAGTTTGCTGAGACTAATTACATTCTCTTCCCTAGAGTAATTTTGGAGGCAAATGGAAGGAAGGTAACTCTTCTTCAACATGTAGAGTCTTGATAATATAAATGCCATTGAAAAAGTTTTTACCATTCCTAGCTGTCTCCACAAAGGAAAATATTATCAAGTTGAAAATGCAGGAATGTCAGTGTAGACTACTCAAGCTGCAGGTCATCCACAGCTGGTTTTGACACTGCCTGAGCTAAGCTCTACATCCAACTCACAATATGTGTAACTTTGGATTTTTGAAAGCATTGTGACGTTTTTTTAATGACAACTTATTGACATCCCCCCCTTAATTCATTGTCCTTTATTAATAAACTTGCAGCACAACAGCTTCTAAGTGGAGTAACATTAAAAAACAAAACACACAAGAAATTAAAAAAACCAAACATAACCATATATACTTTACTACAACTAGGCTGCACATATGGCAGATTCAGTCTCTGGATCTGTTATCAAGTAATATCTCACATAGTGAAGAGATAAAAAGTTTGTCCCAAAAAAGAAAAAAGAGAAGGAACAGATGCAGCTTGCTGTCTGGCACAGTGTACAGCACTTGACGAAGTCTGGAAAGAAAGGCCTGCAGCTCCCTTTTTACCTCACAAAGACAAATGTGCAAATAGCTATAATTCCCTCCTCATTTGAGGCCAATAAAACAACTGTTAATGCATACGCTATTATAATATGTTTAACAGTAAAATGCACCCATTTGGCTTCCCCTAGGATTCTGAATTTTTGGACTTGATGCCCAACCATCTATGTAATTTCTCAGTTCAGTAATATTAAGAGAAGCTTCCCACCTTCTGAAATATCATTCTACTGCTCTGATTGAATAAAACTAATTCTCTCTCTCTCCACCTCCAACCAACATGAAACAGATGGAAAATACATTATACTAGAAGCTCTCAAAGAATTATTTTCTCCTTCAAATACCAATCACTGATTGCAGTGTACTCCTTACATACGTAACACATTAACTGAACTCCACTGTGAGAAAAAGTCAAAATTAGAGCTATTGGGAGTCTCTACTACAGTTACCGTCAAGTCAGCTGGGGTTTTGTGGTTAGGTTGGGGTTGGTTTTTTTGGTTTGTTTTTGATGGTTCGGGTTTTTTTCCAGAAGAGATTCAACACATGGTGTTGAAAGAACTGAATATGCCCAAGTACCTTTCTGGTACTTTTGCTAAGTATCCTACAAGATAGTCCTTTAAAATGTTTGATGTCCATACCTAAGCCTAGTGCCACACCAGTAGACATAAGACCAACACTGAGGAAACAGTGTCCTTGCACATAAGACAAAGAATCCGCAACTGAATGTTTAGAGGTTCCCCTATTTTTCTCATGTTTGTTTAACACAGCTTTAAGATTTTGCTTTAAATTACATTTGTGAGCTCTCTGAAATCTGCTTCGCTTATGTATGAGTGTTATCATGATAGACCATTGAGGTGGCAGGGGTTCTTTGGCAGTCCTATAACGAGAAGTAATCAGTGTACATTAAAAGAAAAAAAAAATTAATTTAGTTTGAAAGATCAAGCAATTAAGAAGAAACACATAGGACATCATTTTTCACATTGTATGTTTCACCATTCACGATTGTTTTCTTCCGTACTGTTCCCAGCACCACCAGTTGCTGACATTCTTAAGAAAAAAAATCTTCTGGCAACATATCCAGTGCCGAGTTGTGTATAAATCAAAATTCAATTGTTTTAGTAACTGAACTCAATAAATTTCACACACAGGAGACGAGCTGTATGCAAAATCAACACATTATTCAGTCAGAGCCAGCCAATCAAGCTAGTGTAACACAGATGAAAATCCCCAGGGAGTTACTGGCTGAAGCGCTATTGGGAACTACAATGTGGCCATCTATTCCTACCTTTGCTACAACGCAGCCAGATAAGGTATTATTCTGTATCTTTAAAAGATCATCCTATTGTGTTAAGCTAATTCAGCAGAGCTTTAGCAAGTGTAAGAGAAGAATCAGATTTCTGCCCATCCTGACAAAGCACAATGCTTTCTGCCCTGAGAAGTCCCAAAGAAGTCATGCAGCATGCCAGGTACAAAGTATTTGCAGAAATGAGCCTTCAGATAGGGCTATAAAAGCTCTGGGTTAAGGAAGCACACATCAGCTTGCTTCTGCTTGATCTGTTACACAGCTTGACAGTAACAGATAGCCAGCTGCACTAGTGTCAATGTTCAGATAAGTTTTTCTCAATATCTGTTACAAAAAACAGACACGGTATCAGTGTGCCAGCTGTATTGTTGGTCACTACATAGTTAATCATATTTAATAACATCCTCAAGCACAGACACGACACACAAACAGCAATTACTGTACACCACAGTCACCCAGATCGTTCTGACTTGGAGCTGCCAACTTAGCACACTCTCAACAAGTGCCTGCCTACCACCTTTTCCCTCTCAAATACATTAGCTTGCCTCAATATGGGGCCAGAGTTTGTTTTGAAACTCTTAACAGGATCACTGAAAGAAAAGAGGAAAAATACCATAAATGATTCTCTGGACTGTTTCCAGAGTAGCATGTTCTCCTAGCAATTGCTTTGGAAGCAAGCCAGAAATGGGAAATGTTCTTGCAAATGAACACACTGCTATGTTCAAGTACAAGTTATCATTTAATTCTTTTGTCAACATCAACGAAGTTAGAAATTAAGATGCCTGATTATTAAAACATGTTACTTGAATTCCAGTTACCAAACATCAATTTCTTCTCTATCCATCCCTGTCACACTCACTCAGTTCCTGTCCCCCATCCACTTCCCAACATACAGTGGGGTTTTTTTTATACTTTCTCTCCTTTATTGAAAGTGAAATAACATTAATATATTAATTACATCAACCATAACTAGGTCTGTAATCAAAGGCAAGTTAACTAAGAAATCAGTCACTTGGAAAAAAATTCAAAAACCTCAAAATAAACTTTTATGAGACACAGAACTTGATATTTTTAACAGAGCTTTAATACAGTCTACTGAAAGGTTTTGTCCAGGCAGTTTTTCACATTACAATTACTCCTAATGAGATCACTTTCTGCAGTGTATAAGACTTCATCCCTTCCCAACAAAACAAAGAAAGACTTGTGCGGGCTACAGAAGCCTCAAATCAACTTCAGCCACTTCACCTTGTACTGAATTTCCTCGTAAAAACTTGTCAAAAGCACAACTATGTTTTTTTCTAAGGAGAAATTATTAATAAGTAGACTCACTTCCTTTGTTTTAAGGTGTCCTTAATTCTCTACAGATTTTGAAGTCCCCACACAGGTACCTCAGACTCAGTGACTGCTGTCATCTTTGGTTTTGAGATTATGGACATTTCTCCTCTTCATAGATTTGTGTGGGATGGTTTTCCAGTTTTTGACTCTACACCATTTCTCAACAACAAATGTCTGCCTACCTTGCAATAAAAATATGGTGATATAAAACTCCTTTTGTTATCTTACAATAAAAATGATAGACCTTGTATTAAATGTACTTGAAAATACCTGTCTTCAAACAAACTGCCTATTCCCTTGCTTTCACCATAAGCATGCTAAGCAGAAGTGTCTTATGCCCGTAGTCCCAGAGAGAGGAATGCTAAGAATAAGTATCATTTTAAGTACATGGCTAACTGAATTAGTCTGAATTAGAAAGTACAACTCAGTAGTCTCTGATTTGCTAGTATTTTAAAATAATCACCATGATCTCACAGCAAGCCAAAAGTTTAGATTTAGTTTAATGCAAAAATATACTGTAGAAAGGAACCCACACTTAATTCTGAAAATTAGATATTCTGTTTGAAAGATATTGTGTTTGAATTTTTACTCATTTGACACGAATCTCTAACTCAGTTTTTATTGTATGTGTATTTTTCCCATTACTAACCACACCCTACTCTAAGTTTACTACCTCCACTTTAGTTTCCTTGTAATTCTGTCATGGATCATGTGAAAAAACAAAGTGTTTACCTACTCATACCTGACATCATTGATACAATGTTCTGATATACGCATGACTTGCTCAGCATTACCAAGAAGTACAAGAAACAACACCTTAACCAGTTTAAAATGTTAGTCCCAAACCTCTATTTATACTTCATACAACTTTTCTTGTTTAAATTTAAAAATGCAGTATGCAACCACTGATTTGCATAATCAGACTGCCTGACTGCATTAAATTAAACAGTGTGAACTTGACAGATTGAGGATCAAAAAACTTTAAAAGCAGACTGATCATGTATTTCTCTTGGAAAAAAAAAGAAAAAATAAAAATAAGCTAGTGGAACATGACCTATAATTTACAGCAAGTTGTGTGTTTACTTACGTTCACACGTGTCTCCTTTCTGCTGGTATCCTGCTTTGCAGATACATTTTCCAATAGGGACTAACCATTCTCCCTCCGCGCTACAGTGCATCTTCGGCGAGTTCTCTGCCTCCTCCTCTGCACTGCTGACACAAGTTCCTCGCACTTCTACTAAAGAGGAAAACTCTGAGCCAGTCACTGTGTCAGGAAAAATAGCTAAGTTCTCAATGATGGACCAGCACTTCTTGTAGTAGACTTTGACAGAGACCAAAGCAATGCAGGCCCCTACATCCTGAAATGCAAGATAGAATCCTTTTTTGGACAAAGGTCCAATTTCTCTCACCTCTGTGTTAAGTTTCATTTTTCTCTCCCCAAGATCACCCTGGGTAAAACTTTCATCTGCTGCAATAGTGTCTATTTTTACATATTGGTTTTCTCGGATATTCCTGCCAGTGTCGTAGTCTGTTTCATAATAATACAAGTTAAAAGTTTCTTTACAAGTCCCCAGAACTCCAGGAAGACTGTTACAATCCCTCAGAGTGAATTTCAGTTCTACAAAAATCCTTTGTGCATTGCTTTTTGCAATCCAGTTAGTCCGAAGCCAGTTGTTTTGGTTTGATTCCATCACCTGGCATACCTGGTATGTTCGTATAGGAGTGTAGTTTTCATCCAGTCCACTAATTTCTTCCCACTAAAATGATAACAAACAGTTAGTAATACAACAAGAAGTATGTCACCAGATGTAACTACTGTGTATTTTAAAAAACTTCACACCACTCATATCTCCCTCCTTTTTAACAGTAGTCTATTTTTAAAAATGCTCTTAAGCACTTAAATGAAGTAAATGTATATTAACGCAGCTCTCTCTGCCTCCATGTCTTTCCTACATACTAATAACTTCTAAAAATCATTTTCATATCAAGGGCAGAGTTGCAAAGTGGTAGCTTCAGAAAAAGCTGTTCAGCATAGCAGGTTCTGACTACACACTGGGCTCACACACATTTCATTAAGGTCACAATGGTTTTGGGTAAGCAAAGACTAAAAGAAGGGAGTCAGTTTCTCTTCCAAAGAAGTTTAAAAAGCAGTAAAGTCTTAAAAACTGAAATTGCCTAGCATTACAGTATGTAAAATTTGTGTATGTAAAACTTTCACTTTAGTTCTATAGAAAACATGGGATTAGGTCCTGAAACTTGTGAGTCAGATGGTTCTCACTCCTATACAATCAAAGTGGTATAGAGAAAAGTCAAGAGCAAA
The DNA here is from genome assembly GCA_026770055.1 of Myrmophylax atrothorax. NCBI lineage: Eukaryota > Metazoa > Chordata > Aves > Passeriformes > Thamnophilidae > Myrmophylax > Myrmophylax atrothorax. The sequence goes on along the minus strand of JAOXXN010000446.1, from coordinate 78,528,396 downwards.
TGACAGAATTAAAAATTTAAAAGCAAGAAAACATTTTGATTGTCCTCTTTTCATTCAGTCTACCTTCTGTTTTATTTACAAACCGAAGAGGAAAGTGGTACTCCTCCTCACCTCACATTTTGTCCAGTGGCTGCATCCGTGTCAAGAAGAGCAAACTTCATTTAGTTAAGAGTTCAAATGAACCACAATATTACATACAGAATTAAAAACAAGCCACATGACTCAAAGTCCACTGGGTCAAAGCCTGCATTTTTTGATGTTGCCTCTTTAGGTTACCAACTATGTAATGATCTGGCAAGCCTGTAAGAGCCCTTGAGTCTTTAACAACCTTTGGTAGTGTGAGAATTTACATCTCCAGCAGAGGCAAACCTTCCACTAAAATCAGCCAGGCAGATCTGCCCAGGTGTAACCAAAATAATACCTGTCTCTCACCTTTTTTCACATTTCTTGTAACATTTCATCGACTGCTGAAAACACAGCTGTAATAAATTAGAGGAAGGGAGTGAGCTTTCCTCACCCCATGATACAGGCAACCATGACTACTCCGTATGGCACTTGGCCCTCTGGCCCTGTGTCAATAATGCACTTAAGCTCACGCTTAAGATCAGTGAGAGTACTTATGAGCTTAATGGTAAGCATGTGCTTAAGTGCTTTGTGGGACTAGCACACTCAGCACCTCTGCAGGATGGAACATCCATTGACATTCCTTACACCGGCAAGAAAGCATGGAAGGCATTGGTTTCCCAAACTGGGAGCCATGCAGTATACAGTACTTTGCAAGCCTATTTGACAGTTAATGAGATCATTTTAATGTTGTCTGTTCCAAGAAAAAGCAGATGTGACTGAACTGATGCTGGAAGTTATCACCAAAAAATTAATCATGGCTGCAGATGCTGAAATGCACAGAAGTTGTAAATATCAATGCAAATTTCAAGGACCTACAGTTAATACAGATGTGGTATATATGGTATTATATATGCATGTGGTATTAAATGATTGAAATACATTAGAAAATGCTCATGGAGTTAACTGAAGCGACTGCATATGGAACTGTATTAACCCATCTTCATATAAGATTTATTAGATCCGAATGAGTAAACTTTTTCCACCTCTGTAAGAACGAGTACAAACAATAAAGAAAAAAAGGGGTCTTGGACTTTGAACTGAGAGGGTATTGGCCATGTCACAATAATAAAAAAACATCCACCCATCAAAGAAAACCCAAGCAAAAAATAAAACAAAACCACAACCAAAAAATCCCACCAAGATGACATAAAGCCTAAAATTTCACTCATTTTCATATTCTCCATTTAATATCAAGTACTGCTATTTGCTTTGGGGTTTCTTTGAGTTGATTTGGGGGTCTTGTTTATTTTATTTTTTATCTTGTGGAAGCATTCTTCCCTCAAAACACCAAGCCAGATTCTGCAATGAGATATTCAGTTGACAATGTATTGTATCTTCGAAGTGAAAGTAACTCTAATGCACCACAAAACACTCTGTCTCCTCGGTTTTGATGAGGACTGTTTGACCAAAACAAATCCCCACTCCTCCCCTCAAAAAACAACAAACAAATTGAAACACACACACACACAGAAAGTGCAACTAACAAATAAAATACCTATTTTTTGTCACATAACACAAATGAGTCTTCTCAGAGTTAAAAGCCCACTACACAAGACTAGCTAGTATCAGAGAGATTCTTATGCTACAGTCAAGGAAAAAAAACACCAAAAAACTCAATTCACACAAAAAGTCCTCCTTTTTTCTTATTGCTAGCATTAAATATATTAATTTTTTCCTCTGCAGGGAAAAAAAAATACATCAGTCCTTCGGGATGCTTCCACCTATGGCATCCAAGCTCACACCTCATTAGAGTGATCAATTCTATCATAGCTTTTATAGCAAGAAAAGTCAACTTTTCTTTGTCCTGCTGCATAAGATGGTGATATACACGCAATTCCATTTGAATGTGTCCTGTTCTATTGGATTCAGTTTATGGTATTTTAACTTCTTAATTATCTTAACAATGTTAAATGCAGCATTTGCAGTTGAATGAGGCATTTAATGAGTGTCTGATTGACACATTCCATACTGTGATGATGCAGTAGTTTCTCAAGAAAATTTTCTGTATTTATTCCCAAAATTCTATATTGCATAGTAGAAAATTCAGTAATTAAAATTTACATTATTAAAATGGTAATTTTACATTAATTTACAGGCAACTTTTTCTGAACATGTTCACGCATACAAATCTAGCCATTAGTTTTCATTCACTTTTAATTCCTGATGGAAATTGGTTTCTACCCCTGAAAGTTGCCTTTTACTATTTGTTGAATTCCGACTCTACTTTCATCTTTCAGTATGCTGACATGTGTAACATGTGTTGACATGTCTTTCATTATCTACAGGTTAGCCTAATATAACTGCGACCAAGCTAATCTTTCAAACACCTCTGGTAAAGGCTTCAATCAGTGCAAGACGCTAATGCCAAAGTTATTAGCCATCATGCATACTGAGCTCACATTACATTCTCTCCAAAATCCTTAGATTAGTTTCCAGTTTATGCTTGCATTGATATTGCAATGTTGCTTTTAAAGAAAGATACTTTCACATTTTCCTTCTTCTTATTTAAAGGATTTGTTACACTTCTATATTCCCACCCACACTTCACGCTCTTCTGGCTCCAGATTTCCCAAAGCGCTGAAGATTAAGGGACTGATCCCCCAAGTTCTTGTTCATGCAAGGAGTTACAATAGATTCAGCAAGACTGCTTCCATGAGTAAGAATGGTCCATATAATTTATGACTTGTCAAACTGAGCTCATGTAGAACTGAGCTAAGGTAGGACAATACACCCATTATATCTTCCTGAAAATGTTCTTCCTCAAGGCTTGAGGAAGAAGGGGTTTCATAACATTATAACTTTTAATTCAGACTCAAAGCAGCATTTCTCAACTTACATATATAATAAAGAACACAGTAACACTGATGTTTCTAAACATGTCAATTTTATAATGGTGTATTTTACAATAGTGCATTTCATAGAGTACCATGAAATCAATTTGTAAACAGATTGGAAGTGGCCATGACCACACAATTTGTGCCTAGTTGGCAGATACCAAGCTCCTCAAGACTTGGGGATGTTTCAAGTTTGGAATATCATTTCAAACACATCTGCAGTATAAATGTTTTTATTCTAGAGCACTTCAATCTGTGCTATTCAATTACAAAGAAAACATCGTAAAAAAATTGATGATCACCCATTCTACAGAAAATGAAAAGCATATTTTTAGAAAGTTTCCACACAGAAGCAAATCTGATGTTTCTAAAGGAAGAAGGAAAAAAAAGTGATTTAAAATATTGTGCTATAAATACACAGAGTAATCATTTGTACAGCACAAAGGAGCAGACTACAAAACATAAAGGTACCAAGAACATTTAGGTCAGTTTCTATAGAGCCTCTTGCTTTTAATTAGCTAGTACATTTCTACACTGTAACCTGAGGATTCATTCTGAAAATGAAAAAGCCATAAAGACTTGGTATGATTACTGAGAGAAATATGAGGGTGAGCTAGTTTAAAGCAGGTCTTTCAACTGCGATAGTAAAGTAACTGCTTGTCTCTAGGAACTCAGTTTTTGCCTGGAGTACTTACCCCATTGGGAGGAGAGGAAATCCATTCCAACTCTGTCTGTTGTGCTTTAGAGTCCAGCAATATTACTAAAAAAAGGGAAGAAAAAACAAGTTTCATAGTTTGTTGGATACATGGGGAAATAAAAGAACAGAATTTGAGCTTTCAAAAGTGATAGAATTTTTACAAAAATTATTATTTTTCTTCATAGTATTAACAAATTATCTGCAACAACTGTACACTTACTTGTAAATAAATGATGACATGATTATGTAGCATTCTATATAAGCAGATATACATTAATCTTTACAATTGCATTGCTTCAAACAAAGTGGAGGTTTTTTTAGTGCTCTAAAGTGTTATTAATCAGTCATTTAGAGGCATGCTTCCTCCATCTCCTTTGTCATAAGGAAGACATTTCCCATATGCTGGTTATTTCAATCTGCTTAAAACAAACAAATACAGACCAACATTTCAAAAATGCTTCCAAACTGATTTAGACAGGACAGGTCTACATCTTACCCAGAGCTGCACTAAAAAAGCAATGAGCTTGATTTCAAGTGTCAAAGTAAAAAATACTTCCCTTAGGTGATAAAGCAGTAATTCGGTAAACAAATGACAACCAGGAATACAGAAAATAAAAGACTGTGCAATTACCTCACACCTCGCATTCACAAAATCAGACTAAGTCACTTCACGGTAATGGCTTACTGAAATCTTCATTGTCATTATACCCCAGTGACATTTCCATACAGAAACACATCAGTTTTAGTAGCATCACAATTATTTTCCAGGTAAATGTAACCTCGTTTCCAAAAGTAGTTAATCACAGCCTAATAAACCAACTCTTTAGCAGATTTCTAACTTTAACCAATTCTATATATCTTTCGTTATAAAGCTATTTAAAACTTCATACACAACATTTAAGTTCTGATATTTAGATGTGTGTTTTAAGGATGTAACTTGAAGCAATTTTTGTCAAGTCTTTTGAAACAAGTATAATTTTGGCTTTGGCCCGTTCTCCTAGCAGAATTTAACACAAAGTTTCAGTGAATTACTAAAAAGATGAGATGACTAAAGAAGTTATTTAAAGGTTCATACAGTAATACATGGAATGTTAGGTGAACACAAAACGGTAGCTTCCAGGCCTATATTTCAGTAATGAAGTGCAACGGCTAATTAAGGAAGTTTCATAGTCTCCCTCTAGAAAGATAACCTGCTCATTTCATTGCTCGGTTTCGAGGGGCTTTACTTTGTAACACTTTCTATGGTAAAGCAGGTGCTGTACGGGGTGGTTTGTTAAACAGCAACATTTATAATCTGACAAAAATGCTACCACGAAAAATTTAACCATTTCAACAACAGCGCAACATCCCACGGCTGATTCATTACACTTTTTATTTGGCAGTAGCTCTCCATCACGTAGCAGTGGGTGGGCACATCTCAGAAAGCAAAGACAACAAGCAAACAAAAAACACCCAAGCACACACAAACCCGTGCTCTGCAAACACCCCTTGCAAAGCAATCGTGGCGTTCCTTCTGGCACCCAAAGTTACCGGGGAAGAGCTCTCCAGGCCAGCGGCTGCTGCCCTGCTCCTGCCCCGGGAGCCGTCCTGGCTCATTCTGCAGCGCGAGGAAACGATGCGGGGGGACGGCGCCGCACTCCGCCGGCAGCCGCGGGGGGTCCGTAGCCTCCCCTGAGCGGAGCACACCGGGACCCCCGGCACGGTCCCTCTGCAGGGGAACCGCGGGTCCAGAGCAAGCGGAGGTGGCGGACGAAGCGTGAAGCTGCGGGAACGAGCTCCGCGCAGGCGGGGCGGTGGCCTCTCGCCCCCGCGGGATGAGCGCAGGCGGCCGCGACCCCACTCCGAGGAGCGGGGCCGGGCGGCCGAGCCGCAGTGGAGCGACGGTACCGCAGCCGCCCCCGCCACAACCCCTGCGGCCCCGTCAGCCACCGGCTTGGGATGGAAATGCCCGGGACGGCGGCCCTGGCGCGGAGACCGGAGCTCTCGGATACACCCACACCTCCTCCCAGGGGGAGCGTCCCGCAGTCCCCCTGTGCCTGCGCTCGCCCCGACGGTCCAGAGGACTCCGCAGGTAACGCGGTCACTCCCTCACTTAAAGTGTCAGGCGGACCCTGCCCCGTTTCCCCGTTCCTCTATAGCATCTCATGGCGGATTGTATTTGGCTACAAAAAGGAAACTCGGAAAACTTTTCAGCCTTTCACCCCTTCATCCCTCTGCCGTACCCAGCAGGGAGCAGGAGGAAACCACGCGGGGCTGCTGCCGCCATCGGCCCTTCGGTGGAGCCGGCGGTGAAGCTGCTAAGTTACTTTTTTTTTTTTTTAAACTCGCTCTTTCTTCCGCGGGAGTTTTCTGCGGCTGCAGCAGGTAGCCGCTATCAATCCCTGTCTACCGCTCGCCCCCTCCTGACCCTCCTTTGGCTAGGTGATTTTCCCTGAACATGCAGTCATTACACACCCACACTCATAAGTATAGAGGCATACATATACATGCATACACGTATTACACAAAAAACCGGGTCAGACACCGCCGGGAAGCACCGGCGCAGACCCGATCACAGAGCAATCCGCAGGGCAGAGCGGGACAGGCAACCCATACGCTCCCCGCCTTCCTCCCTGTCCGTCTGCGCGGCACTTCTCCCGCTCCCCACCCCACGGGCACGCGTTAGTACTCCCGTGTGAGGGTCTCTGTGGTTTACAACCTCTCTAAATAAACTTTCGAAATCCTGCTAAGGAAAGGCTCTCCTTTCTTTCCCTCGCTCATCTCACCATTGACTTTTTCTCTTAAAGGGCAGAAGACATCTTAATCGAGGCATTTTTTTAAGCTTCCGTTACAAGCTCAAAATGATATTTTACTGCATGCCAGCGGATTGATGAAAAATATTGACGCATCCAGCTGAGGCAGGGGGGGAACCATCAACGCATACATATGCAGAGGCACCGAACAAGCCCTGACTCCCCTTCCCCTGTCATGTCGTGTCGTGTCGTATGTCCCCCTCGCTCCCCCGAAGATGGAGACGAATCTTCGGCTGTCAAACGCGAGCAGGGCGCTCCTTTAAATCATTTCGGATTTTCTCAGCTTGAGAAAACAGATTCCCAGATGGACTCTGTGAATTGATTATAAACACCTCCATCAGTCTGAAAAACTGCCTGGTTTGTCTCTGTGCGCGGGGGAAACAAATGTCCGGGGTTAGCCTTACGCAGATACAACGCTGGACTGATGGAAACCGGGAAGCCTCGTTGAGATCCGCAGACGGTGTAAAACGTCCATCCCTAAACTCCCCTCTCTCTCTCTCCAGCGATGCCCGGGGAGAGCACACACATTGCAAGGCACACGACGCCAGGCCGTATGTACCCTCTAAATATATGCCCAGCCTGCATGGCCAGGAAGTGCAGAATTGGCCCCCGATGTTCCGTCCCGGGTCTGTGCCCGGCCCCGCAGGGCTACAGCGCTGCAGGCCCCCGGGGGGTAGCGGTGCGGAGCTGCCCCGCAGCCTCCAGCCCCTCGCCGTGCCTTGCCTCCCACGAAACGTCCCAAGCTCTAAAACTCGGCCCTCGGCTCGTGCCCGAGGAGTAGCCGAGGTAACCCGCCCTCCCTGCACCTCGTCGGGAGGATGAGGGGTGGCTGGGCACAGGGAGGCTCCCCTGCACGGATGCCCGGGCCGAGGACTCTCCCCAGCCTTTCCATCACGTGTGAACGCCTCGCAAACCTCATTCCTAGGAGCAAAGGCACTTGTCCCGGTCTCTCACACATACCACGCACACCCCCAGGGAATGCTTGGTCTTTCTTCCCTCCCACCTCAATTGAAAAAAGTCTTCCCCCCCCCCCCTTTTTTTTCAGTAGGGTGCTGACAAGCAGCCGGCAGGAGCAGGCAGGTCCCGCGCTGAGCCACCACACAGACTTCGTGGGCAAAAGCAATAAATAAGCCCATACTTTTGTTTTCCGCAT
>JAOXXN010000446.1:78501463-78513215 GCA_026770055.1 Myrmophylax atrothorax | reverse complement strand
GATTGAATAGCTGTTTTTTGTTTGTTTTGTTTTTTTTTTTTTTTATTCTTCTTTCAACTGAATAACTCAACAGGCTATCCTGTATAATTTTGTTTGAAATTTTATTTTTGCACATTTTAATTTTAATAGTTGAATTGAAAACATAAAAGGCAACTGTGATATATCAATTAACAACATCTTCTATTTTCCTTTGCTTTTTAATTTTGGGTTTTTTTATCCCCTTTTCAAATATAACCAAATATTCAAATTACATTACAGGAAAGTAAATGAATTAATGTATCTGGCAGACTGAACCTTAAAACAAAAAAATTCAGATTTATGCTGTCTGTTAGGTGATACGATTTTGCATTTTTTCACTTATTTTATTAGTACACTACCAGACAAATTTCCATAACTGCTGTATTACTGTAGTAAGTCCCACAGTAAGAAATCAACTTACCTAATTGAACTTCCAGTGTTAAGAAAAAAAAAAGAAAAAAAGATATTCTGCCAGACCAAAGCACCTACCAAGGACATTTTAGCAGAAATCAGCCTCCTGAATTCCAGGAGAAAAAACTCTGCACTACTTTTCCCTTCATCACTGTTAACATATATTTTCCTAATTATCCCATATAGGTAGTGGGAGTTTGTTTTTCCCCAAAATGGGCACAGACTTCTCAAAACAAAACAAAAACAGACTACACAAAACAAAAACAAAACTCAAAAAACCCCCAAAGCCAACCAACTAACCAACCAACAAAACCCACCAAAAAACCCAAAAAACCCAAACCAACCCCCTCAAAAAAACCCAAAAAAATCAACCTAAACCCCATAAAACAAAAAAAACCCAACAAAACAAACAACAAAATAAAAATAAAATTTAAAAAAAAAAAACACAAAGAAAAATGCAACCAACCAGAAAAAAGAACCCCCACCTAAAACACCATTGTGTGCCTCTTAAAGTTTGCAATCAAAGGGCATGGCAGGCTAAGAGAGAATTAAGTCACCTTTGAGTCCTTCTCATTTGATAAGCTGAAAGTGTACTCATTGAATTCCAAAATCCCCCTCTGGGGGCCCGTAAAATTATGGCACACTCCTAAAGCTGCTTGGTGCACTGCAGGACCAGTTTCAGTCTTTGCTGCCTGCAGCCCTCTGCCAACCCCTTCTTCCTTCCCCAGCCTGGCCCTAACTGTGCCCTGTGCTATGGTTTGCAGGTCAGTGTTCTGAAGGCTGTCTTCTAGTATGCCTGCGCAGAGGCTTTGCTCTCTCAGAGAGAAACAGTAAGGCTTTACTGCTAGTCCAGTATCTTGTCCTGCCATATAACGTGCCTTGCCTATAGCCAGCTGTAGCATAATTAAGCTAGATTTTAGGTGCTTGATCAGGCTCAGGAAAATACCACGGTTTGTCACATTTCTTCCAGCTGAAATCAGTACATAGCTTTAAGTCTGCACTGCCTCTGCTGTACCTGTGAGTAACTGCTGGCAGCTGGCAAGAGCTTCATCTGAATTCGTATTCACTAGGAGTTTAATTTAAGATACTTTTCTCTCAAAACAAGTGCTGTACTGTATCGTTTCAGACTGAGAGTTTTCAGTACATTTATTTGTCAAATATGCATATGTATGTGTCTACATACATAATTTCCTCATAAATTCAGTAGTTGTAGATAAATGCAATGTAGAGATAATATAGTTTCATGCACGAAACACTGTTTACAGAGGGCCGGTCTCTTATCTCCTGTGAATTGACATAATTGCAACAACATTATGCTAGTTGGGCCTTTTTGGCAAGAATTCATGACAGTTACATAATTCATTACAGACTATTCTAACCTACTGAAATCTATGCATATTTTTAGGCATAGCTTGTACAGTCGCACTGATGTCTGCTTGTGAATTCCCTTGAGACATGCCCTTAGGTTCCCTCTGGATATGCTTCTGTCACTATGTCACTTTGAGAGTCACTGCTGCGATTCTTCCACCTATACAGTTCTCATAGAAGTCAGCGCAGGATTTAGATTCACATGGGTAATAGGGCTGGATGTTGGTCAAAGCACAGTAGGTTCTGAGCTCTTCTAATAGTCCTCTGCACATGCTTCCAATTACCAAGTACTGTGAGCCTGAGCCTTATCTGATGTGAACCCCTGGAGTTAAAAGTTTTTATGCACCTGCTAAGATTTCTACTTTATAATGAGTTATACTATTTAAAGCTTTCAAAAGTAGTTTATCTAGATATTAAAAAATAAAATCTGAAATATAAACTGTCTGGATAGTATTAGATTTTACAGGGAACAAAAATTCTGCATTCTCTTGTGAGAATAGGGAGCTCTCTTTCCACCTCTTCTCCCATTAGCTTTCCACCAGTCTGATTTTTCTAGAAGGCTGGGAGTTCTTCCTGAGGAAATTTGACCTGCAGTTGAGACAGTAACCTGCAGTCAGATTTGAGATGTTTGAACTGCCTTCTTCTGCACATTGCCATTGAGATATAGTACTGCCTGTCCTGGGGAAGCACCCCCTCTCTCACATAAGGGCATGGTAGATGAACATGACTCTGCTTGCTCACTGTTTTGGCTCTGTTTCAAGACTGTGCTGGAGAAACAAGAGGAGTAAGGAAAGATTAAGTGTACAGCTTGCTACCACCTCCTGCCTGCTGAACTGAGGAGAGGGACAGCTCAAGGAAGCAGAATAGCAGGAGTAAAAGCACGAAAAGGAGAGGCTGCTGCGTGGTGCAGAGAGCTTATCACTGTGGCTACTGTGATAGACACTTAACAGTTTTGTTGCTGTTTGATGCAATGACTAGTGATGAAATCAGGTATAGTGTATTATCTATGCCTTCCTTTTTTTTTCCTTCACCTTTAGTTTTGCTGTTCATAGGGAATTATCCATTTCTCAAAAAGGTGTAGCTTCAATTTCAAAAACGCATCTGTCTGTATTCAAATGCTGAAAAGCTAGAAGGGTTCCTAAGGAGGCTAAACTAATAAAATTATATTAAAATTGCATTTGCTTATGGTTTTTCCTGTTTTGTCTCTCTAGCATGCCGATATATTGACAACTGCACTTCACTGACAGTTAGGCCACATTAATCTGTGACTGCTTCTTTCTACCTTCAACTGCATATTGTTCTCCAAAGGAATTCCACACAGTTATGGCCAGTGTAGAGACAAGACTAATCAGAAGTGCTTTGCTCAGATGCATTAAGTTGTTTTGCAATGAGGAAAGAATTTAATTAGTTCACACCGAAGTTTCACCAACTTCAGTGACAGGTAGATTTGATGTGTAGCAGTATGAGCTGAATCAATGTGAACTGACATAAAACTCCGGAAAACAGGCTTTCAATGGACTGCTTAACACAGCTCAGAAGAGGAAATCCCACCACGGTATACCTCACAAAGTTGCTACAAAGGAAATAAATTAATGAAAACTGCATGATTAAATGCTTTCATCTGGAAATTTTGTTGCAATATTCAGAAACTCTACAAATTCTTCTAATTCATCATACTCTTTGTTTATTACTAATAAATTAATGTGCTGATGGAAGGAATTCATTACCCTTTCTACACACTTCACTAGTTGCAGGTCATTTATTAATCTGTGTTATCTGGTAAGACTAAAACCAGCTGTAATTACATTGTTAAACATTGATTAATAAGCAGCCCACATCACTAATATACTCAAGAAGCAAGATAAAAAGTCTTTTTAAAGATTTAGAGTAAAATTTGAACATTCCTTTGGGAATAAGGAAATCTGGTTCTTCATAAATATTCATTTTTGTAAAATTCCATTTGCTTGTACAGCTGTATTTTTGAACACCTTTTGGAAACAGATTAACAAGCAAATTCAATTACACTAGAGTAAACGAACTGCATACACGAAGTGGTATTAATGTACTAAGTGAAACATTTAGAATGAAACATTTTTTTAAATAGTCTTCAGCTAACCATTCTGTTGGGTTTTGGTTTTGTTTTTTTTTTATCCTTAGTTCAATCATGTAATTAGGCATACATTTGTTTCAAATCCATTTATATTTCACAGATTTTAAAACAATATAGCAATTACAAGTGCATTATTGAAAACAGTGCAGAGTACTAGAACCTGCTTCTCTAAGTTTCCATAAAATCAATTTGATTGAAGTGACACAGATGAAATTATTACTTGTCAGAAGCTTGGGTTATCATTAAGTGTAAATAAGCAGAATGTCTCTCCACTTGACAAAACTGGGGAACTGATTTTTTGATATAGCTTTATGGGAAATAAATCCAACTGAAAGAAGATGCTTTTAGAAAAGATGTTTTAAGACTATTCTCAATTAATCATAAATGACAAATCTCATTATAGCAGCACCATTGTTAAGGGTCTGTCAGTATTTCCATTACAAACCTGTATTTCAAAGATTTATAAATGGGCTATAGAAATTAACTCTGGGATGAAATTTGGTGTTCCCACTGTTCAATTTAGGATTATACTTTCCTCAGAAAACTTTAAGAAAATCTGGTTTACCTTTTCGAGTTAGATGGCTTCAAAAAGAACAGAAATGAGAAGTTTAGGACAACTTGTTTATTTATTTGTATAATTCTAAAAAAGGACAAAATTTAATATATTGGGAGAACTATAATTCAATAGCACAAAGGGTCTAACTTGCCTTTCTTTTTCTTTCTGTCTCTGAAATGATGACCCATTTGAGTGTGAGTTCAGCTTGTAACAGGGCTGCAATAGGGCTTCTGAAATTCTAATTGCTTTAGGTTATATCTTTCAATTTCATTATCAATCAGGGATTTGACAAATTTATGCTAGCCCAGAACATGTTTGGCCACTGGGATTGCTTAGGACTTTGAAGCAGAACTGATTCTGTAGGGTGCAAAAATAAACATTGTTGGGAAGTCCAACCAGTGTAAAGGTCAGTAGTACTGATGTTCTTCAGTATTATGGCTCAGGAAGGTAGATAACCTGTCAGGCTTTTGAAGTCTCTGAAGAGATGGGGATAATGCTTTAACAGCATTTTGAAGAGGATCAGAACCATGTTTTGAGATCTATAAGTACATTCTCTGTACTCAAGAATGCTAGAGGTGATGCATTAGTTCTTTGCTACTGTCTCCTACTTGCATGACAGGACTACCCACAACATATGACTCTGATATGACTAGGGATACTGATTTTAAATTAAAATAGGGCAGGTTCAGACTAGATATAAGGAAGAAATTTTTTATGATGACGGTGCTGAAAAACAAACAAGTTACTCAGAAAGGTGGTAGGTGACCCATCTCTAGAAACATTCAAGGTCAGGTTATGTGAGACTGAGCAACCTGATCTACTTGAAGATGTCCCTGCTTATTGCAGGGGAGTTGGACTAGATGACCTTTAAAGGTCCCTTCCAACCCAAACTCTTTTATCATTGTATAATATGGAAATCACAATAAGGAGATTCCATTTTCTGGCATCTGGCAGTGTTTTTAAACTACTTTGGCTAAGTCCATCTTGGTAAACCATATCTTGCCTGTTGTCTCACATTGGTCCAGTAGAGGAGTTTCTGTATCCCACTCCTCAGCTGTCTGGGCCACCAAATCTAGTAGCCATATCCAGGTTCCCCATGAGGAGTTGCATCTGCCCATGCCCATGAATCATTTAGGAAGGTGCTAGCTGCTCTGGCCACATTCTACTATAACAGTACAAATATTCAGCGTTTGGCAACATTCCCCAATGCTCTTTTATTTACTAATGCAGACCTAGATTTTGAGGCCATTCAAACTGACAAGACACTTAAAGTTTGGTTTGGTCTGAACTGAAATCTGTAGTAAACATGGAGTTTGCCAGTACCAAATGGGAGAATCCAGATTCAAAGGGACAGACCTTCAAGCCGACAAATACCATGTTACCTCTAGAACTGGTAGCCTTGAATGACCAGGCATATGCTGATAAGTTCACATCATGTAACAAATTCCTGGTATGTTAGGAGGCAAAGGCTGTTCTCCTGATGAGATATAGTAGTTGTCTGGCTATTCTGGATGTACTGTCATAAGAGAAGAAGATATTCTTTTATTGGATACTGCTGAAAAATTATGTTGTTTTCTTAGTAGTAGCCTTGGAATAGGCACATGCTAAAGATCACTGCCTGCTACCTAGAAAATCAACCTGCAAATGAACCTACCAATTACCACAAACTGGTAACCCTGATAGTCTTTTCAGACTGAATAAAAGACTGGCATGTGTCATCTATGTGTACAACCATACATCCCATGTTTCTATTAACCACATCCCTTACTTTCTCTTAGATGTCAGACTTGGCTAGCTGATGAGAAATAGGACCGTAGAGCCAAAACTGAAGCTGAATTACCAAGAAACAAGATTTGAGTAGGTAGTTTAAAACAAACAAACAAACAAACAAACAAAAACCCTGCTCACAGAAGGAAGATATTCAAAATGGTAATTTTATTGATGACATTAATATTGTGCTGAAAATTGCAAACCTGCTGTTTTTGTAGAAAGAATATATGAAGAACAAAATGCGTGATCTCATGTTTTACTTTATTTAGATACAGCATTTATGATAGATAAAATCTAGGCTGATAGCTTGATTAATTTGGACAGTTTATGCTTAAGTTATTGTGGGGAAATAGAGAAAAAACTTTTCTATTTTATTCAGGAACAAGTTACTTATACTTTAGGTGGAGAGCAGTTATGTTGTGTAATTTTTTGCCCATTCGCTGTTTGTCTTTATGCAATATTGGCCATTCCGAGGACAGCAGAAGCTATCTAAAATACGATGTTATCATCTGAGAATATGAAAACCAATTAAAAAAGGGGTGAAACCAAACAAAATTGTAATAAGGGGAAGTGGGTTGAACAAATAGACCAATAAGTACTTAATGATATTTTCTTTAGAATATATTCTCTTCTTTTCCAGGCATTTAAACAGCGGTATTTTATTAAACAACTAAACATATTGAATATCTGTAAAGGTTAAAATTGGAGTATAAGCCTGTCTTCAGTATGCAGTGAGTTTCTTCTGCATTTTGGGGTGATATAACCAGAATTAAAGTGATCAAACAGTAAATTTTCGTAGACATTCACAAGTAAATTTATGCAATCTTGTGATTGCTGATGACTTTTGAGACTGGAAGATGTGGTACGTGAAAAATGTAAAGGTTGTTTCTGCAGATACTTACTGATTAAAAAAGTTACATATATTTTAACATATATAAGTATTTCTAAAAAGAGGATCTTTTCCCTTTATTCTGTTATATCTGTGTCTGTCATAGACTAGAATCAATACTGTGGGACTTAGAAATAACTTCATAGCATGGGGGAGGTTCACACACATAATATCTGGCCTAAAAATCATTGATCCATCCAAACTTTAACAAAAGCAGTCAGTGATTCATTAGTTAAAACATATCTAAATGTTTGTGGACTACTGTTAACCAGTAGCCTAATCAATGAAAATGAAGAGGAGTTACTGAGCAATATTCATTCTAAGAATTGCAGCCACATAATGTCTCACATGCAAATGTTATCTAAAATGTCCTTTAGGTCATTCTTTCACTGCAGAAATAATTTGAATATGCTGTATTTGAATTACTCTTTTTGATTGGTGTAGCTTGGTTGAAGGTGTATATTACATAGTGGTAACATGAGTTATCAGGACTGGCCCAGTTCTTGGTGTATGTGGTAGGAAGTCTTTGGGGATGGAAACATAAGCAGACCCAAAATACTGATGGAGGAATTCTTTCTTTGTCATAGACATACAGAGAAAATCACAAGATCTTACTTTGTTGTGCTCAGCCTGGTTGTATGCATAGCTGCTGATTTGTGTTTCTTTCATTTTATGTATATTATTACTCAGGTTCACTAACTCAGACTGAGGGCATCCATGAACATACGTTAAAGGATTTCTTGCCTTTGAATAGGACAAAAATTAGGAGCAGATATTGAATGAAAACAGCCCTTTAGGATAGCTTGGGATGATTGTAAAGCATGATATCTACTTATGAGAATGTGTGGTATCAGCTGATTTTGATGCACAACTGACAGACTGTGCTTGACTTGCCACTCTTCTCCTGTATGCATATTTGTGCATGTTTGTGGGTGCAGTGCTGTACCACACAGACTGAAGGCAGCTTAGTGGAGAGAGAAGCTCTGATATGCCTTTGAGGAAAATACAGAAGTTTCTTAAATTGTGCCTGCTGTTGCACATTTTGAACAACATACAACATTTTGAACTCATACAATGAGTTTCATCAGCCTACTGATGTAACTGAAAATGTTACGGTGTAAATTCTGCTGGTTTGATCATGTCACATTGTCTGTTTCTTTCTGCCAGTATTGTAGCCTGCCTTTTGTAACAGACCATTGGACCTAAGAACAAACGTGGCTTTTGTGTCTTATGTTGGTATATTTGTAAGGAACCTGGTACTCTGGAGAGCTTTCTGTGCCCTAAGCCACCTAAGTGATTGTTATGCATAAAATGAAGCTGTGGATTGTGCTGGAAATTCCACAATTTTCATTTTCTCACATTTTCGGTAGGAAAGCTGGAAAGAAAAATGAATGTGTTTTTCTATTTGTAAGGTTTTGTTAGTGATGGAATTTTAGTTTCTTTCAAAGAGAAGTGAGAAAAATGAAATCAGATTTTTTTTTCCAAAGAAATACCATAGGTAGAAACTGTTTGTTTATCTGCTTATTCATTAATTTTGATAAAGAAACTTTGTTTCAAAAACTCCCCCAACCAACTGTTATTATTTATTGAGCATTATTATGGGGAAAATACTGCATAAAGTATGGCTAAATAGTTATAAAGTTGTATTAAAAAGTGAGGTAGCATTATGAAATACAAATATAGCTTTTAGGTATGCAGAAAACATGCAAAAGCTACATCCACGCTAATAAATTAAATAGGCCATGGCCTACTCTTTATTCCTGTTTGTGTCTCTTTGCTAGAAGAGGTACTGCTTCTGCAACTAGTCCCATTGCCTTGTTACCCACCTGACCTAGTGCTGACCACCCCAGGCAGCTCCATCTCTAAGCCTCTGCTTTCAATTTCAAGAGTGGGTGGGATAGACTATAGATGGTCACAGTTCCCTATTTGAAGCCATGCCATGGCCTTAGTTTCTTACTAAAAATGTAACAAGGAAACTGGCTTTCTGCTAAGATTTTGGTAGCAGTTTAGTTTAACTGCTCATCTTTATGCTCGGTGACTAGGGACCTTTTCTCATGTGGGAAAGCCTCACTACTGATGAACAGAGCACAAGAAAAAGTTTTTGGCCTGAAATAGGAGTGGTTTGTTTTGAATGATTATTTTTAATAGGATGTGGATCACCACCACATCATCAAGAATATGGTAAAAACACATGAGGAAATTCTGTCAATATAATGCTGTTGCCATGGACTGTTTTTATGATTACAAATTGCATTTGAGGCAATAAGTTGCAAATGTAACTTTTTACAAGTTAACTTCAGGACTGAGAAAAGTCATTAAAAATGTATAATATACAAAATTTTGTTTCCACTAGATAAATGTGAAGTTTTCTAGGCTCAACTCCCCTCATTAGTATGTGACAGTACTAGGAGATACTTTGATCCAGAAGGGTAGATATACATGTTGTAAGCCATCGACGTGTTTTAGTTTTAATAACAATCCAAGACGTTCAGCATATTGCTTAATAAAAGATCAATGCAGTAATATGATTAACCACCCTGTGTGTTGCTTTCTTTCCATTTGTGAGTAAGGATAGTTCAGGAGCTGCACAGCAGTGAATAGCAAAATGACTAATTGACAGGCAAGATGAAGGTTTTCCTAAGGGTTTTTTTCTTCCTCCCCACCCTCAGGGCTTTCTTTGTTGGTAGAATGCTGTTAACTCTTTTGTTTAAGGTCTCTTACCTTTAAACAGGCTTGTGGAAGAGCTTTTCATATTTTTTAGCTGTAGATTTTCTTGGTGAGTAAATATAGCTGATGAAAGAAAAGCTGGTGATCCATAAAAGACCAGGCTGCAGGGATCCTCATTAATCTTCCAATAGTTTTTGCTGTCATTCCTCTTTAAAGCTCGTTGCCTTGTAAAGTGTTTGTGGAAAACGTAAGAACACTTTTGCCTTCCACTAAGCAGTGATTTCCAGCCACATCCCAACAAAAGCTCTCACTTCTTTTCAACTAGTTTTAACTTCAGCTCTGTCATTGGGCAGGGTTCTCAGCTATGAAAGCGGAAACACTGTTCAGCTAAGTTTTACAAAAGGAGGACAAAGATAAAAATCACAGAAAAATAATTTTCTGCTGATGGTAATGTGACTACATCATTAAATGGATAAGCTAAGTGGGATAACATGATTAAATAAATAAAAAAATAATAATAGAATATGTTCAACTTTAAATAAGAGACTGTCCTTTGGAAATCTTAATTTCTTTCACAGAAATAATGAAGTACATGGCATGAAATTGAGAAAGTTAGTATAATTGGCTGTGACAGACTATGGTAAGATCATGAGAATGTTAGGACAGAGGCCTGCAGTTTAGAAGGTATTTAATTTGGGATTGCTGAGCTAATGATTTCTTAGCAGGGCCTTCTGCTCTTGAGAATTGTTAAACTGACTCTTGTTCAGATTGCAATTCCTATTAGCACTGTCCAGCATTTAAGTGCTTCCAGTAAGTCTTTACCCCAAGGAATCACTGAATCATGGTTTGAGGTGGAGGGGACTTTAAAAATCATCTGGTTTCAACCATTCTTTCAAGGATGGGGGAACCATCCACTGGACCAGTTTGCTCAAAGCCCGATCCAACCTGGCCTGGAACACTTCTGGGGATGGAGCATCCACAGCTTCTCTGAGCAACCTGTTACAGTGCCTCACGACCTTCACAGTAACGAATTTCTTCTGAATATCAAATCTAAATCTACCCTCTTTCAGTTTAAAGCCATTCTCCCCTTTCCCATCACTATATGTCCTCATTTAAAAAGTCCCTTACCAGCTTTTTTGTAGGTCCCTTTTACATACTGGAAGGCTACTTTAAGGTATCTCTGGAGTCTTCTCTAGGCTGAATGACCCCAAAGCAGTACTCTCAGTTCGTCTTCGTAAGAGAAAGAGATGCTTCAGCCCTCTGATCATCATTCTGGTCCTTCTCTGGAGTTGCTCCAACAGCTCCATGTCCTTCTTATGCTGGGGTCCTCAGAGGACATTGCACTTCAGGTGGGGTCTCACAAGAGGGGCAGAATCACCTTCCTCGACCTGCTGGCCACACTTATGTTGGTGCAGCCCATGGTGCAACGGGTTTTGTGGACTACAAGTGCATATTGTCGGCTCATGTCCGGCCTCTCATCACCAGCACACGCAAGTCCTGGTTGGCAGGGCTGTTCTCAGAAGAAGTCATAGGAAATAATTCAAGCTCTTTCATGGACCAGAGACAAGGGAATCAAATGATTTAAAAAGCTACTATGGTTCAAAATGTAAGAAAGAATACAAACTACCAAAATTCTACCATTTTGCATGGGACCAAGAGGAACTAAGGGGACTTTTTGCTAAGGGAAGGGGAAGAGAGGTATAGTCTTAGATATTACCTCCACATTTTCACTAGGACAATGCAAAGTCTGTGAGATAGAATATATTTTTGGTCCTCTTTCAGGTGTATTTGGCACACATTTTATGAGGTAGTTGAAAGTTGTCTTGGGTTGAGCTGGCAAAATGCCAACTGTCCAAGACAGAGTGAAAAGGGAAGAAGAGGGAGATGGAAAAAAACTCCAAACTAGGTTTATGCTGAAACTAACTATATGTATTTATACAGAAAAGAGAAAATTAAGAGAAAA
>JAOXXN010000446.1:78482662-78501124 GCA_026770055.1 Myrmophylax atrothorax | reverse complement strand
CTAAACAAGCAATTTTGTCTAAATCATCGTCTAGAATCTTTCTTTAGTCAATGTCAGGTCAGCAAAGCAGTCTTAAGACCTATCTAAGGATTAGTTTGAGCTGTGAATCTTTCTCTGCTCATGGTAAAGGAAATTTAGATTATTACCTAAAACTAGTCTTTATGGAAGTAGGCCAAGGTTGGGTGATATGAATCCCTGCTGGTGCATCTGCTCTTCTAGGAGATACTAGACTCATTTTTTATTCTGTGACCTAGAGATTAGTTATCTATTTATACAATTGTCAATAATTTAAAAAAAAACAATCAAAAAAAACCCCAAACAAGCATAAAACCCCACAGCTCTACGTAATGAACTTACATTTTTCTGGGGGAATGAAGATGTTAAGAGGAAAAGACTACTAAGTGCCCTGAAGGAAATATTTGTTCTTCTAGAACAAATTGAGTATTAATTTATCTCTGAAATTTGATTTTCCTATCATTGAATTACCTATACAAACTATCTAACATTATCCCCAATGCTATAATAAACATAGCAAGATAATAATGTGTTGAATTACTTAATAGGTGTATCTATCTTTGGCAACATAAAATAATGATGGTCTTTTCTATTATCTGGCCTCAAAGTGATCTGGAAACTAAAATTTCCCTTTTTCTATGGAAAAGAAATCAGATCAGTCAGATGTAGCAATATATTTGGATTTTTACAAGCAAACCCTCAACAGTTACAAAAATGGCTTTCTGGCAGACTGGCTTATTCTGTGTATAGGTCAGCCTTAGACAGATGGCTAATCCCTGAGAAAGCCTTCAACAGTGAGTTACAGGACTGCCTGGGGCAAAACCTCTTCATGGAAATGAACTCACCTCTTCCTTCATTCCCAGATTCCTAATTTTTGGAAACACCTGTTCCTTAACCTGAGGCTTCTTAGCTCAAGAGAGTTACTTCAACTCGTTCCTTTGTAGCCTTGGCTTTGTATATAGGTCTTTGCCTGCTGGGTAGTGATGGAGGGACCTTTCCATCAGGGAAGAAGGCATGACTCTCTGGTGAGGTTTGGAGCTGTTTGTGAAGAACAAAACACACAGGCTCTGATTGTAATTGAAATTTGCTCCCAGTGTCAGCAGAATAAACAAGACCAGATACTAGCATTAACTGCTATTTGTAACATTTATTATTACTGTGGTGCAGGACCTCCATGGTAAGAAAATTATGATCCTAAGTGAAACTCTGTGACTCAAAGACCCATAGCCTATAGACTACAGCCAAGGAACAGCAAATAACTGGTATAACTTTAAAGGAATGAATGGGCTCAGAAAATCAAGCATGTTAACATAATCCAGCCACTAACAAAAGGGAAAAGACCTAACATAGTCTTGATTTATATTATAAAAATTGCAAGTTCCGTGAAGCCTTTACATTTTTTTCTTCTGGCTCTTTGAGACAGAAGACAAAAAAACCCCAAATCCTCCAAATAACAAAAAGTAACCCAACCCCACACAAAACAGAGGAAGAAAGTAATGGCCTTTTCTACTGTTTGTGCTGAGGTATAACAAATAGGACCTACAGAAAATTCATGCTAAGTGTTACATTCTGTGAACAAGACCAGTCCACTCTAGAAGAAGCTACTTTTGAGCTGGGTGGTCATGAGGCACCCTGCATGACTTAGGTTGCAGGGCACGATTGCTCTCTGAGGTGACAGTCTTCAGCAAGTTAGCTGTAGCCTCATTTTCTCATGGTGGAAAACACAGTACTATCTCTGCTGGTGAATTTTGAATTAATCAATATGAGAAATCCTATTTTTCTGTTTTAAAAATACACAAATGAAAATAGGAAAAATTGGGTGTAATAGGTCTTTTAGAGTTCTGTCTTCACAAAATGTTTTCAAGAGAACTAGTCAGTTCTAGTGTCACAGTTTCTGCTCTGTGCTCCATAGCTGCTCTGGGATGTTGTGTGATTGATCTGGCCAGGTCCATCTCCTTCATTGCTTTTACAGTGTTTTCTAGACTGAAACATCTGGGCTGTTATGCTTCTACTGCCATTGTAATTGCTCTCAGGATTGAAAGACAGAAGGGAACAGAGCAAGGAAAGGAAGGACAGGAACTAGAATTGGGGGGAAACAGAAATATGCTGAAGGAATGACAAAGGGTAAAGATCTCTTTTTCTGTTTGTAACTCTGTGGACAACTGGTCAGGTGTCCTCTGTGGGTCCATCCTGCTGATCATGAGTGCTTAATAAAAGCATTATTATGACAGTGATGATAGTAGTAATAGAAACAGTAATGGTATCTTTCTTTTTTTCTCTTATACTGACTACTGAGACTATTTCATAGGAAAGTATTTTCTTTTGAAAGCTTTGCAAGTGACGTTACAAGTGGAATATAATATCCCAGATTATTTCATTAAAAATTTATCTTCTTTTCAGTAATATTCATTTTATTTCATTGATTTTTCAGTCTAGGCCAATCTTCACATAGGTGCTGACCTTTATTAAAATTCCTCATCATGTGAACAAATATTTTTCCTCCACTTCCATATGTCTTTTCTCAAAGAGTAGGTGTATTGTTTTGTGAATTTTTGACCACTTTGAACAACTGAACTCAGCATTAGGGAAAATATTTAAGCTCAGATTTTTTCAATAGGAAAATAAACAATAAGGCATATTGGTCAGCATTGCAGGCAGTTAGCTCAGCATTAGCAGCCAGAGAGCTGTGAAATGTTTTGAAGGTATCAGGGAAAAGAAGAGTTTTAAGATTTGAAGGAAGACAGTGAGTTGGGATTGCAGATGTTTACAAGGATACATTTCCAATTGTGAGTTAAAAAAAAAAAAAAAGAGAGAGAAAAAAAGTAAATACTTGACATAAAAATTACACAACTGCATTTAACAGAATGAAAATGGCTAAGATAAGGTATGAAAGGCTCTTCCTTGAATGTGGAAGAAGACAGGGTGCAAGAAAGAGTTAAAAGCCAAGAGAAAGACACAGAGGGATGGGTTTAGTTGGTCAAAGTGACAAGCTATAAAAAAGATCTTTACAGGACTATTTTGAATGTATTGAAAGAGAAAGATTAACTGTCTTAGGGCCTGTGAGAAGGATGTTATGCTAACTGAAATGACCGATAACAGGAACCATCTGAAATAGATAAAAAGGATAGAAAAGTCTTCAACCAAGAGATATTTCAAAAGATTTAGACACATTCTGGAAACAAAGATCCAGAGAAAAATCTAAAGAGGCCTAAAACTGTCTATTAATCTTCATTAAGTGTTAAGCAAGTCTAGATGACTGCCCATCTTAAATTGTTCATACAGGTTTCTGTGATGGCTAGCTGATAGATCTGATTAACAGACAGGTCTTTGCTTTTTTCAACAGAAAGGAAGAAATAGAGAAAGCCTTAGAGAAGAAGAACAAGATTTTATTTTAGCCATATGGAGTCTGAGCTGATGGCTAGATGTTATGAATGAGTGCACCACTATACTAGGTATCCTCAAGAATGTATGAGAGATGAAACAGTATTTTGATTTCTACATGAGAAGACAGATTTGGCCAAACCAGAACTATGATTTGTCATAGCAGATGAAGAATAAAATGAGTTTGCATATGAAGAAAAAATTACCTGTAGAGAGAGAGAGCAAAAATAGAAGGTAATCTAGTACACAGTTTGTAGTTTTACCACATTGAGGCTTCTCCTTTGATGAATGCACTGAGAGGTCAGACAGTATAAGATAGAGAGGATCCAGGAAAGCATCACAGAAGCTGACTGAGACGAGTTAAGGAGAGGTCAGTAATATCAAACACACTGATAGATTAAGATGGAAGAGAGTCTGGCAAAAAAGAGTCATTAGGAACGGTAGTAAGAATAGTTTCATTGTACATGAGAGGAAATGTTGGGAAATAGTTTAGGTTAGAGAAAAAAAAAAGATTTTATAAACACTGATCAATTAACTCAAAAGCAGAAGAGAGTTTGGGGTTTTTTTCAGTGGAAAGGTTAATATTTTTGTCATTGGGAGAAGCACAACATGGAATTGAGAGCTTGTGGATAACCGGAAGGAATAAAAATGAACAATGGATTTGTGGGGTTGGAGTGTGCCTATGATTCAAAAGGGGGACAGAAGAAAAAGGCAAAGTAGTAGGAAGGCATGTATTTTGTTAGGGTACTGGTTCAAAATTATGTATATATTTCCTTCAAACACAAATTACCTTAAAATAATCTACTGCATTGTAACAATTTTCATGTATGTTGTCATTGAATATCTTTGAGAAATTCTAGAAAACATTAAAAAACCCAAACAAACTAACCTTTACTTCCCACACATTATATATGTATAACATA
Source organism: Myrmophylax atrothorax (assembly GCA_026770055.1). Lineage (NCBI taxonomy): Eukaryota > Metazoa > Chordata > Aves > Passeriformes > Thamnophilidae > Myrmophylax > Myrmophylax atrothorax. The sequence goes on along the minus strand of JAOXXN010000446.1, from coordinate 78,496,805 downwards.
TATGTGTGTGTGTGTGTATATGCATATATATATATATGCACATATATAGAATATATATAACACATAACAAGTTAATACTTAACAAAAAGACCTATTGATAGAAAAATGCTTATACATTTCTTGGAGTGCTATAACTGCACTGAGAATGTATGTTACTGACACAGAAGTATTTAGAAATATTAAATGTTTATAACATTTCTTGAAGTCATCTCTTTAATTTTCATTCATAACTTCATTGAACTTAGATTTACGTATTAGAAAACAGTGAAGCACAGCAATGGTTAAGGTGATTCTACATAAACCAGACTTCCCCATGAGAAGCAATCTGCACATCTATATTTCTAGGCTTCATTCTCAATCAATTTTGGAGCAAGGAAAGTATAGCAAAATGCTCCTCAGGACTGGAAATGAATCCTGCCTCACCATCTGCTACTAATTTTGGACCTGAAGACCCCATGCATTATTAAATCAATGAGTCTAAAAAGTTGTGTTAAACTGGTGTTAACCCACTACAGTCAGAAATGTTAAAGTTGACTAGATTTGGGGCAGGACGTCACTGGTGAATAGAGTCTTAACTTTATATGTAACCTGACTTGAATTTCTTTGGGACAGAGGATGATATATCTTGTAAAGAATTGTTTTACACTGGTGTGACTGAGTACTGAAGTGGTCTTGAAGAGTAATATACTGTAATCAGTCTTTGCTGTAATACCTTAGTACCATGAAGCAGTTAAACAATGAATTACCTGTTAAGGGTATGCTCTCAGCTGTGTCTGATATATGGTACTATCTGATCTGTGTCCTCCTGTTGGCTTTAAAAGGCTATCCATTGCTTTACAAAGGTCAACTTTTTTGGTCCCACAACTAAACTCTTCATCATTTTGTAAGCAGATCAACAGGCTGCAGAGACAACAGTGCAGGAGGTGACAATTTCACCAACTTCATTTGGTGAAGAGTTCCATAGCATGGCAATAGTCCAGAGCATTGCTTAGGATTGAATCCTTCATTCTAAAGTTCTCTTACTTAGTAAAGATGGATGTATCTTTCAGTCTGAGTACTTTCTAGGTTTACATTACTTTTTTGTAGGATTTCCCAGAAGAAATACATCCAGAAAGCACTGGGCTTGCCGCACCTGAGCTATACAGATGGTCTGCATGTGCACATAAAATCAGATGGATTGACCTGCCCATATGTAACCAATATGTCTCTGCTGCTCCTCCAACTGAGCTGCCAGGCACCTGGAATTCTCAAAAAAAAATCTCCAAAATACTCAAATTCCACCTGGACACCATTTCCATGAGGAAAAAGAGGACATATAAGGAAAAACTTGGACATATGGTAGCCCTAGTAAAATCAAACTAGTTAACTTAGAAAGCAGCCAAATAAAATAAATTGTGTATTCTGAATTCTCTGTCTTGTGCTGGAAATGTAGCATACCTGTCAATGTGATTTGAGGGTGATCTCTTTTAGCATGGAAAATGGGAGGGGGGGGAAGACATAGGGATGCTCTGTTACAATGCATTGGGTTTGCAGGCTTCTTCAATGTCTATATTTTCTATAACATGAAGTTACATTTTTCATGTTTCTCCCAAGGGTCATTATCACATGCAGTATGAATGTGTATGCATAACAATTTAAAATGGCTACAGTGGATCTGCAGCTCCTACTGCAGTTACAAAGCAAGCTCACTGAACACCTTTTCAACATCTTTATGTTTTATGTGTATGAAACACAGTCACTACTCTTGTTACTTTGCAGCATTAAGGTAATGACTGCTTTGAACATGGACACACTGTGTTGTAGTAATAGTACAGACTGCATATTATAAACCTGCAGTACTCAATGCAAAGTAAATATCCCAATGGCAACTAAGTACTGAGAATGCACAGTAGTTGCTTTAAAACCACAACATATTGCCTAATTTAAATTATGTAATCTGATTATTCTACGTTCCAGGATAATTGCCTGCAAAATTTCATTATAAAGATCACAGCTGTTTTCTGGTGCATGTGTGCAAGGGATTTTGGTTGTTTGGTTGGTTTTATTCATTTGGGAAAAGAGAAATATATCTCTAACAATTTTTTTTCAGTGTTCAGGACAACATTTATCATAAAATGTTTAACACAACAAGTTTAAGGCTATTGAGCCTTATTGCCTAGCCTTCCATCAAGACTATCTCTCTGTATAGCCCCTTACCATCATGTTGGTATGAAGTATGTACCAGTACATCAATGGCTCTAGAGACATAGAGCTTCAAAGCATACTGACTCAATCTGGGTGTAATTTATATAAAAAATGGACAATGTCTATTCTTATTTGCATTGAAAGAGCCACAGACATCTTCAGATATGAATCAAAAAATCTGTTTGACATCAGTGGAAGTACATGACCTGAAACTAGCATATGGTCCACAGTTCATGGAAAACAAACATTCTGGTCACACCTTTCTTAGAAGACACTCACACAAGACTATGCTTTGTACTTCCCCTGACTGCAAAATGGAATAAATTTAATTACTGAGTACCTTTTTTATATTCTTTATTTTGGTCTGTATCTCTATCCAGAAAGATTAAGTTGTGTTTTAACTAAACATTTAGAGAGGCTATTAACTAACTTTTTACATAGAATAAACTTCTGACAAAGAACTAAGTTTACCAGAGCAAATTATGACTGATGCTCTAAAAGTCTAGTTCTGTTACCTATATAGACAAGGGTAAAAGTTGCTGTTTTACATGAATGCCATTAGCTGCAATAGCAATAATGGTGATCTTGGTATGTTAGCAAGATAAGTCTGGCAGTCATGCCTTATATAGTAATTACATCCAATCAATGAATCACTGACTTCTGTGTCATCTCTCCAACTGCAGGCAGTGTCAGCTCCCTCCATAAAAGGCTAAGTGTATTTACACTGTAACTGCAGCTACTAGTCAGCCAGTGACTGCAGAGGGTTTTCTGGTAGACACTATTTTAGTGACTTTTCAAAAACACCTGCGTGACTCAGAAGTTTGAAAGTGGCTTAGACACTTAGGAAAGTCAATAGAAATTATGCACCTCAGGGCCAGATTTTTAAAGGCTACTATCTTCCATTGATTACAGGAATTAGGAACCTAAATACCTTTACAAATCTGGCACAAGAGGCTAAATCACATTTGAAAGTCAATAGGAATTAGACTCCTAAGTGCCTAAATCAAATGAAAAAGATGTGTTTTAGGAGTGAGAATCTTTATAATTGTATTCCCGCTAGTGTAACTGCAAATTATGGGTTCAATTATTCCACTTAGGTACAGCTCAGAAGGAAGAAAGTGGTATGAAGTTGCAATGCCCCGGAGGAAAACAACCATTCCTAAACTCTTCCAGGAGATGCAGCATACTGCTTCATGAATTTTAGGCTTGTGAGAGAAAGAATTCATGTGGTTTTTTTAGGCTGTTTTCTTTAAACTATCAGGATAAGGACTAGTGGCTCTATCAGTCTTTATTACTATTTATAAAATGCTGTAATTTTTTTAAAAAATTACTGTTTGTTATTTATTAAAGTTCTGAAAACTGATATAATACTTTAAAAAAAATAAAACAAGACTCAAACTAAGTTTGTTTGAGTCCAAGAATTTGCAATGTGGGAACCAAATCACATCATTATTGGAATGGTGATGAGTGTGCTCCAATGAGATACTCAAGTACTCACTGTGAACAAATGTGAATAAAATACTGCCATGAGTAAATAGAGGCAAATAATATATGAAAAAAGGGTATAGAGAAGTTAAGAGAAATAAAAATAACAAGAAGAAGGTGGAAATATTTTTCTAATGCAGTGAAAGACAAATCAATGTGTAACAGTGATACGGAATTGCATTTTTTATACTTTTACCATAATTACATAGGAGAGTTAACCTACCACTACGAATAGGATAATGATCATATGCAAATGTCATTTATCTTTACATTAATCAAGGAGTTAACAGTGAATAAGATGATTCAAGAAAAACCTAGAAGGAGAAGTGGGTAATTATTCAGAGAAAGGAGGAAAATGAACAGGAAATCTCATGTATTGCAAAAATTAATAAGGACACTCCAAAACGACTACCACATGAATTTCTAGCGTTATCCCATTTGGGGGAGGGAGAGGGGGGAAAGATTCTATTTAATCTATCAGTATTACATGCAATAATCTAAGTATTTTTTAACTTCTCATTTGAAAGACTAGTAATGGGAACTGAGGATAGCATATAAAGAAATATATGTAAAGGAGGCCTCTAAAATCATATATTGTATAGGCAAAAGTAAATTGGCAACTGTGATTCACCAAGTCTCACCACACACTACTTAGGGGCAACCCAATCAAGATATCAAATAGCAAATATAAAGCAAAGGAAAGAACTATTGATTGTTTTTCACACAAAATATTGTTATATTGCTTTACTTTTTGTTATATACAATTGCAGAGCTGCAGTATAAGGTTGGTGAAAATAAAGAATAGGGTAATTGACAGTTTTAATCCTATTAGCACAGAGGTTAAATCTGAAAATCTCAGATAGCCTGTAGAAGGAAACTTCTGGAGAAAAGAGAAAAATAAGAACATCAGAAGAGAGATTAAATGTATCCTATTATGTTCTTCCCTTAACACAAATTAGCTGCTGACACTCCTCTTATGGACAGATTCATCTGTGGCTAAAAGGTATTTCTGTGAAATCCAATGTGAGGAAGACAAATAGAGAGGGAAAAAACAAAAAAGCAAAAGGAGTGTGGAGGAAATAAACAGAGAAGGGAGGAGGGCAACAATTTAAGGGTTATAAACATAAGAGCAGGGAAACAGGAGGACACACTAAGCACAGTACCCCAAAGGCACTCATCATTCTTTGAAAATATCATCCAAGAACAGGTCAGCATTGCCTGCTGATGTGATGCATGGAAACTTGACAGGACAAGGCAACAGTCATTGAGTCTGTAGTTGTCCCCTATTCCCCTACAGCTTCCTATTCCCAGTTCCAGGAATGACCAGGGCTAGCAGGAAGGTAATGAGATACTAGGGCATGACGAGGCCTCAAGTCTCACAGATATAAAGAAAAAGAAAAGGAGAATAAGATAACATCAAAAAAGGGCTTCTTGAGGAGGTGGAAGACAGATTGCAGCTGGTGTACAAGACATACATTTTTACCAGGGTTTGCCTCTTGCTGCAGGAAACATGGGGACACTTCAAACTGCTCCATGTCCATGAACATGTCTGTATGTGGAAAATTTTCCACTGATACACAGTGAAATGTGGAGCATGCTGGTCCACAGTCATATTTTACCAACTTGATAGTTGTGGAACCTATCAATTCGTGTCTAGATGGAGTACAAAAGCAAGGAAACAGAGTAAAGGAATTATGTGTGCAAGGAATTATTTTCACAGTGCAATTAAGAGCCTTAGCACCTATATATTTTGAGGCTGCTTGTGCAGGATTTTGGTGTTCTCACATTGTCTGGAAAGTTGTATAAAACCAGAACCCAGTAAAGAGACCAGCACAGCCCAGAATCACAAGTGAATGGAGGTCACCCTCCTCCAAGGCTTGTCTGAGGGAGGAGGGGATCAAGGCATTAAAGGTGGCTCTCATCTTCTGGAAAAGAGAAAGTGAAATGCTGTCAGTCAGACATCAGGCAGTATGGGCCTACACATACCCACTGACCATAGTCCAGATGGTCTCCAACATTGTTAACACCATTCTTCCATACACTAAGATGAAGATCTCCAGCACACACACATGGATTTTGCAGCACAATAGGATAGTCCAGCAGTTCTGCAAGACTCCTCTGTCTGGTGGCAATAGGATATATAGTTACTCCAAAGAACTTACATGTCCTATTGGCATATGGTATTGAGAACAATGATGCCAGTTAGACAAAGCTTTGGTCTAAGCCTGGCAGTCCTTGTTTTTGCTTGAAGTTCTCCCACCCTTTTAAACAATAAATCCAAGCTCCCTTTATAGCAAGTGGAGAGAGAGGTACCTTCAAATAGTGATTTATTTAATTCTGAAAATGGCTTTCTCTTTGATGCTAGGGTGGATGAACCTAGGACCCTGTTAGAAGATTGTATAGGAGGAAGCAGTTTATATATGAGTGGTATTGAAGGAAACAGTTTTTATTGTCTGACTTGGTGCTGATCCAGTATGAGGGTGGATAGCTTTCATAATACCAGGTCTAGCTGTTGAACTGTAGTCATAAAAATAAGCTTTTTAAGTGTTTAGTATAAAGAAATATTTAGAGTCCGTACAGGCTCATTTTTTGCAGAGTATACAACAATAGACAATTTAAACTCTATTTGTATTGCTCTATTAATACAATAAAGCCACCCTCTGAGAATTTCCAGTATTGCAATATTTCCACAGCAAGTACTTCATTTCCCATACAAAATAAATCAGAAGGCATATAATTCTGCAACAGAGCCCTGTCAATACCAGTTATAAATACAAGGGAATTTATGAGGTGTGGACCTTCTGATTCTGCTACGCAAGGTAACCAGAGGTTTGATTTAAAAGCAGTGACCCTTGAAGTTTACTCCTTAAATTTTATAAAAACTTGCTGCTAATTATCAGGGCCATTACTGTCAACAAATCATGACTTCGAAAACTGAACCTGAGACTGTCTACTACCCTATTCATATACAGAAGATTTGTAGTTGCAATTCATATCCCATCAAATCCTTTCATCTGTAAAATGACAGTTGTGATTTACGTGTGTCACTTATCTATTAACCTCACTGAAAGTCTAGAGCTGAATTCCTTCATATTTCTTCTAACAAGAAGATGTTTCAAATAATTTTTTCTGATGTAATGAGCTATCCGCATTAATTGAGAAAATACTTCTTGTGGATTCCACTGTTGTAAATGGAAAAGTAATTAGGGTTTGAAAATCATATGGCTTCAGTCCTTGTCATTTTAAATACTTAACTGAGTGTTGATCTTGCAAACATTTGTGTATGAGTACCATGACTAACAATGCATCTACAGCTTTGTAGATTGGATCTTTTTGTGATATATTGTAGCATTTCTTTTTGCAGATTATGGGATACATACAAAACAAGGTTAGTTCTTAAAATCCCTTGCTTTCAGTTGCTGCTCATTAAGAAATCTCAAGATATGAAAAGCCATGAAGGGACTTGTTTTCTTTCATAAGTCTGTAAGAAGAGATTTGTAAGTTTTATTCCTAAAGCATATATTTTCCTTTATTCAGATTGTTCATGAAAGTTCTGTTAAGCATCTGAACTTACCAGTTATAAAACATACTTACGTTTCTGACTAATATTGAATTTCCAACTTTAAAAAAGCAACCATAAAATGTATGGGAATTTTTTTTCCTTTGGGAATTTCAACGTTTCCCTCCAACAGAATGAAGACAATATCACTGAAGAATGAAATTGCTCCTTATAATTCTTCACCTATGTTGCTTACAATTATATTTTTCTTTCTATTATTATTTTGGTTTTCTATGTAGGGCAAAAAAGATTTCAAATGGTATGGTATAACTAATTAATCCTTTCTGTTAGTCTATGGTACACAAGACTGCCATTGTATTCAGAATATGCTAGTGTTTCTGTCAAGTTGCTTTTGTCTCCTTCTCCCATATCATGACCTCTAAGTACTATAAGAAATAAATTATTTTTCTGGTTGCAATAAAAAAGAATCATAAGAATTCTTATGGAGCACAAGGATTTTTCAGGTACATATTTATTCGCTTGGTAAATCAAACTTTTCCATGTCTTTTTAAAAGGAATATAAAGAAATTATTCCTCAATTATTAAGAAATGCAAAAATATAACCTGTTCTTGAAAGAAACTGAGTCCCTTTCCTCCTCATAGAATCATTGTACTAGTGCAGATGATTGGATTAGGGACTATAACTTAGAGGTAATAATCACTAACATTAAAGGAAAACATCTCTTCCTTTTGCTCTTGAAATAGTTCAGTTGTGTTAATAGAAGTTCAATAATCTTCCTGCTTTGCATGAAACAGAGTTCCAAAAGGATGCGGTATTTATACACGTAATTCCCTTTAGTACTAATTAAAACACATAATTATGTGGGCAAGACCTTCCCATGTGCCACCTAGTGAATTGTGTCAGACAGCAAGTTTCCAGTCTAGGGAGAATGTTACATGCAGAGGATAGCATGAGAAAAAAATGAAAACAAAATGAGTAAACCTTAAAAGCACCCCAGAACCCCCCAAAACCCAAACCCAAATGAAAAACTACCCCCCCCCCAAAAAAAAAAAAACCCCAAACCAAAACCAACTGAGATTAAATGTAATGACACTATTAGAAAAAAGCAAATGGGCTTTTTACTTAGTGTGTCACTAATTTCTCTTGAGTAGCTATCTCTGAACTCTTGACAGCTCCACATCACTGACAGATACATGTCCATTTCTTTTCACTTCTGTCTCAGCAACTGCACCCAGCTGTGGCATTGATCAGATCCTTCTAAAGTCAGTTCTGTGTGCAAAGTTTGCAGAAAACTATCCCAAATAAGAAAGACAGAAAGGAAGAAAGAAAAGAAAATGAGAAGAGCAGTAAAGAAGAGAGGAAGGAAAGAGAGAGAAAGAGAAAAAAAGAAATGGAAGGGCCTCTGAGAATATATTTTCCTTTGCTGGCTAGAGAGAGATCCAAAAAATTGACAAACAATAGATAACTAATTGGTAGACAGCTAAAAAAATAAAAGATTAATTTCAGTCCTAGTGGATTAGTGTTCAAAACACTTGCAAGATAAAACAAGTGAGCTTACATCCATTGTTTTGAGTGACAATAGACCACTAATAATGGGCCATGTAGCCCTGTAGAAAGATAAGACACAGGAACACTATTTGAATCCTTCTCTGATTCAAAGTATCTTTGTGAGATGATAACATTGCACTTAGCTTCCTTATGTAAAAATCTTTTTTTCCTGTACTAGGGATTGTCTGCTACACCGTCTCTTCCCTTCCCCATAGTCCCCTCTCCCCAAACTCACATCTTTGGGTCTTTTCATAGGATTTGGTGCACTCGGGCACCTATCTCAAACTGCCTCTTATCCCTATTTATCATCTATCCTTTCTACTGATCTTAGCTGAAGCACTAATTTGCTTCTATACTGTGGATTAAATTTCCTGAAACTTTTTTCCTCTGCCTCTGTTCCACCTTTTTCACCACTGATGCAAAGCCATTCTCCATGCATTGTGGCTGGAAAGCTTTTTCATTATAGCAGTTAATATACTTCCTCCAGAGAGCTTCCAGTAGCAATGAGATTCATGGTTAGCATTGTTTCTAGTCCTTCTGCCAGGAACAGCTTTGGCTTCTTCACAAACAAGAGATACCTGATTTATCATCCCAGGATTCCCAAATTCTGTAGCAAAGGAATAATTTTCCCCTTTAGCCCTATATAATGTGTATATTTTCTCACACTGATTGGTGTTCTCCTTGATTCAACTGGCAATTGTTTTCATTGCCAATCTGAAGTCAAAGCTTTAAAAAATATCTATGACATTATGTTTATTTATGGTTAGTATGCAAAGATAGTTGAGTCATGTAGTATTTACAAAATCAATTTATTTAACATTTATTAAATCTGCATATTTTACTGTTTTTCAAGCTCATCCGCTTGAGAGTTTCTTCCAAATTTGATTTAATTGTTGCTTAGGAAAAGTGCTTCAATTATTCTCCCCCCCTTTTTTTTTCTGAACTTCTTTGAGGAGTAACTGGAACTCAAAATTATACTCTAAAGTGCACTAGTGTACAGCTAAGCACTGCAGCATAATTGCCTAGCTTGTTTAACATGACACTCCTAATAATGCAACCCAGATAGAATTTATGGTATTTGAAATATGTCATGTTGTTGACTCATTTAATTCATCATCTGCTAAAGTACCTAGATCTTTTTCTCTGCCTGCAAAGGTACTGATTCTCATATTTTGTATGTATGCATCTTGTATTTTCCTTTTATCAGGAATACTTTGTGTAATTTCATTGAATTCTGTATTCTTTTTCAGGAATTATATCCTATTATCATTGTTATAGTTATTTTTTATTAGTGGTAGGAAAAATGTGTCCATAATCCCTGATCATGGTTATCAGGCTTCTGTGATACTATATACTGTTGAGGTAGACACAGGCTCAGCCATTTACATCTGTCTTGTACCATCACAATATTTTGATTACTTTTGGCCCCATATTTATCTACAAATGCAATTAACATATTCCCAACTTTAGTCTCCAAGTCATTAATGGAAATATTGAATGATGTTGAAGCCAGAATGGATTCCTGAGAGACCCAGCTTAATATCTTCTGCCAAGCTGATGTTGAGTCATTAATACTGGAGTAGAAGAATAATTCATCCTGACTAATTTTCTGGATGAGCCTTATTTTTCACGTTTACTGATTGCTAGTAAGAAGATAATTTTAAATTAATATTCCAGTTTTCATTAAAATCCTAACTGTAGAAATCATTGATTACCACTTTCCTCTTGAAATACAAGAAATTGCACTGCAATGTATGCTTTAAATTGTATACAGTGACACCACTATATACACTGTAGACACAGAAGAGTCACAGAGCAAGAATAAAGCATGGGAATAACATTTAATCTTCATTAATTTCTATTATGGATGTACACAATGATTTTTATGTCTGGGACCAGCTACTTACTATTCAAGATGGTATAGCTGCTACACACAACATTATTCGAAGTTTTCACTAATGCTGTGTCTATACTAGTGAATTATATGTGCATGAGAACACTTTTGGGTGCTGAGGCCAACTGGCATGAAGCTGCTCAGATCTCTGCTTGCAAATTCTTTCAGCTCCAGAACAGGGTATGTCCACTGTTTCTTGGAAATGGACTAGTCTGTACAAGCTCTACCTCTGGGCATGGTCTGGACTGTGATAGTTGGCAGGAGCTAAATTAGTGCCAAAGAACGTTTAAGCATTTACTCACACAGACAATTGTGTTCCAGCACCTGGAACCTTCCCAGACATGACTGAATTTAATATGATAGATACAGTTTAAAGGTCTACACTGAATGTTCATGTGGCACGATGATCTGTTTTAAATTCATATCCTACTATGTTAATTATTTCTCTTAACTTCTCTGTCTATATATAGATACATGTAGAACCTACTTGAAACTGTTCTCCAGCACAGCTTCCAGCATTAGTTTTACCCTGGAACCCAGTCCTCAAGGAAAGTCAGGTCATTCAGTGGCCAGTGACTACCTGCTTTTCAGCCCACTGTTAGAAGCATAAAAAAAGCTGGTAAATAACCAATATTTTCTGCTAAATCCAGAAAGTAATTACTTATCTCTTCCTCTGAAGAGATGGAGATTGCTGTTAGATTTTTTTTTTTAATACTTGCTATAGGTGGTTTAATGTTTTGTTTGTGAGGATTTCTTGCCAATATACAATTGCTGGATGACCAAATGTTTGAATCTTCTCAAAGGAAGTAAAGGGATAAGTTGTAGTTGCTTTTACCTTAAGGGAGACAATAATTTGGGGCTCTTTTCTCTATCCAGATTCCAATTATCATATGAACTTTGAAAACTGTTTTTTTTAATTAAATTGGTTGGAATGATGAACGATTTCAGAAGTTATTTGTAAGACAGACAGCATAATAGTATAAACCTTACTAAAGCAAGAAACCAGAATAAAATGATACATCTGGAATAGATACCAGAACTTCTGCTTATATGTTCTTGTTATACTTTTATATATTTCAACAACATTCAGTTCATATGGTACAATAATTTCCAACTAATCAACCTTGAATTTCTCAGTTTTATGTGATCTGACACACAAATCTGGTTATATGATTATTTTAAAGTTTTTCAACATGTTTTATATTATTAGATCTTGACCAAGAAATATTTATTTGAAATGGCTCTGAGCCAATAATATGCCTTCTGTTTAACAAAATGCACTATCAACAGTTTGAGAGGTGTCTGTGTTTAATGATGAATAAAACACTCAATGTTCCTTTCTATGGCCAAGTTACTGTCTAGCTTGAGGTGCTAAATAACAGAGAGTGAATTTTGTGGTCTCTGCTAAGCCTGAAAGTGGAAACACCAGAGAAATTGCATGTGCAAGGGATTTCAGGGCAGGACATAGAAAATGGCTTAGTGTATAAATGAAGTAATAAGAGTAAAAGGTCTAAAGGATATTCAGGGTGATTGAGGTTATTGATTCACTGGATGATTAAACTCAGGTTACTGTAGTGTCTTGGAGCTCTCTGCCTTACCCTTTTCCCTGCAGATGCATTCCCCATGACTAGGACAGCTGGCTCCATGTGAGGCTGCTCCTGAATGGCATCATTTTACAGCTGCCCTTTTGCCTTATTATGCCAGTGAAGCTGTTCAAGAAATAGCTCTCAAGCTGGTCCACCCTTCCCAGCTGCAAGTGGCCACCTCAGTAAGAAGCAGGGTGAAAAATAGCAGGAAATAGCTGCTTCAGTCAAACAAGTTTAATCTACTTGTACTCATATATCAACTCCAAGATGCAGTGAGGTGAGAGTCAAGGTAAAATTTAAGGTGAAATGTTGGGCAGCTTTCGCTCTAGACTCAATCTTGCTTGAGTTTTAGGACTGCAAAACACTTAGTTAGAGAAAATTATTTTTTTAGTTTTCCCTGCTTACCTTTCCCAGTCAAAATTTTACAAAGTTCTAAATTCTGCTAGGCTTAGGTAGTAGCCCCATCATATCTCAAGCCTCTGCTATTACAGAAGTAATTCCTGAGGCAGTGGGACTTCTTCAGCTAAGTAGTGCGTATTCATTTACATAATTCTTTCTGAGATAAGAATTTATATTTGTCTAACAGCATTAGTGGGTTTGCATGGCAAGATTTTTGTAGCTGAGGTCTACAGAAGTGGCTTCTGTGAGAAAATGAGAGATGCTTCCCCTATGTTTGACAGTGCTGATGCCAGCTGGCTCCAAGACAGACAAGCTGCCAGCCAAGGCTGAGCCCATCAGTGATGGTGGTAGCACCAGTGGGATAACATATTTAAGAAGGGGGAAAAGTTACAGTGGAAGAGCAAATTACAGTAAAAGTGAAGAGTGAGAACATGTGAGAGAAATGGCTCTACAATCACCAGGGTCAGTGAAGAGGGAGAGGGAGGTACTCCAGAAACCTCAATTATATATTCCAGGGTAATATATATATAATATATATTTCAGGGAAGAAGATTCTGGCTTGATTTATACTTGATCCCTACACATGCATTATATTTATCTCAACATTCAGCTTTTGAAACAAGCTAATATGAAAAACACTAGTATAGGACCATTTTTCTGATTTATTTTTATTATATAATTCATTGAAAAAAGTTTGGGGTTTTTTGTTTGGTTGGTTTGGGGTTTTTTGTGTGGCTTGTTTTGTTGGGATTTTTTTGGGTTTTTTTTTACTTATTATGACAGAGATCCTAAGCAACTGGAATTTTTGCATTTGCCCATATAGAACATGACACATTGTGAACACAAGATCCAGTCATAACTGTAGTTTAAGGATTTAAAAACTGGTACAGACTTGGGTTAAATACAGGGGTGGGGGGTAAAAGGCACTCCTTGAAGAAATGACCAGTGTTTTTTCAGGTGGGAACTGTCCAGAGCGTGTGGGACAGACATTCAGCCAGCAGAAGGCAGGGGGTAAAAAGAATGAAACACAGGTCATTCCTTCTTCTCTTGAAGCGTGTTTCCTCCCCAAAGTCTGCTTCAGCTGGGAGCCAGGGCAAAAAGCTGGGTGGTCATGGGTAGTGTAACTGGGAAAACCATCTCTCTGTACCTTCCACTAAGTGAGAGGGAAAAGAAAGATATTTTGGAATGAGACAAAAGAAATGAGAGACACTCAGTGTCTCAGACATGAGATGTATGGGTAACTCTTTTCAGAGCAGGAAATAAAGACATATTTGAAGAGCTAGAGTTGATAGGAAAGTGACAACTAGAGGAGTACCTGCACTTTAACTAAGTCCACTACTGACATCAGTCCTTCCAGCATAACACAATGGCCCTCACTGCCTACCTTATTATTTGGTTGGGATGTTTTCACAACAGTGTCCAAATCTCCTTGGAGTTTTCTTTTCTCAACAGATTTCTTTGTAACTGATTGGAACTAAGGTGTTCTGACATTCTTTCTGAGGGACTTGTAGCTTGGCCAGGTGTCC
>JAOXXN010000446.1:78469408-78482562 GCA_026770055.1 Myrmophylax atrothorax | reverse complement strand
CCAGTGCTGGGCCTAGTTCTCCCCCCATCTCTCCTCTCGTGTGTCCTCTCGGCAAGGCAGCTGTGGGATGACTGACCAAACTCCTCCCACACTGCTTTACTACTTCCCTGGAAAAATGATGACGTGATACAGTATGGAATAAAACACTATTGGCTAGAAGGAGTCAGCTGCCAGCTCAGCCCAGCTGACAGCCCCAGGCCTAGTCTGAACTTTAAAATCCCAAATTTAGGCCCACCTAGTTGAAACCATGACATGTGTAAACCGAAATCCATTTTCTGTCAAAAAATTGGATAAGGAGGATCCCACAATCTGCATCCTACTAAACCCTCTAGTGTTATCTTTCTGAACACTTATTTATCACAGGAACAGTAGGGAGCTCTGGCTCAATGTAAGATTTTATAGCACTTGAAAGGACACTTAATCAGAGACTCATTTGTAATTTAATTTTATTATACTTAAAGATACTATCAATATAAATTTAGGGACTGAAGCTGCAAGTCTTTATTCATGCAAATAGCTCTATTGCACTCAGAAAGACTATTTCTGTGATTACAGAATGAGCTCTTAGGTTATTGGGAAGCTACACAGCTGTTAATCAGACAATGTAATTTTCATAATAGTTATTCAGAAAAGGGATCTATAGCCATGTCAAGAGGAAAGGAAAAAAGATTTGAACAGTAAGCATGTATGAGAAAAATTACAATCATATAATAAAAACATTTACTTTATTACAAATTTTAAATAAACTTTGGAGTTTGTCAATTGTCTTTATGTGAAGCTATCTTAGAATTTATTTTTAGTTTTCAAATAAGAATTCCTATTTAGATTCAAACAGTCTACTTCTGTTTAATTATCTATAAAATTATTATAACCTTCCCTAACTTTAGGGCTTGCCTCTCAGTAAAACTGGTTCTATGATAAAGAGTTAATCTGGCACCAGTGCCATTCTTGGTATCTGGCATGATTACAGTGCCAGCCTTGGTAACTGGCATGATTACAGTAACAGAGGCTCTGCTGGTGTAGACAGTACTCAGATATGTAGCTTTTGGATAAATGTCTTTAGCACAGCAGCTGAACTGGTTAGTGGCATTTCAATAATTCTTTTTTTACATGTCAAAAAAATTTGTTTCCTTTACTGCACTTTACCCTTTTAATACAGAACTCATTCAAGGCTAGAATGCCTATTAATTTGATAAATTTTTAGCTGTGCAGAAGTTAGATACATGTACTTATCACCTGTGCTGGTTAAACCACAAATCAGGAGGTGGAACTTTTCACTGGCACACACTCATTCATAGTGTCCACCTGTAAGTACAGATCCTGGCACATTATTTTCCCATGTTAATGTTTCTTTCCCAGACAACATCCAGGTGCTGCTGGGAGTCAGCCTAGGCCTGGTACCATTCCAACAGCAGTTTGGGTTCAGCTTCCCTGTTTTGGTAGACAAGATGTTGTAGTTGAATGAAGTACTCAAAGCTGTGCCATGCTGGATGGGCTCAGACCAGGAAACAGTCCATGTCTTTTTTTTTACTGGTGTACAGCCTCCTCATCCAGACTCTCTCTCATCTCAACAGACAGATATAGGTGTTGCCAGTAGGTGGTTCAGACAGACTTAATGTCACTGCCTTAATGAGAAAGATTACATGACCCATTGACTTTAGAAGGATCCTTATTGATTAAGTTAGAGTAGGTGTTTCTTTAGTCAAAGTTTGGTGAGCTAAATCCTAGGCTGAATCCCTGGTGGAGGCAGACCATGAAGGAAGAGAAGTTTCCAGCTGAAATCTCAGCAGCAGCAGGCTAAAAGCTGTGGAAAGAAGATGAAAGAAGTGCCAAAGAAGAAATTAATGTGGCAATGTGCTGTAGAGAGACTGTAACGTTTTGAGGGAAGCTGTGAAGCATTTTAAATCTGAGAGATAATAAATAGGCTTGGAGGAAATCAAAATAAGTAACTACACATGTCTAGATAATTGTATATTATTAGGGCTTCGATTTATAGAGTAAGTGGGCTATTTAAAATACTATCTGGATATATTTTCATTAGGTTACCAGCAACTCACTTGCACTGTTTTTAGGCATGAATAAGATTATGTACTAGGTGAGGTATGGCTTTTGAAAAAGTAAAATGAAACATATTATTTCAGTCTCTTGTCATTTTGCAGTGTTTGAAGTGAGCTGTTGTGTGGTTGTAAAAGCTGGATAT
Source organism: Myrmophylax atrothorax (assembly GCA_026770055.1). NCBI lineage: Eukaryota > Metazoa > Chordata > Aves > Passeriformes > Thamnophilidae > Myrmophylax > Myrmophylax atrothorax. The sequence continues at coordinate 78,480,362 of JAOXXN010000446.1, read as the reverse complement.
GTTCATCTCTCCAATAGGATATTGAACTTTCTTCTTTCTTTTAAAAGCCCCAAATATCAGACTATCGAGGCACTGAATCCAACAGATCATACTTCATGTGCATTACATTATCTCTAACATATGCATGGTTCCAACACCACACATCCCCGTCCAGAGGACTCATAGCATATGTGATACCTGTTCTTTGTACACTCTTTTTAGGCTATTCCCTTCTGTATTCATATTTCATATGTCAGAACTTAAAGGACAGACTTCTCAAATCACCTGACAACAGTGAATGACTGGTAAGTAAGCACATAGCTTGTAATTCATGCAAAAGCTTTTTTTGTGGTGACAGCAAATCTTTGTGTCCTTCCTGAAGGAATGTTTTTGACACGGAACCATCAAGATTTGTGGACAACTCTATGTGCAGTGATTGACAAAGTGCTTGTGCTTCTATTAGTAAATGTAGCTCCTCAATGACTGCACAGGCATTATTAGATATACATTAATTCTCTGACACATTGTTGTCCACTCTTAAAGCTATGATGTGCCTGACAGTTGTAGGATAGCAACAGAGTTGTTTTGTGCCTAAGAGTTCCTCATAAACATCACTCAACAACAGCCTAAGGGTGACAAAACATCATCTTGCTTAATGTGGAAAGTGACTATAATGTCTTGGATTCACCATGAAACTAGCACACTTTGAGTAGGAGAGCAAAGATATAAAATGTTTGCTATGCATGTATTTAACAAAGTGATGCAGTCTCCAACCTACTGTGAAGGCTGTGAACCCACAGCACACCCTATTAGTCCAGGAGGCAACTTCTTCCGTAATATACTTTTCTGAAGCAGTTTGTAGTCACAATTCTGTGTCTTCATGATATCTCAAAAGAATCTGGAGTCTTTTTAAAATGTTTTATAGTAAATTAAATTAATGAAAGAAGCATAAATGTTCTACATAACCTGTTCATGTACACAGCAAAAAAAAAAAAAAAGCCAAATACTCAATTGGAACACCTGAATTGACTACTTTGAGATATAGGAACTGATTGCTACATTTAACGTACTTAGAAATTACTGGGGGTTTTTTTGCCTATGGTTGGAAGTTTAAACTGTGTGCATTTACACTAGAAACAACACAAAGTTTTTAACAGTGACAGTGGCAGATTAATCAATGTGGTAACTGACTGGGAGACTACCTTCTCAATTTTGTAGTAGGTGGTGCATGGCTGAATTTTCAAGTCAAGGCATTTTTGGTTTTGTTTGTTGGCTTTTTTTTTTTAAACTGTGAATCAGAAGTTACTGAGGTTTTATAGGCAAATAACATGTTTCTTGTATTTTGCAGTATATTAATATCTATATATTTATGTTTCTGCAAATACTTCATATTATCTGAGAATCATCTTTGAGAGGCCTGATTTAGCCTTGCTGACCACTAGCGCTTTTCACACTACAGTTATTACCTACTGTCCTACTTCAAAAATTAAATCATAAAAGAGGCCTACCTTACAGCCAGACTGGATAATCTCAATGATTCTTTATGATATCATAATCTGTGAACATCAGTGTTGAGGACAGAAAGACTAAAATAAAGTTCAAGAGCATAATCAGAGAGCAGTTGTCAAGTAGCCTTCTTTCCAAGAAAACTCTGTCCTAATTAATGATCCCTTTCTGTAAATGTTAACAAAATTTCTTACCCCTGAGCTAATGGATTCGATCCACGTGAAAGATAGATGAACAGCTATGAGAAGGATGTCTGAACATAAAAGACTCTCTAGAGACGGGAAAATGGATCAGTTGTAAAGCAAATTAATTTGGACAAGTGAACAAAAGATCCTGATAGTTATGTTGTACTGAAAATTAGATGGACGCTTTTTAGGGTGAAGGAGCTACCTTCATTCTTGAAGTCCCCATGAAGAATCAGTGCAAAGTAGGAGCTATGCTGTACACAGGAATAAAAATCAGCTCTTTTCTTTCTGTCTGCATCTCAAACTCAGCTTACTTCCTAAGGAATATTTTAAACATAATTATCTTTTTTTCTCAGAAAACATGGGGGTTTTTAAAGAATGCTGTTGTAAGAATAATTTCACATAAATATCCTCAAAAAATAGAGAGGCAAATAAATCTTTAGAAGAAATACTGAAATAAAAAATATTGTTAGTTTCATATTATTCTTGGCTTCACGTCAGGGCTATAAGTGAAGGTGTGAATTACATCGTTGACAGATAAGAACCTAAAAGACAAATGTGGGTGGTTACAAGACCGAGTTCATGATGGTTAAAATAGTTTCATGACTAGTATCTTGAGTGCCTGTACAATAGTGGGTGGACAGACACACACCTTTCCAGATCCACCATTACACCATGCAGATCAGTTAACTGTGTTTTCTGTTTGTTTGGGTTTGAGATCCAGGCATTTCTTTCTGAAATGTGAAGCCTCCTTCTGAAAATCTGTATATCTGTTTATCAACTTCAAGCTGAAAAGTCTAAATTCTGCAGTCATTTGATGTTCTGAACACCCACTACAATTTATATTTTTAAAAAGTTATTATATTTGATCCAGGTTTTTATATTTTGTGCCAGGACTGCAAGAAAATATTCCCATACATAAATACAAGAAAATTCACTAAGCTAATAAAACATAGTGAAATGCATACGAATCTTTCTATAAATCATAGTACATCAGAGCCCTTTGTGAACACCAATTAAGACTTGTAGAGCAGCTCACTTTACAGATGTGGAGATGGACAATTGTGACTCATGAGTTGTTGTGCATTTAGCTGCAGCAGCTCAGGATACTCACTAGACATACACAAGTGAATACAAACAGTGAATGCTGGTGACCATTGGATGGATGCCTCTGCTCCTGCCTGATGCTTGGGTGGAATGGCATTTAACAGAAAACGTGGTACATGGGAAAGGGCTGGGGGATGCTGGAATAATCTCCAATGGGTTACCTTGTACTGATAATTGAAAGACTAGGACTGTTCTTTACACTATGCAAGATACCCATCCCACTAAATTGTAACCAAAGCTGTCAAAACAGAGAACTCTACCCCTTCCTCTGAACTGAGGGTGAAGTCCAGGAGATTATATGAAGATCATTTTCCTCTTCCTTAATCACATCATCTTCATGAAGGCAATACAAATTTCAGTCAGTTTGATCTGAAATAGACAAAAGTAGCATATTTTAATTAAACCTTAAGTTAGATTCTAAGACAGCTATGACCAGAGCAGCTCGTTCCTCATATCATGAGTTTCACCATAACACTCTGCAGCAAATGCATAATCCAATGCATAGGAACCACTGATTTTGAGCTCCAATACAATTTTTAATTTACTTGTTTAGGGATTTCTCTGCCATGTTTCTTTATTAGTGAGCATTAAAAAATGGTGGGAACAAACATAAAATCTTGGTTTTCTATGTGTTTTTTTTTTTATTGGTTGCTTGAGTTTTTGTGGTTTTTTTTTTTTTGTTTGTTTTGTTTTGTTGTTTTTTTGGGTTTTTTTTCCTGAAAAAGAAAACAATGTCTGAAGCAGAAAGGTTCTCTAAAGATCATTCCAGCGTGATATATATTTGTACTGGTGTTATAACTTGTACATCTTCCCATATCTGCATGTACCAAGAAAACAGGTTCACCAAAGCAGTTAATTTTTAACTACTTACGTGGTGACATGGAGTAAATAGCTATGAAAATGAGATTAAACCAAAATGCTTTTAAAAAATGATACTAAGTACTTGTACAAAGCTAGAACTGCCTAACTGAAGAAGCAGGAGCAAAAAATCTCAAAAGTAGTTTTGTATTAGAGATCAGAGAGTACATTCTTTAGAAAAAAGTAGTTGAGGTTTAAATCAAAACTATGTTTTATTTCAGGCCCTTTCTTCTTTTATTTCTGGTCATTTTATGACCATGTCTCCTAATTACATATTCTGTTTACATATTGATTTAGGTGAAAAGTATTTCTTGTCCTGAACTGCTGAGCAGCATTATTTTATTATGGAGAACAGATGGGTTCTTCAGTTTTCATTTCCTTCTTTCACAGAGACATTATGACCTAAGTTAACTAATATTTCTCAGGCAGTGTAGGATAATTTCAAGACAGTTACATAGATAGCACAGAAATAAAACACTGGATCTGGATCATTCACATTTGCTGAAGTTCAGAACAATGTTGTGGGTGTGATGAGCACAGTTTGTGACTAGCAACAGTGATGAGCATTTCCAAAGGACAATTTATCTTCCATATCTTGGAGACCAAATTTAGGACAAGATGTGTCATAAGATTACCTCCTCATCTCAACCTACTTCTTATCATTTATTGTAGGAAGAACATACAGAAATATCCTAGAGTAGCCTGACTTTCTCGTAAGCTAATGTTCGGTAAGAAAATAGAATAGTTTGGATAAAATATGCATTTTTACAGTCATTTTAATGGTGCATTACAGAACTGTAGAATGTAAAGATTTTATCCAGGAAGAGGAAAAGCTCAAATCAAAAATGGAAATGCACTTGGAAATGGCAAGTTACACTTAAACAGAAATTTGAAGGAAGATAAAAATATTTTGAGTCAGTACATTAGCATAAGAGGAATTGATCAATTAGCTATCAGTCTGGAAAGCTTCTAAGAAAAAAACCAAACAAACACTGAGAGCACCAGAAGTGTCATTGTACTTTATACTTCTTACTCTCTCATGAAGGAGAACTGTGGGGTATACTAACAATTGCCACCAATCTTATAAGGGTCAAAATTCAAGTTATAATAAGAAAAAAATATGTTAGATTCTTTTTAGATGAACTAGAGTTTGAATTGACTTTATCTTTAGGGAATTAGCTGGAATAATTTCAGACTAGTTAATAGTTATCTTCAGGAAAGGAAGGACAACTGAACCATCAGAGAACTGGGAAAAGATGTGGTTCCTAATCTCAGGTGGTAAAATGAAATGCATATACTACATTTCAGGCTTTGGAATAAAAATCAAAGAATCTATTTGTAAGCATTTAGAAGATAATAAGGCAGCAATTAATAGCAAACATAAACTTGTTAAGAACAATCATGTTAAGTCAATCCAATTTCCAACTATTCCTTGGGGAAGAGAAAAAAGTGAAATACGTAGATTATCTTGGTTGTTCTAAGGTTTCTAACACAGTTTTAGGTGACATCATCATCAAAGTAGCTTAAATATGTTATAGATAAAACTATTTTAAAGTAGATGGACAGAGCACCAGAAAAGAAAGTATAGATGTGTGCTGTTTGCTATCAAAAATTTAATGAAAATAGTTTCCATAGATATTTGTTCAGAGTTTGACTCCACTTCTTTTTAACATTAATTGAGAGTACATTTATTTAATGGCAACAAGCTGGAAAAGTTACAGCTAATTTGGAGGGCAGGAATGTAATTCAAAATGACCAAGACAAGCTGCATACATTCTTGAGCAAGAGGAGCAAATGTTAAGAAAGAGAGAGAGGTATTACATTTAGTTTGAATAATCTACGCCTGCAACATGTGGAATGGTTGTGTAGATAGTTCTGCAGAATACAGTCTGGGAGACAATTGAATTCTTTAACTGATCATCAGTCAACAGTGGCACATAGTTGCAAACCCCAACATTTTTATTGTGATACGGAAAAAAGAAAGTTTTATATATATAAAGTAAAATAATCCTTCTACTACCCACAGATAGTCTTAATTAGGCACAATCCAGACAACTGTGTGAGTGACCAGTTTTGAAAAGATGATACAAAAAGGAGTGAATCGTAAGTCTTAATATGAGAGGAGAAATTACAACAGATAAATATGTAATAAAATTGCCCAGGGAAATCTCTTATTGTCTGTACCCACAGGGGTTAAGAGGTCAAGAATTGATTTGAGTAGCAGAAGAAATTTAGCTAATGTATCTCCAAGGATGGAAAATCCACAACCTCATCTCTGGGAATTCAGTTTTCATGTTTGATCACCTTTACAGTAAAAATATTTTGTGGTTTCTTTCTTTAAGTGGCATTTCCTGTATTGCAGTTTGTGCACTTTGACCTTCCTCCAGATGTTTAATGTCCTTTCAACTGATATTTAAGTCAATACTTTGGTCTAGAAATTATAACATTTTTGGAGGAAATGCAGCATCTCTAACTTCTCAGATATTTCAGGAAAGAAACCAAGGACAGAAGGTAGACAGATCTTTATGACTTTGTAATAAATGTGAATAAGAAATCCTATTCCTTAGTAAAATGAAAACCATTATATGATATTTTAGTCCCATCTTTTTATTTAAAGTAATTGAGAATCCAATAGAGTTTCACTGGTTACTAAATTTATACTTTAATATTCCTTTGATTTGTGTGCATGAAAACTTTATAATACCTCAAATTTAAAGTACAATAAGGGAGGCTATTATTTTGTACATGATGAAATAAACTTTATCTTATTGTCAAATAAAGACTTTTGAAATGTGCATTATTTACCCCTTGATAATAATGTTTATATTTTCTTCTTCTTAAATAATGTTCAACCATTAAGGAGAGATGCTTTTTAGACTGAAGTAAATGGTGAGCATATGCACAAATGCTAATTCCTGTTGTCATTTCCATTCTTCTGTTAAAATGAATCAATACTTTAAAAGTGCAAGACTTAATATGTATAGTGCTATTCATCTGATTAAAAATCACATAAATACCGAAACTTGTTTGCGATGACTTAGTGGTTTTTAAAATTTATGAATTTTAGAATATATTGAATGCCTTAATTTTTTTAAATACTGAAAATTTTACGATATATTTTTGTTATGGGGGTAGTAAGATTAAAAAAAAATCAATGTACACATTTTTGTTGCCAAAGAGCATCTCATTTGAATCAAACTGAGACAGAAATACTGAATATCTGAATTTTTAAGATGCTCCCAAGCTAAGTGATAAATTAATGTAACTTAAGTTTTAGGCCAAGCCCACATGACTGAGTTATCTCCCTTGCAAATAGAAAACAATTCAGAGGTCTTTTTTACACTTCTTTTAGTAACTGTTCCTCAGATTGCAACACTTCAGATGTCCCTCTTTTAATTAAAAACTAGATTCCCAGCTTTTTCTTTTTAAAAACCTGTTTAATAAACAGAAGGAATTGATTTTTAGAGGTAACATGACAATAAATTCCTTGTTGAGTTGCTTACATTTTTCTTTCTGATTAAACCACCTTGAACAAACTACAAGCATACTCTTAATGTGGGCTGTTAATTCAGATTGCAAATAATTTCCACACTTGTCTTTTCCTCATACTTTCTACCTACTTCATAAAAATTTCCATTAATTTCTGTATATTATTGTGTTTTACATTTATTAAGCTAAATTATGGGTTTTGTCACAACTAGTTGTAACACTTTGCCTATTTGAACTTAATTTTTTTTCCTCTGGGAAGAGGAGGCAGTCAGGCAACATTTGGTATCTCAGACTTTTGCTAGATCTGGTCCTGTATGAATGCTCATGATTAATAAACAGTACAGTGTCCTGCATACAGAAGGTCTTCAGAATGCTTAAGCCAAAAAGATATTTAGGCAAGTTTAAGTATTTTATCTACTGCTTTTTTTATAGAAGACCTTTGCCTCACTTGGGTATATAGCCATGTACTTAAAATCTTGATGTTTAAGGTGTGAGTGATAGATTTACCCTTTTCTTTCAAGTATGGAGTTACTAGCATTTGAGATTCTCAAAAGAGGAAAAAGAATAAAATTTATAGAACATTTGTACCTGAAATTAGATCTGTTCATCTAATGCAACCTTGAATAATTCATTTTGCAGGAAATGGTAAAATTCATCAGAGAATCTGATCTACAATGAAGAACTCAATTACCTTGACATGACATTACATACAGCTCCAGTTGCTATAGCAAGGCTACGGAAAGAAAAAGTGTGTAACTACCCACTTGCCTGTTTTGGAAGAAGGATTGAATTTTGAACTTTGCCTTCAAGACGGTAGTTACATTTCTGGAACAACTGATGTGTACATCCAAGTAATAAACTTTTCAGATGATTTCATCCCATTTGACTTCTGCATACTACTACAGTAGAGACAACTTCTCTGATGAGAAAGCTGACACCTCTTATCACTAGTGGGCGTCTAACTCAGAAGCAGAAACAGATGGAGCAGGGAAATCACAGCATCTGTCACATAGGCAGCTATGAAATGCATAAACATTTTCTGTGAAGGTGAAAATTGGCAGATTAGTCTTCTGGTTGTAGTATAAAACCATGAGGTGTGGGCTACAAAAACTAGCTCCTGGATGGATCATTCTCACAGGTAAAAGTCACCAGTTTTCTCACACACACACTCATCCTGCTCTAGGCTGGGGCTAAGTACAAGACAGCCAATTAGCTGTGGCAAGAGTAGAAAGCTGTTGGGGAGGTGGATGGGTAATGCTAGCAAGTCTCAAGAGCAGCAGAGTGAGATAGTCTGGTGTGCTGGAAGATGGATACTGTCCAGGAGGTGCTTTTTTGAAATTATCAACACTGAAGGCTTTTGATTATGCTACTGTTAATGTAATTTCTATGTTTTTCCAGAAGCAAGAGATGTTGAGTAGGGAACAGACACGATAGTCTTCATATCACAGTGGGCCACAGGGCTGGAAAAAATGATGCCTACATCTGGTTTGAAGTGCATAAACATTCTGCCAAGATCTGTGAACAAGATACCTGACAACGAGATATGAGAATCTGTTTGTAAAATTCTGTTCCTGATACATACTATTTCAGGAGCTGACTCAACTAGAGTCCTTCTCACAGAGCTAGTGTGCTGAAACCAGTGTGGTTTTTGTCATGACAGAATGTGCACACAATGTGCATTTCTACAGCCAACTGTCATGTTGTGAGGTAACGAGTGTGATATGATGAAAATCATAAGTATTTAATTGTCCTTTGTCTCTCCATCTCACAATTAAAAATGGCTTTCTGCTGTGTGAACAGCATCATGAAACTTGGACTCAGTCAGTTTTCTGCTTATTTGGTACACTGCAACAAAACAGAAAAACCAAACCCAACAACAACAAAAATAAATAAAAAAAGGGAAAGTCCTTCAAAAGGAAAAGTCAAGAAGAGCTTGGTGAGTTTTCTTTCCTCTGTTTTAAACCTTTGAAATAATTGAAACTGTAATACTTTAAAAAATTCATGACAATAAAGTAAGGAAATCAAATATCTGACAGTTTGTATCAGACACCCCAGTTATTCTACGTGGAATTTTCTTCATGGAATTATCTGAGGCATTAACTCAATATAAAATGGGAAATTTGAATTACTGGACTCACAAGATTTGCATAATGTCAGGTTTCTGCAATAGAGTTTACACTTACAGCTGGTTGGCATCCAATCTTACAGTCTATCAATGGCTATCAAGTCTTACTTTAAGTAATCTTTCTCGTGTTGTTATTTCTGTAAGTTCTGACTAAAGGGAGTTATACACCAGTGAAATAACTCAAAACAGGGAATCTCAAGACAGAAGACTGAAAATAAATGCCCTAAGGCAACAGTGTGCAAATGAAGGACTATTCTGCGAAGAGATTACCTTGCCTCAGAACTGAATTCCCTTGAACTGGAAATTAAGTAAAATGTCTTGTTTTAAGGCAGATTTATCTCAGCTCTACAGTCTCCATTATGTAACTGGAACTGTTTAAATTATTGGGGATTTCTCCATAGCTTCCTATTCATATACTTTTGCCCTTACTTTGCAAATTATATTTCTCTTTCCAAAGATATCCTGTTATTTAATTAGTAATTTTGTATCCACTTCTAAAATGTCAGTCTGAAGTTGCCTGAAAGGTAATTCTCTGTACTTAGAATTTAACTGTTTTTTTAACAAAATATTTTATCAATATTCACTGCGAATGTTATATCTGCATTAATGACTATGTGAGTATCATGTGTTTTTCTTTTAGCAAATTAGCCTTTTATTCAAAGTACATATTTTCTGCTCATTTCTTCTTCAATTACAAATTAATGTGATACCGAGGTGAAGCCTACATTATATGAAAGCAGGATTATGGTTTTTTTAGATGATCTTTCTAGAATGAAAGATCATTAAATTTAAGTAAGGCTTATTGTCCTTTACTGTATTTTGATAATTAACTGTTGATGAAATATTGTGCGAAACCTGAACCCTCTGAAAATATTGACTGCTGAGAAAGCTGATATAGTTTACTTGGAACAATTATCCTCTGCTGTAAGTCTGTCAGAACCTGAAATAATTAAGTAGAAATATAATGTCTTCACTAAAAGATGAACTATAATTGAATAAAGATAAGTTAGGAGATGCTACAAATATTGATATAGCTTTACATTTAAACTAGACAATTCTTTCCCTGATATCTGAAAATCATAAAATCTGCCTAAGACTACTCAGAGCACTAATCACATTTAAAAACTGTGGTCTGAGCATTGTGGATTGAAATTTTGTTTCAGCAATCCATACCCAATGCAGTTTACTTTTCATGTGATAGAATCAGTTAGTATAACTTGCAATACACTAAGTGGGAATATGGCATGTTAAATCCAGCAGAAGGGTAGTTGAAAGAGAGCTCTTTCTGTTACTAGACAGTATAATCTTTCTTCTGGTCCAGCATGTCATCTGATTTGACACTTAAGTGCTGGAGTTCACTTAAAGCACTCTGTCCTGGTTTTGGCTGAAATAGAGTTATTTTTTTCCCTATTAGCTAGTGATGTGCAATATTTTGGATTTAGTATGAGAATAATATTGATAACACACTGATGTTTTAGTTGTTGCTAAGCAGTGCTTACTCTAAATCAAGGACTTTTCAGTTTTCCATGCCTTGCATTAGGGAGCTGCACAAAAGCTGTGAGGGAGCATGGCCTGGACAGCTGACCTGAATTGGCTAAAGGATTATTCCATACCATAGCACATCCTCCTCAGTATGTAAACACGAAAGAGCTGACTAGAATGGCCCAATTGCTGCTTGGAGTTGGGCTGGGCATCAGTCAGCGGG
>JAOXXN010000446.1:78459064-78469308 GCA_026770055.1 Myrmophylax atrothorax | reverse complement strand
TTGGAGTTGGGCTGGGCATCAGTCAGCGGGTGGTGAGCAGTTGTGCTGTACATCATTTGTCTGACTTGAGCTTTGTTATTGTTATTACTATTATTGTTGTTCTTTAATTAGTATCATGTATTTTACTTTGTTTCACTATTTTAACTGTTCTCATCTCAACACACAAGTTTAACTTTTTTTTTTTTTCCTGGTTCTCCTCCCTGCCAGGGGTGGAAATGAGAAAGTGTGAGTAAGTGGCTGCATGGTGTGTAATTGCTGTCTGGTGTTAAGCCACAACACACTGTCATTACCTAAAGATTCTGGTGCTTTCACATTCATCTTTAGAACTTCCATATTGGTTCTTAGGTCTATTTGTCTTTTTGCAACATCACAGCATGCTTAATTGTGGCAGAACATGGAAAAATTTTCCAAGCAAGGAAGGACGATAATATGAAGCCAGATATCTCAAATAGAATTTGACTCTATGAGTCATCTGACAGATTGAAAATTCTAAAAAAACAAAGTCTATAATTTTTGCCCACAGTCCCCTCCTCAGAAACATAGAATGACTGAGGCAGTAAAGGACATTTGAAGGATGCTGAAGTTCATCTTTGCTGGACCAAGAAATCCTTTTCTAACCCATTCAATTAGCTGCCTAAACTCATGGTGCCTCCCCACTTACTCTGAAATTTCTGACACCTGTTTTTTTGAACAGATTGAATGCTTCATTCCTGTAAATGTGCCCTTATAATTGTCTATGCCTCACTGGGACCAGAGAGTTAAAGAGGTGGTCAAAATATGCTACCAGAGCATATTTGAGAAGACCAGGGCCTTGGGACAATTTTTATGAAAATGGTTGATATCCTCTGTACATTATGCTGGAAAGAGAATTGGAATATTTAAGATATATGTTGTGGGAAAATGCTGAAATGGACCTCGGAGGATGACAGGGCCGGCAAGCAGCGCAGACCTGACCAGCTGCATATATGACTTTAGTTATGGGAGTTCGAAAGTTATGCATTTTCTCTATATGGGCTTTGGTTCAGAAAGCTTTCTGTATCATCCCCCCTTTCCTGCATGGTTGTATCCCCCCCTCCTCTGTCTTCCCTGGAGGCATTGTTCACCAGTGACTTATCATGCCAATCAGACGTAGGCATTGTCTCTCCCTGGTCTGGGCTGACCCTGCCCAGGGTTGCTCACCCCACCCCACACTGCCAACGTGGCAGCAGTAGTAACTTGCTGGGGCTTGCCCCTGCCAGTCCAGGATGAGCCTGGACTTTCCCCCACCAGTCTGAGACAGGGTGGCACCATCCTCGAGACTGCTCTGCCGCATGTCGCTGGTGTAGCCTGTGGTGGCATGGCCACCGCTCCTGTTGGTTTCTGCTCTTGTCCTAACCCCATTGGTTAGTTCACCCGTCTATCCCCAGTCCCTGGTTTTCTACTGGGTCTGGTCCCTCTGTTTTCCCATTAGCTAGTCAGGACCTAAAAAAACCCTCCCTTCCGCTCAAACCCTTACCCAATCCAGTCCGAGTTCCAGCACGTTCCCTTCAGAAGCTTAAAAAAGCCACGTGATTGTGCAATAAATAAGTTCTAGCCACGCATCTCCTGGAGTGAACAGACGCCTCTCTCTCATGCTCCCCAGCTCTGGAGGACCTGCAGGGACTCTCTCCTTCTCCCCAAATGCTGTATAATATGTTCTTTCTTTTTTTTGCTGTTGAATTTACAGTAGTTGAAACACCTACCTTATCAGAAACCCAATAAAAATTATTGGCAATCTTCTCATGTTTTCATTTGTTTGGTAAGTATTTATATTTACATTAGAAATATCACTTCTTATTTCCCTGTTCTATCCTGATTTGAGATTTTCTACAAGTTTGATTACTTAGATGGGCTGCATACATTTTCCCAGTTGAATGACAGGAAGTGGAGCACAGTGAATAACACTCATCCATTTCATTGTCAATATGTCTATTTGTCTCAGAATGATTTGAAAATGAAACAGAATTTCAAAAGATGAAAAGTTCCACCTTTACTGGGAGGGAGCAAATTTAAAACTTCTGTAATTAGTTAATTCTATGTTCTGAAAACCTGCTCTGATAAAAAACCAAAAATACCCAAGGAAAATATTTTCTTATTGTTTTTAATTAAGACTTCTAGTTTTATAATTGAACAAACAAAAGAGGCTATAATTGTGTCTATGTGGAAGCTAAAATGCTGTACCAGGAAATGGCCACTCTCAGCCTGGCTAATTCTCATACTCTTTCCCAGAACATCGATTACTGGACATAACTTGAGACAGCTTTCTGAGTTATATACCCTTTTTATTTGACCAGCTTAGCAATTATTGCATTCCTATTTTTTTTCTGCTTCTGCTAAGAATATGAGATTTTTGCACACACCTAGAATGCAAGGCTATTTGTTGAAGGAAATTATACTATTGCAAATGTACTTAGGATGATGATAAATGTATTTTAAGCTGATGATACTTTGTACATATAGCTCTTGCCAATAGATCAGAAATTAACAGAAAGAAGCAAAGCCAGTTTGTAAACCTCACCCTCACACAAGTGAGCCATTACTCGCATGAATTGTCACTGAGTTTTCACTCTTGATGGATGCATCAGAGAGTTGCTGGTGAAAAGTCATTATTTTGTCATCAGAAGACAGGTACACCAGGTAAACTTATGCTATAAGCATACCCTCAGTGTGAGATTCATCATACGCCAATACATGGAAATCCTCATACAATCTTATCTCAGTTCAGAATTATTTTCAGATGGCATTTAGCCACAATGAACATAGTTTGTTTGACGTACTTGAGCCATTAAGGATCATATTCTAATTCCAGCTGAGTATTTCTGTGAATCTCTAAACATATGGCTTTGTGGTTGTGTCGGAAATTTTCAAGAAATGTGGAGGTGTGTATTTGAAGTTGGAAGCTGACCCATAACACTGTGTAGTACAGTAAAAAGGGTTCTATTTTTTAATGTAATGGTGCATACAAATGAACAGTTTTATCTTTTTGTACTGGTTAACTGATTAGAAAATGTGTTTCAGAAGCATTTTCTCAGCCAGATATCTGGCTTTTCTCCATTTAGATACTCTCTTAATGACATTTGATATTTGTGGAACACGATGGAGCACTCATATTTTCATTTTGGAGGGTGGGAGGGTGAGGGGGGAGAAACACAGTTTATTACAACAAATGTATTTTTTTCTTCACTAAATACTTCTCAGGAAGTGTGATCTTACATGGCTCTGAAAGAGACATTTTGTGCTGGGGTGAAGGTCAAGAGAAAAATGCAAGTTAGGAGGGGGAAATAAAGAGGGAGAAGGTATTTCTGGATAAGCTGAGGGAGCAGTGCCTGCTAAGCGTAAAAGATCTATGGGAAATCAAGTTCTGATTGTAGGATATCTGCAGAAGAATTAGCTCCCATCTTTCCTTTACTCCTCGCAGGAGAAACTCAAGAGCTTTGCTGCTAATGGCTTCTGCGGCATTTAACTTAAGTGACTGTCCCTAGGCTCACTCGTTCTTAAAGCTGACAGCCTCGCAACCTGCTTAGTACCAGCCATGCTGCATTCATGAGGAGGCACTCCTGGGGCTTTGTAACCTGCTATGTAAGCTCTGTTCCTATTCCTGCTGTTCTCAGGGCCTCACTGCTTCCCTCTGTGTTCCTACATTTCCCTCCAAGCAATGCAGTAGAAAGAGCTTTTGACTAATTTCACTAAAGCTATTGAAATAACATACAGAAATGCAAATAAAAGTAGGAAAATCACTTTTGTGATTTGTAAAAGTGGTTCTCCTCCCTTAAAGAGAGTACACTATTTTTATTAATAGATTTAGCATATTTCTTCTAGAAACTATGATATTCAAATAGAAAAAAGAATATTTTTACCTAAATGTACAGAAAAAAAAAGGAATTTATTAATAAGCAGCCACTCATTGGGTGCTTTAAACTAGCAGTTAGTCCAGTCTCAGAGAAGGTCATCTTACAGTTCCCACAACAGCTACTTAGCATCTGCTTTTTCCTGAAAACAGCTTAGTACCCCTCATATTGCTTTGTTATGGCAGAACTTCTTCCTGTGTGCTAAAAAGGACCTTTTTAACTTCATGAATCATTCACATTACAGAGTAATAATTAATGTAAATCAGTTTATAATCTTCTGTGCTTGCACAAAGTCAGAAAGGTATATTTAATTTTTCCTGTGATCACTCCAGTTCTGCCCTTGCAGAGCTCAGTCTTACAGCACGTCCTGTTCACTTGGATCTCCTTGCTGTTTCACTTGGACCGTCTTGCTGTTTCTTGGCCTTTAACATTCACATAATTTTCCCCAAAGCTTTCCCCTTTTAGGTTGATCCCTTTACCCTAGGAATGCCCTGTCTTTTGGTTGTAAGCTCGGTTAACATGCTGATTATAGCTGTTGTCTCAAATTTCTTTTTGCCGAGTTGACCTGGACTACTTCAAAACCAGTTCCCATCATTCTCATGCACTGATGCTGCTGTCTGAAATGCCTCTTACAGCATCATGCAACTCATACTCCTTCTTTCTCCTTGTCCTCCCTCTTGGTTTTCAACATTCTTGCTTAATCTTTGCTTAAACTGGATGTCCTTTTCCTATTTTTAACTCATTTGTCTTTTGGCTGAATGTCTCTAAGCATTTCTTTATTATTTGTTTCTCTGGACTACTTTCTTCATCAGTCATTACATTCTTCAAACATCCTACACATTGCCAGCTTGGGGTTTTTTGGAGGGGGCAGGGGGCAGGATGATCTCAAATAATGATAATGTTAAGAGAAAAAACTCACATTTTTATTCCAAAGATTTGTAGTTCAAATTTTTGGCATCTTCTGTCTCATCTGCTGTTCAAGATTGCATGGATTTAATTGTATGGATTTAATTTCAAAATCTATGTTCCTCTGCTTTAGCAAGTTTCCTGTTCTTATTGACGTCAACACAATCTCTCTGCAGCTGGTTACCTACAACGGAAGGACTGTTTGGTCTCCTGTCTCTCTCTTAACCATGATCCATGCTCGTAAGTTTTGCCAGTCAAACTTCACAATTAAAATACGTGTAAAAAATTCCTCACTTCACAAAACCATGAAGTCTAGACTTCCATAAAATAAGACAAATACAATACCTGAAGCAACTATGACTTTTTTTTGAAGCAAAGTTCTAGTGTGTGTTGGCTGGAAGTGCTTGCCAGAATAATTCTAGTGTTACATATTTGAGTCTAATACTTTGTTCTGTATTCACTCAGTCATTTCAAGGATTCTTTTTTTTTGTTTTTTACAATTTCTATAATTGAACTAGCACTGAAATAAAAATCAATCTTGATAGTAATTATTGTGAACCAGATTTACTACAGATAGTAGTACATAAAGCTGCACTGTGTTGAGGGTTTATTTCTTAGTTTCAGTTATCAGAAGTAATACAAAACATTCCCTCTACCATGAAAAAAAACCAAACAAAAGCCCCACCATTGTTACTTCTTTTGATTATTTTCTGACACTAGAATAAGAAATACCCAGTGAAAAACTTCTGGTGAAAAGAAAATTCCCACTTATTGGATTATGACGTAAAAGTCAGGTTCAGAGAAACTTTCTCAAGCTAGAGAAATATATAAATTCTATTTACAGACTAGACTTCTGTTCTTTGAACTAGGTATTTATACTATTTCATAGGTTTACTTTTGAGGTAAGGTAATCTAATGGCTGATGCTTTGTAATGGGAGGCAAGGCCTATGACTATACTAATAAATTAACAGACCCAGGCACTTCAGCATTATCTTGTGAACATTAGTTCTGCTTAAAAGCATGACATGAACCTTGGCTCAGTTTCTGCTACACACCAACAAACATTGGTAATGCTTGAGCACTATTCAGGAAATAGCATGGTCCATAGATCTTTCTGAAGAGGTCACATAGACTGGTTGATAAGACAGCTTTGCTGTGAATATGTGCTCTGTTCCATGCCACTCATATTTAAAGACAGGAAACAGACCTTAGGCATTTCATTAACTAACACAGTTGCCCCTGAATTTCTAACTTTGATATTCTAGTTTGCCCTCTTAGGTGACTTTGCATGGAACAATTTGCTTGTTTAACCCTCCTTTTGGTTCCCTAATGCTCCTAAGTACTACTGGCACATTGAGACCTCCTGATTCAATCCAGAGGAAAAAATTAAAATGTGGATTAATTTTACCTCATAATTTATGAATCTAGGAAACTTTGCGCTTCATGGTGCCAAAGGAAAATTTTTTTATGCTACTTGCTTTAACTTTAACATATTATTTCAAAATTCTATTTAAAATTGTCTCTTCTCCAGTGCTTTATTGTTTATTTTAATAGGTGAGAGATGACAGCTCTGGGTTTTGGTTTGAAATGGAAAAGAGGAGTATTTGATAAAAAGCAATGAAGGCAGGGAGATCAGCTTCTGGTTTCCATTATCTGTTTCTGTATTTTTGATGTTTTTGTTGTCAGTATTTCCATGACTAAAGAAAAGCTTTTCACAGCAGTGAAAAAATTTGTGACAATGCTTGCACTGTAATTCACATGTTAAAAATTTTACAGCTTCATATGCTAGTGGTATTTAGGAGAAGAACCTTTCTCCCAAATAAATGGCAAAATGCTTTGCTTCTGGAGTGACATCATCTTCTTAAGAACTACACAGGCACTGGGAATTCAAAAGAGTCACAGATGTAGCATTTCGGTGACGTAAAAGTTCCCTAATTAGAGAAACAAAAGCTAGATGCATGCACCCAACAGCCTTCCCTTTGCTCTCTTCTGGAGAAGACATATAAAAGAAAATGCCTAATCTCTATTAACTCATGCGAATCCATCCATGAAAAAAATGAAAAACCATGCTAAGCCTCATCGGATGACTGAGACACAAGATTACAGAGGGAAGAAAAGTATCTTATTAATCAGTGCAAAGAATTGCATGAAAAACAATCTGGTATGTACAAATATCCTTTACTGAAAAGGTTCATTAAATTTGATGTATACAAAAGCTGATGTATTCCATACTCATCCTTTAAATAAATGTAAGTAATTTCATGACTGTCTGAATTTCTGTTAACATTTATGTCCCAAGAATTATGTAGGTAGAATGCAAGAATTGCTTAAACTGAAAACTTGAGAGCCCAGGTATGTTTTTAACCGGCCTTTCCAACGGAAGGACACTTCAGGGACATGCTCCATTGTGCCTACCTTTGTGTCTCTTTCCAACAACTTTTTACTGAAAAGTCTAGCTGTCAGTTGACTATTGTAATATCAATTATAGTGTCAACTGAGTTTGATCAAGGACTAGAGGTCTCACAGACGTTATATACAGCCAAAAGTAAGAAGCAAAAGGGAGAAAAATCTATGTTGCGGGTGGAGCAAAAGGTGGACAAATTCAGGTTTTGAGGAGAAAAACCCAACTTGACCTGATTTTATTGACTGCTGAAGCAGCAGATGACAACCAGAATTCTACAACCTTCCAACCTATAGTATCTAAGCTTTAAATCTACATAATCATACTTGTAGAAATGTAATATCCTTGTACCTTGTTCTTGCTCTCTCTTTTGTAGTGCACACAGTCTATTAAGAATTTGTTAACTTACTTAACTTTATAATTTGTGTTGAGGCATATTTTAAGGCTCAAACCTTAACTTAGATTCCATAAGAATAATTTTTTTTTTTACATTAGAGTGTTCCTTTATTTCTGAACTTACAAATTTTTGTATTCAAATTATTTTTTTAAAATATGTTTAATGTAAATATATTCCTCACTTCACAAAACCATGAAGTCTAGACTTCCATAAAATAAGACAAATACAATACCTGAAGCAACTATGACTTTTTTTTGAAGCAAAGTTCTAGTGTGTGTTGGCTGGAAGTGCTTGCCAGAATATATTTTGTTGGTTTTGTTTTGCTAGTTTTCAGGAAACAGCAAACTGTTCATTTTTAATTCCTGAAAATATTTAATCCTAATAAGTTATGAATATTGCCATTAATAGCATAAGAATTTTTTTACACTACTTATCACTTGGTATTTTTCTGGCTGCATAACTTCTGGTCCTTTTGACTGAAGGCAGAAGACAAATTTTCCTTTCTTTTTGCAGTGGTCTTTATTTGTACACACACATACATGCAAGTATTCTCATACTTTATAAAATAAATATAAGTGTGTATAAATATGGATGTATGCTCCCTTTCTCCCTTCTTCATTCACTTCATAAGCCTTCCTCTTGGCTTAAGATAAGCCAGGTCATTCAATATTTCCTTTCAAAGTAGTCCTGATTTTTAGATTTATGATTGGTTTTTTCTCCTGTCCAATATTTTGCTTGAAATAAATGCCCAATACTCTGTTCAGTATTCTATTTAGTGTCTTGCCAACTCCAAACAGGACTGGTTTGTACCTCTACTTGCTCATCATATTCTCATACGATGTCTGCAGTTTTTTGAAACAGGTTCATACTTTTGGCACATGTACAGGTTAGGATCCCCTATAACCTTCCATTTTTTTAATATATATGTTATCTATTCTGTTTTTATTATTAACCACTATTAACTATTGCTAACTATTCTATTCCTAACATTATTTTATTCTTTATTTGTGCAGCTGATTACCAATGTACTATTTGCTGTCTTTTGAACCTGTTCTTAGAGTTCCTCACTAATTGGTCCTTATTTTTTCCTCTATTTATCATGAACATTTTGAATTTTAATCTTGCCCTCCAAAGCACTATCACATTTAGGTCACCTGAAAATATGGTAAAATATTAAGGAAATTATTGAAAGGCATTAGGCTGAAGAGAAAACTTGCACAACTTCACTCAATTTATTTTTCTGTTTCAAAGTGAATTCATAGCTTCTCTTTGAACAGGTTAACCTGGAAATTTTGGTACAAATTTTAATTTAATTCTACATAGTGCATGAGCCCCTGCTTTGCTAATAAGACTATAACATGGAGAGCACAAAATCAAAATGTCTACTGCTTCTCTCTTGCTAAGAAGGAGCTTCTGGCAGGTTTTCAATTTCTTCCAGTGCCCTGTGCCAGTGGTCTCACACACTTGCAGATGTCTCACTTTTCTCAGCAGCCTCTAATCTCTCTTTTCTGTATCCTAGGACATGATCCTTCCTCCCAGCTTCTCAAATCAACTGTCCCAGGTGCCAGTTAATTGTTGATCTTTTCTCATTAAGCACTCAGAGTTATGTCTTGACCATTGCCAGGTTATGGGTGGACCAGTGGCAGGAGTCACCCAAAGTGATAGAACAGCAGTGAATTGTACGTTGCAAGGCAGAAAATGCTTAATTCCTTGTCCTTCACTTTAAGAAAAGAGGAAAGATAGTAAAAATGTATGTCTCACAAACTACATAACATATTAATATAACCTGAGTGGCATAAGCAAATTCTCAAGAATATGAGAATACATTTAGAAAGCATTTTTAAATAATGGTAGATGCAGTAATATTTACCTGACTGTTCATGCACCCTTTAATGAGAAGTAAACTTCCCTGTTTCTGTTCAGCAGATTGAAATATTCGCTTTGAAGCCCAGTGATGGCATGTTGTATTGGCATTTACTATTTGGACACTGTTCATGGAATGAGGGCAAAAAGTGGGATTTAAACCTCTTTGGCTTGGAAACTAAGGATTCAAAGTGCGGAAAAGAGCAGATGAAATTATAAAAAGATGTTAGAGGGAAAAAAAGAAGCAGAGAACTAAAACAGCAATAGGCAGAGGAGTTGCAATTTTTTTTTTCCCTGAGAGTAACAAATGTGACAAGAAAACACTTGTACAATTAAATAAAAGTCTGTCTGTGATCACTGTGCCAGCTCTCTACAGACGTCAGTGTGTGTTGTGGCCCCTGCACTGCAGACAGTACATAATCCTGAATTTATACCTCCTGCTACAAATAATCATATTTTGACATTACCCAAGCCAGAAAGCATGTGAAACTTGTAAGCCAGTCAGGTAATAGAACCAGAGAAACTGACTTTTTAGTTAAGATGATTTAAAACAAATAGCCGTTCTCCTTACCAGCTACCTTTAGAGACTGTGAGGTCAGCCTAGGTCATGTTCTCAGGCTGCGGCTCTTAGTGTTTTTTGACTGATGAAATTCTCTCATGGACATTTAACTCCAGAAGGGGGAGCTTCAGCAGGCACAATTACAGTGAAGTCAATTTGCAATGAAATATTTAAATAGAAGTTTTCTTATAAATAGATTTGATACTTCTGGTCAAAGTGACAGCAGAATTTGACAACAGAATACCCATGAT
>JAOXXN010000446.1:78430450-78440566 GCA_026770055.1 Myrmophylax atrothorax | reverse complement strand
GGTCCCACTGAGACTGGAACTCACGACCTTGGGATTCGGAGTCCAGAGTGCTCTCCATTACACCACGGGACTGCCCCAGGTCTTCAGGTATAGGTTACCACTAAATCATGTGTCTTCCTTTCATACACTGTCTTTAATACACAGCTTTACCATTGATCTCTACCACCTGTAATATAATTCTTTTGGATGGTATTTGGCTGATTTCAGTCACCTATATGCAGTAGAGACTTCTGCATCTGTGTTCTTTTTTTGGATTCCTTCTTATTCAGTGTAGAAAAATAGTTATCATATAGTGGAATTTTTGCTTAAATAGACATCCAATAAAAATTTATTTACATATTTTCCCCAAAAGTTCCTGTATCTTGAAAGACTAGTTCATATGTAAATATTCATGCTGCAGAAGTCTAAAATTAGCTGAAATCAATCTTGTCTCCTTTTCCCTTTCTCTCTTTAGCATTGTCATTTCTTTCCTTTAGATTTCACCAAAGGCAAACTATCCCCACCTGGAGTCCACTTGAAAATAGCAGTCCAGGTTCATTTTCCCAGGATGTAACCTTGACTACATCATCCATACTTGCGCATAACTTCACTAACTACACCTTTCATCTGAAATCACATTTATGCTACTTATCTTGCTTAGAGTTTTTCATCTTTCATTTACTGTTCAGACTGACAGACACATACAGCCATGGCTGTAACTCCATATTGTTTGCTTAAAGACATTTCTGAACAAACATATGCATAGTTCCTCCACAGCCATTCTGCATATTTGAGGAAATATTCCCATATATATCTGTCATGCTGTAGAAATTAGATTTTTACAAAACCCCTCCAAATATCTTTCCTGTGATACTTACAAGAAGCTTGTGAAGTTCTTGGCTTCTGACTCTCCGAGACCACTGATCTGGATGTTCAACCACAATTCTATTTCTTTCTCTCCTTAGTCTCACTGCTATAAAAATAGTATTTTTGAGCAAGAACTACTTAAAACTTGTTTTTGCACATTACCTAGCATAAAGACATGTCAGACTGAAATAAATCTTCTAAATGCTAGGAAATTTTAAAGAAATAATAATAAAATATGAGATATTTTTGTAACTAATGATTTGGTACTTAAATTATCTCTAAATCTTAAGAGAACAGAATATACCCTTTCTTTGGTACTTTGAAAATTCACTAAGAATATAATTTTTATGGCACTTCATCAGAAGAAAGGAATATTATTGTTCAGTAAATATAGCCATATATGATACTCAATTCTTGTATGATAAGGACGAGCCTGTGTTTCAGACTGAATTTTGCACCTGTCTCTGTTGGGAATGGCAAGCTATTTACAGTAATTCAGGAGCATTCCTACCAGATAACTCAGGAGTGACAAGACTGGATTATGTGTTATATTGTAGGTCACAGACACACAAGAAAATTCACCCTCCAAAATGTTTTGGTTTTTTTTTTTCTATCAGCTCTAGTGTTCTCATTTTGTATACTTTGACTTTCATATAATTGCTATGTAAGTTTTTTAATTTTTTTAGAGGTAGACAGCAGTATTGTTTCGTATTTGTTTCTCATATACACAGGCTCTGCATTGAGTTATTTAAGTATAGTAAAAGCTGAATTTTAAGAAACAAAG
The DNA here is from genome assembly GCA_026770055.1 of Myrmophylax atrothorax. NCBI lineage: Eukaryota > Metazoa > Chordata > Aves > Passeriformes > Thamnophilidae > Myrmophylax > Myrmophylax atrothorax. The sequence goes on along the minus strand of JAOXXN010000446.1, from coordinate 78,438,936 downwards.
TCATATTAGTGGTACTGTGTAATTTCAGGTAAGTAAGGAAGATATTATCCTGCTGTTGACATTTTTAGTGCATTTAATGCTTTTAATAATCTATTTTCATTTTTTTTCTTTAATCTGTATCATGAATAATTCCTTGGCTGATAGATATTACTAAATAAAAGGTGATACCTATAATGTTGTTACTTATATCATCAATGGTCAGGAGGACATTTATCTTAACCTCGTATTTGCCTTTGCTGTTTATTTATATAGTCTTCAGACATATACAGAAGCAATAAACTTTCCCATCAAGTTTGTACAACCTAGGATGCAGAAAACTGTCAATTTATTTCATTAAGTTCAGATCCACCTCATAGAGTTGAGACACAAATTTTCAGTAACTGAGTGCAGCAGAAAGAACATCACAAATTAGCCTAGAGAGCCAGTGCACATTTTTAACATGTATTTATTTCCATAAATGTAAGTGCTAAGAAGCTGATTTCATTAAAATTATGACATATTGCATTTAGGATCTCTATTTGCATATTTTCTGCAAGCTGAAATATTAGTCTGTGAAGTGCCATTTTAGGCAATTTTTGCAGAGCGACAGATACAGATTTTCATTAGGATCACAGCAAGCTGGTGGCTAAGATTTCAACTACAGGGAACAAGCCCCACTAAATCTACCTACAAATACATTAAATTACTATCATGATTGTGGAGGCAGGAACTCAATGAGGAAAAAAAAAGGTATTCAAGGTTATGTCCCCCTGAGTTATAGTTCTTGGTGAAAGCAAACAAACAAACTCTAAACCTTCCAAAAGACCCCCCAAAGTTCACCACTATTTAGCTTACATGGGGAAAATGAATAGGAAACATTTGTCTTGCTTTGATTTAATTGCATGTTTATAGAAAAATATCTTAGTAAGAAGAAAAAAAAAGAAAACAATCGCCTGAAATACTAGTAAGATTGCGCTATGCTCCACTTTCTAAACTCATAAACCCCTGCTTTTCACTCAATTATATGACTTTTTATTCTTTGCCACATTCATACATTCTCACTAGTCTCACGATCCAGGTTCACAGTTCTGTCTCAAGGGAGACCTCCACTCATGTTTTCTCTGCCCTCTGTTTCCAAATGGGAAAATGAACATAATTGACAGCTGTGCTGGGTTCCCTTTGAAGCTCTTGAGTATAAAACTGAGCAGGGAAAAAAGAACACAAAAAAGTAGTTTATATGTTTATGGGGGGAAGGAGACTGCAAAAGGACAAAGGAAGAGGAAAAGCTGGAAGATGAAGGAGAAACTGGAAGAAAATCATGAGGGAGATGCAGCTAAAGATAAAATAAAATAGAGTATTGGATTGCAAGAACAGAGGGACAGAAGCATGATGAGTTCCAAAAGTCACTTCCTCCAGAGATCTTGTGTCACAGATGCTGCTGCTGCTGAAGAATAGGATTTAGACATCCATCAAAAGACTGCTGTTGTCCTGGTGGGAAAGAAATGCTTCAATATATTGTTCATCTAAACCAAAGTTACCCTGTAAAGTATTAGAAGTTTGGGAAATTTGAGACCCATGAAGGATTGTCTTTATTCTCTTGCTCACTCAGTTGTCTGCCTCTCTCTTTTCTTCTCTCTCTTTCTCTCTATAAATGTAGAAAACATATACAATTATAAACAATATATATACACTACAGATAGTGAGTATATATGTATATATGAATAGTTATAGATAGGTTTAAGAATATGTGTGTGTGTGTATTTATGTACATATGTATCTTTGTGTAAAATGTATGTGTAGTCTTCTTATGCATGACTGAAGTCAAGAAAAATCTTATTTAGGGGTGGACTGAATTTCAACGTCACATTGCACACAATAACTTCATGTATGTTTGCACACAGAAGCACATTGTACATTCACAGTTTTAGTGTTCAAATATAAAGTATAGATCAATGTTATAATTTGTTGAAGATGTCTTTCAGAATGGAAAACATTTACAGAAGGTAAAAAAAAATTAAGTTACCTTGAAAGGTTTGGAATTCAAGCTGTATCCATAACCAGTGTCAATAACCAGTGCAGCTATTCAACATCATTTTTAAAATAATTTGGATGTTAAATCAGTTTTCATCTTTTTTTCTCTTTCTAATGGAAAACAGAATTATTAGACAGGCTTTGGACAGAATGCTGGAGAACACAACAGATCTGAGGTTCTTCCATCTTCATTTTGGAAAATTTCTGGCCTGGACACAACTGAGAAATATAAGGTTCTTCTTGTTTGTAAAATAGTCCTTCTATATTAACTGCTGGTCATGGCATGAAAAAACAGGAGTCAAAGCCCGCTTCTCACTTTAACATTACTGCTGTTGGACTCTGTTGAAACACATTAAGATCATTACATTTATGGCCAGATTTTATGTCTGCCTTGACTGACATTTGGAGGATCTGATTCTGAACTGGATACAGCTCATAAAATATTTTCTTTCATATAATGTTTAGTTGTGCAATTGAAGTAATGAATTTACTTAGCTTAGTTTCTGGATTTGTATAGCTGCTGAAACAGTAGATGCTCACTTCATTCTTCTTCTCTTCTGTTTTATAATGCCATAAAAATTTTATGAGTTATTAATGAGGATCTAGACTTTTGACCTTTGATCAAAGCCGAGCTGTGATAGAGCCAGTTGGAGTCTGTTGAGGTGTAAGATCTATAGTCTATATCATTAAGTAAAAGCAATAAAAAGTACTGCTATTTATGCCTCTGTTCATAAAAATGTGCTAAAAAATTGTCTGTGCTGGCCTGACAAAAACTGATTACTTATGGAGCTGCTACCATTGCTCCAGTCTAGTTCAAAGAAGGTTCTGTAATGCAGCACAAAGGGACACAGACAAGAAACTGCTTCACTCTTTACAATATTCTTTCATTTTTTTTTCCACAAAACTGTGAGGGATACTTAGCCTAGACCCATAATTTTCCATAGACCCATAAACTAAGTTCTGTTTTACAACAAGACTGCTGACAAGAACCTCATGAAGTTTAACAAGGGAAAGTGAAAATCCTGACACTGGGGAAGAATAACCCCATGCAGCAACTACATGCTGGGAGTTGACTGTCTGCAAAACAACTTTGAAGAAAATAAATGATCATCTGTCCAGGAAATCCTGCTGGAAGCCCTCCCTTTGTGCCTCTTGCAGTGTGACTGTGACATTTGACAATTCTGTCAAATAATATAGAATCACAGAATATTCTGAGTTGAAAGGGATCCACTAGGGTCATTGAGTCCAACTCCTAAGTGAGTGGCCAGTACAGGGAATGAATCCACAACCTGGGCGTTATTAGTACCATGCTCTAACTAACTGAGCTAATCTCAGGGTCACCCTTTCCTCACTTCTCTTCCCCTCCCATCTGCAGGCAAGGCACTGCAGTTAGTGTGTTTACCAGTGGTTTCCAGAGGCTAATGACAAGCTTAGCATCACAGCAAGAGGGTCACAGTCTTTTATATGCCTCAGTAGTATCAGAGACCAACTGACTGGAAGGGGAAACTGGCCATGATCAGAGTAAAATCACTCTGACCAAGTTAGGTGTAACCCTTCTGCCAGGCAGTAAGCCACATCAGTCCCAAGTGTAACCCTCACAATTTTCTACAGTGCTAGGTGAAAAAATGCAAATGCATACACATAGTGGTACAGAGGGAGAAATGCATTCCTCTACGGAGAAGCAAAAATAAATCATGTGCTGTACATTTATTAGTATGTGTAGAATTGTAAGCTCTTTTCCATCTTTAATTAAGGCAGAATAATTTTAACACACTATCATAACAGTTTGTAAAAGGTGCCTTCTGACATTCCACTACTATAGCTTTGTGAGGAAACTATCCAAGGGTTTGGAACTGGGATACCTAGAAATGACTTTTCTGTTGTCCTTATTAGGTAGCTGAAAGGAGATTACAGTATATAGTATAAATTTAATGTCACCCTGGCAGGAGGTGGCAGGTTAGGAATCCTGTCAGTCATTGATATACTGCTTAACAGTAGGGAAAGGCTTTAGAACAAACCCTACAGGAGCATTATGAGCACTTTTTTATTGTTGAGATGTCAGAACACAACACAAGGTAGCCACTAAGCTTAAAAGTGATTCATGAAAAAAGACCACCTGGAGATTATCTTATTTTCATCATTTTAAAAGGACATAAAAAGATCATTTTTGTCATATCTTTTTCCTGGTCAGTACACAAATCCACAGAGGGGCAACTTATTCATAAAAAGGCCATTGATGTTATGAAATTGTTCTAATTGCTAACAGTGCATGTCATTTGTTGCTGTTACTTAGAATGATCTATGGTATATTTTGCTAAGTTACTGTCTCTCCACTCTCAGCAAATTTTTAATTTCCATATTCAAAAAGCTGGATTTTCCCCAAGCTGCAGGAAGTATTCAGAATCTGCTAAATATTTTAATGTCGAGAGATGGAGACTTGTAAAGGAGAGTGTTGTGAAAGACTGTGGCATTTTACACTAATTTTCCATGAGTGGTTATGGCTTCAGAAAACTGCAATTTAAAATATTTTAAAATCTAATACCACTTATATTAAATAATAGCACATTTTACATAGAATCAGCAATAAAAATAATGTTTGTAAAGACTAAAAAGCTAGTAATAGAAGTTATAAATTGACTATTTCAATGTGACTGAATTAATAGAAAAAAATCTTCAAAACCCCCAAAAAGCTATGTTTAATGTCAAGGCCAAGACTCAAACATAAACCCAACATAAACCAAAGCAGGATATAATTTTTAGCCATAATAGTACCTTGTCCAGAGTTGCACTTAAATGTGGTGCAAATGCAATATAGACTGCTTACGTGTTTTCCTTCCTGTGGATTGTTTGGGCTTTTTTTTTTTCTGTATTATTAACTGAAAAGTGCAGCTTCATTTTGCAGCCACATTGTGTAGCACTGCTTTCAGATGGAAGTGGCTCAGATTAGCTGTGAAAATATTCTGCAAATCTGTACCATGGACAGTTAAACAGAAACCACTTTTGGAATCTAAAATACTTAGACTGAATGAAACACCATTTAAATTTATGATTTCCATGGAAAAATGTCCGTGGGTTGCACATGGTATCAAAGAAGACCTGACAGAAGCTTCCCAGCAACATACATCTAACAGAGTTTTCCAATGCCAGGGAGAAGGCGGAAGGTGATGGAGGCTGCTCAGAGTCACAGAATCAGAGAATTTGCAGAGTTGGAAGGGACCCATAAGGATCGTGAAGTCCAACCCTGAGCCCTGCACAAGACCAACCCCAAGGGTCACACCATGGCCCTGAGAGCATAGTCTAAAACTTTCTGGAACTCTCTCAGGCTTAGTGTTGTGATCATTTCCCTGAGGAGCCTGTTCCAGTGCCCAAACACCCTCTGGGTGAAGAACCTTTTCCTAATATCCACACTAAACCTCCTCTGACACAACTTCAGGCCATTGCCTTGGATCCTGTCAGTGGTCACCACAGAGAAGAGATCAGTGCCTGTGCCTCCTCTTTGCCCAACGAGGAAGTTGTAACTGCAATGAGGTCTCCCCTCAGTCTCCTCTTTTCCAGGCTGAACATACTAAGAGACCTCAGCTGCTCCTCGTATAGCTTCCCCTCAAGGTTCTTCACCATCTTTGTTGCCCTCCTTCGAACACTTGCTAATAGCTTAATACCTTTCCTATATTGTGGTACTCCAAAGTGCACACAATATTCAAGGTGAGACGGCCCCACTGCAGAGCAGAGCAGGGCAATCCTCTGCCTCAGCCAGCTGGTGATGCTCTGCCTGATGCCTCCCAGGACACGGTTGTCTCTCCTGGCTGCCAGGGCACTGCTGACACATTCAACTTGCCATCGATCAGGACCCACAGGGGTCTTTCTGTGGTACTGCTTTCCAGCATCTCATTCCCCAATCTGTATGTACATCCAGGGTTGCCTAATACCTGCCACTTCCCATTGCTGAACTTCATATGGTTGATGATTGTCCAGCCTTCTAATTTGTTGAGGTCTCTCTTGCAGTGCCTCCCTGACTTTGAGGGAGTCAGCAGCTCCTCACAGTTTTGTGTCATCTGCAGACTTGTTTAGAATCCCTTCCAGTTCTGCATCCACATCATTTGTGAAGATATGAAGAGCACAGGGACCAAGATGGAGCCCTGTGGAACCCCATTAGTGACAGGTCACCAGTTGGATATCACCTCACTCACTATAACCTGCTGTGTTCAACCTATGAGCCAATTGCTCACTCACCACATGCTGTGTTTATCCAGATGTGTGTTGGACAGAAGCATCCTGTGAAAGACAATATCAAAAGCTTTACTAAAATCCAAAAACATTGCATCAACTGTAATTGATTCCCTTGATCAAGGCTTCCCTTGGAGAGTTACCTTGTCATAGAAGGAAATCAAGCTGGATAAGCAGGACTTTCAGAAGCTGTGCCAGCTGTGAGCGATGACAATGTTGTCTTTGAGGTGTGTTTCACTACTTCCCAGATTAATCTTCTCCATAACTTTACCAGGCACTGCAGGGAGACTGACAGGCCTGTAGTTTCCAGGGTCCTTCTTCTTGCCTTTTTTGAAAACTGGGACAATATTTGCCAGCTTCCAGTCAGCTGAGACCTCTCTGGATTCCCAAAACTACACAAAAATCATTGAGAGAGGTTTTGCAACATCAGACAGGTCTTTAAAGATTCTTAGATGAAACCCATCAGGCTCCGTTGATTTGTAGGGATCCAACTGGAGCACCAGATCCTCTACAACTTTAGGGTTGACTGGGATTTGATCATTCTTGCAGTCATGGTCCTCCAGCTCAGGGCACTGAAACCCCCTTGGTTCCTCATCTGTGCTGAGGACAGAGGCAAAGAAAGTATTAAACACCTCTGCCTTGTCTCTGTCCCTGTTTGGGAGGTGACCATCGTCATCCTGTAATGGGCCAATGATATTTCTATGCTGTCTATTGCCATTAATATATTTGAAAAAACTCTTTTTATTGTCCCTGACATTTCTGGCAGCTTCAGCTCCAGCTGAGCTTTGGCCACACAATTTTTTTCCCTACAGTGGCAAGCTGTATCTCTCTGTTTTACCCATGCCACTTGACCTTGTTTCTGCTGGGCATACACCTTCTTTTTTTGTCTTATATCCAAGAGAAGACCCCTGCTCAGACAAGCTGGCCTTCTGCCTTGTCTGCTTGCCTTCTAATATTTGTAAATTGCCTGCAAATTTATCACAATGTTACTACACATCAAAATGATCAGAGTTGTCTTCTAAAGACTAAACAACTCTTTATAAAGACAGTCTTCAAGAGCTGAGGTTGTTCGTACTCAAAAAGAGATCATTGTGTGGAGACCGCCGAGCAGCCTTCCATTACCTAAAGGCGCAAGAAAGCTGAAGATGGGCTTTTTGAAATGGCATGCAGTGATAGAACAAGAGGGAATGGTTTTAAACTGGAAAAGTGTTTTATTGGATATTAGGAAGGAATTCTTGACTGTGAGAGCAGTAAGAGATTAGAACAACTTTCCCAGAAAGGCTGTAGATGCCCCATCTCCGGAAGTGTTCAAGGCCAGGTTGGATGGGACTTTGAGCAGCCTAGTGTAGTGGAATATGTTTGCGTTCATGGCATGGATGTTGGAAATAAGTTATCTGTAAGGTCCCTTCCAACCCAAACCTTCTATGAATTCTTAAGTCTTCTTTTTCAGGAGACTTATTTATATCCTTTACACATTATGAAAACAAACTTGTAAGTTATAATTATGTGGCATATATGATTACTTAAAGTTCACCTATTGTATGACTCAACACAGAATTTTCTCTAGCGTTCTGATGTTCTCGAGTGAGTTCAACAATATAGGTTTGCATAAAGATGTTTTTTTATTACAGCATACAGATTTGATATCTGGAACTTTTGATATCAGGTCTCTTCTTACCATTCAGCTAATTCACTACAATCTAATTATATCTTTATTATTTTTGACTTAGTTTTGGAGGTTTTTTGTGAGCAAAAAAAACCGGAACTCTGTAAGTGTAACTGAGTAGGCCACTTTACAGTCCTCAAATAATTTTTGTTTATTTTATACATACCATGCATGGGTTTTTTAGTAAGAATTATTTATGTAACTAATGTAAATGTCTTGCAGAAGTGTATACACAATAATTCCAGAATGACTGTTTTTTCTTAATGATACCAGTCATTACATATTGTCTGACTAAACCTAACATATGAAAATATACATTTGACTCCTATACAATGATATTTTTATCCTTCTTTTAAGATTGAATTTTTTTCATTACTTTTATTTTCAGCCCAAGAAGTAGGAAAGTATTTTTTAGAAATGGTAATTAAGAAAGTATAAGGAGATTATATGTAAAGAATTTGTTGCACATCATTTCTTTAAATATATTGTTGTAATGTTTTGTAAGGTATTCATCAAATATTGATAACACAGTACTACTTATTTTTCTGGGCATAAATATATCCTCTTTTTGTCATATAATTCTCTT
>JAOXXN010000446.1:78405866-78422624 GCA_026770055.1 Myrmophylax atrothorax | reverse complement strand
ATGTAGATGCCGTTTTCTTCATCAAGGTCTGCCATGGCCCTTTGGAGCATCATGCTGAAGAAGATTGTGAATAGAGTCGGTGCAAGAACACAACCTCGTTTCACGCTGTTGGTTATTGAAAAGGGGTCAGAGAGTGCATCGCCATATCTGACTTGGAGTGTTTGTACATACTGTATATAAAGCAACTTACCATTATGAGTTATTTACTAGTAGTTATGTGCTATTGAAATTTGCTTTCTCCATTACAAAGTACAGGATATGAGATCTGTGGGCCTTCCCTAGTCTCTTTATAATGTATAAATGGACCAGCACCAGTACAGACCTCATGTATTCTGTTTGGGGGAGAGTTAACAATGAAAGCACAGTGATGACCAGCTTAGAGCTGCATTCAATTAACTTGTAGTGATGCGAGACAGAAGAACTTATTAAAACAACAAGATAGAGATGGATGTACATCTATGTCAGTCAGACTTTCAGGGGAGACTGAACTGGGTGTCAATCAACCTTCTGGAGCAGCGTGTAAAACAGAGGTACCAAAATGGTGTCCTAAACTCTCCTCCAAAGAAGGTGCATGTTTGGAGAGACCTGGACTTTGTGAAATGGGCAAAAGATGGATAGATGAAGATGCCAAGGTCGAGGAGCCTGGTCCCGGGAATGTTAACGTTTTTCACCGCATTTACAAGAACTATAGTTGTGATTCTTTTTACATAGACATTTCCCCAGTTTGATACTGCAATATCATCATGTCTACCCATTATATTTCCCCTGTAGTAGTCCGTATCCAAGTTCTTCTTCCCATGAACCCCTAGGATTTTCCTGCCAACCCTACCCTGATTGGCCCCATTTGGTGCATTGCAGTAGTTTCCCATAAATGTTCAGATCCCTGTTTCCCATTGGTCCTTTCCTTGTTCCTCCCCTTTGCTTGTGCTCGGACCAATGGGATGCTTTGCCCCTCCCTTTCTCCTCCCCTTTCTCCTCCCATGTTCTAGAAACCTCCCTTGATCCCTTTATAAGCCAGGCACCCCAATAAGCTTTGCTTCTCCTGTGGATACCTGGTCTTGTGTGTGGTTCTTCCTTGTGGGGCTGAGCTGGACTGGGTGCGGAATGAGCCATCCCCTGCTTTGAGAGGGCAGCTAAAAGAGCTGAATATCACTTGGTGGTGGCCAAGACAGCACCTCTCGGAGTGAAGACCACGCACCTGATTCCTGGAGCTCCCTCCATCCACTGACAGGTGCACACTCTCATATGCTCCTTGAGGATCTTTGATCTGAATATTGAAAAGAATTATACCCCTTTTGTCTTAGGAAGCTGCTCTCTTTTAGGTAGTGATAATCTTCCCTCCACCCCAAACTTTTTTAAGCTGAAAAAGGCAGGCCTATGTTTCTAGTGGGACTGAATATGCTCATGTTTATGGGTAAAAGGATTATATGTTTAGCATTAAAAAGTATACGTATGTTATATTTATATCTACCTTTGATTATATGTGTTGCAATTCTAAAGCCTATATTGCATACATAAATTAATATGTAAACATACATAAAAATACAGATGTGTATTTAAACTTCAACACATACATTATAATTTACATTGACATAGAAGAGAACCGTATATGGACATTTCTCAGAAAATCAGATGTATATATCCTACTTTATGGAGCTTTTCTATTGAAAGGAAACAGCTTTATGTCAGAATTCTAAACTAAAAATATAGAGTGACTGTTAAAATAAAGGCACTGTATATGTTTGGTACATATATATACAAATTCAGCCTCTCACATTAATGTTCATGAGTGAATAAATATACCTATCTACAGGTATTTATGGGTATAAGTATCTAGATATCTACATACCTATGCACCTATATATCTATATACCTCTACATTCATTCATCTTAGATTAGTGTAAAGGCGACAGGCCAACCAGTGCTTCTAAAAGAAGTTTTCAATAGAAATATATATGTCTATTGATATATATCTGTGTGTATTATAAATGTAAACATATATAAACAAACATACATATCTGTAAATATTAAATCTTTTTTAGTTGTCTATGTATGACTCTCTGGAAATAATACTCAGAAAAAAACAACCCAAAATTCATTTTTATTTCATTTTTTTCTGCTATTTTCTTTTCTTTTTTTTTTTTTTTAAACATATAGTAGAACAAGAAGGTTTTTGGTTCCATTTGTAGGAGTTTTGTGTGTTTGCCTCTTTTTAATTTTTTTTAGTATTGAATGGACACAAGCATCCTTGTATGGCTGAAAAATGTCCTTTACAGGGCTTTTGTAAAGCTCAGTTTTCTCTCATCTACTTTTAATCTTTTTTCTGTTGTCAACATATCTCATGCTTAAACCTCAGATCACATTCATTAAAAATGAGATCAGAGTGAACAAATTATTCTGAAAATTGCCTTGGACTTTCAGGTGGTCCAATTTCCCCCATATCTCAAAAACTATAAAAGTTTTTTTGCAGGACAGATGATGCAAGTGAAAGTTCACACTTGCAATCTAGTTTTACTCTATGTAAGACAATTAAATACTTTTTAGTCAAATATATTATTCTGGGTTTGTTTTATTTTTTTCCCATAAAATTGTTGCAAAACTGTCAAGTGAAATGGTTCCAAACATCAGGAGTTGACCAAAATGGAATGAGATTCAGATTTTCTTAGGGTAGGTTTTCAGAGCTTGTTTTTTTTTCTGAGTCTATTAATATTGTATTCTCTGTATTCATTCATATGTTTCAGTGATCCTTGATGTAAGTTTGTTCTTGTTTGCTGCTCTTCTGTAGGAAGATATTTACTTTTGGAAGTGTTTCTAGTTAATTTTTTCTATTCAATCAATTTAGCAAAAAAGGTCATTTTTGTGACGGTTTTTTATAATAGCTCCTTATCTAGCAGACTGTGCAACACAAAAGATTGCAAAGATTTTGGTTAAGATATTTTCAGATTCATAGGCATCAGACAAAAATTATGTCTCTAGTAATTCCTACTGTTACATTTGATTGCCTGCTTATAAAGGTATTTTTATTTGTTTTGATTGTGCTTTTTTTTCAGTAGATAGCAATGGTACTGAGATCCCATAGCAAACAACAGTTATTTCAACTTGTGCACCTGTGTTGTAACAACTTAGGGTCAAACATTCAAAATTGTGACAGCAGAACTATATTTCTGCTTCTCTGGGGTCTTTTTTTTGTACAAAAATGTTGCATCATTCTCAGCTCTACTACAAGAGGTTTAAACTCACTGAAACATTTTGTCACTTAAATGGAAAATAAAAACTGAGTGTGAGGGCAAAAGGCAGATATGTAGATAATTGTGCAGGTTGGGCTTTGCCTATTCCTCACATGTCCACACCACACTTCAAGATACCAGCCCTAAGCTGAGCAACCCTAAGATGCTGCAAAAGTGAATGTCCTTCTTTCGAGATGTGGCAGTAAAATGTTGTTTCACACTGCTGGTGTAATCAGCAAAGCCTTAAAAGCATAATTCAGATTTGGGGAAAAATTTTGTCTGTTAGTGTCACAAAATGTCTTCTTAAGACCTGATATGTAAAGATTTTCATATTTTACCTAATTGAGACAGGAAATTACAGATCTGCAAGTGATTTAAGACATAATTTTATTTTTTACATAAATTTGCTCACTCTATATTCATGAAGAATTCATAAAGGAATAATTTGCTATATGTCAAAGTTACAGGAAATCTTTGGAATTTTTTGGTTCACTGACCATGCAAAAAAGTCTATGGCAGTTCACTTTTTTTTGTTCCTTGTATTGTCTGCTTGAAGACAATAGATTGTTACTGATGATGGTCCAAACTATGTATTTTACACACACCCCCACCCCCAAAAAGATCATAGAAACAACAGTATGTAGTATGAGGATCCGTGTCAGCTTGAATCACAATGAATGGCCTACAATGGGAGAATAATTTATCTGGCCTGCAGTCATTTGATTTGCTTTCTGCATATTCCAATCTCTGTGATATATGAGGGGTCCTTGTTGCTTTAAGGTTTCTGTGATATCTGTATTGTGGCTTCCACATGGCTGGAAGATGGAGGAAAGACAATGGAAAAATCCATATTCTGATGCATCATGACCTGCTGTTATTGCTAAGTCCTATAGGGAGCTGAGCTCTCTTTCTGATAACTCAGTGATAACTCCAAAGTATCTTTGCTGGAAACTCCATGCCTCCATCTTCCTCTGTTTAAGCTGATATATGTTCAACACCTATGCTTCTTTCTCAAGTCTCCTGTTGCTTGCAGAGCTGTTTTGACAAGGATTACATGCTTGGGAAAGGTTAGTGAGTGTTTTCTGTTCAAAAGTAAACGCATTGCTATTGGTGCACACTTACAGTGACATGGTCCTGAAAGATTTGACCACAAATTGGTTTTTGCAGATTACCTCTTCTGATTCAGTGAGAAGAATGGGTGACAGTTGGATATGGATGAGCTTATCAATATTTGGTTTTCTTTTCAGAGCTTAGTATATGCTTCCTGCACATTATTCAAACAGTGTTGTGGAAACAGCAATTATGCTGGCTTTTTCTATTCCACTGACCATAGTCACATTTTAAAAAAAAAACAATCAAACAAAAAAACCCAAACAAACCCCAACTTTTTACCCAGCAGTTGCATTTGAACAATATTTAGCCTATTTTCAAGATTAAAAATGCTTTAAATATATTTAAAAAAACTCCAAGAACTATTTGAAAATTAGAGATAGCTCAGACTTGATTTTCCGAAGAACTTAGCTATATCCAATTCTTGTGTGTTACGGAAAAAAAAGTTCTCCTAAATGACTTCTGTATTACTAGCACTTACTGATTCCAAAAATCAAGCCTCACATTGTTAAGAAGCCTAGAAAACGAGAAAAGCAGGATCTATAAGTAACTGTGAAAGGTACCCTTTGAGTGTCTTCTCTGGAAATGGGTTACCATGGACAAATCAAAGATAGAGTAAACTTCAGGCATTGCAATCAAGTTCATTCTGTTCTCCTCAGGAAAGTACCTGTTCTTTTCCTAACATTCCCTATAATATTCTATAAAATATTTTCTTCAGTAAGTAAAGAAAAAATCCTACAAACAGATAAATTAAAAAATGGATCACTAAATTTTCTAATTCATATGTCACAGGTCCCTAAAGTTCATCCATCTGTAATTAAATTGAATACTGGAAGTTCTATCTGACTGCAGCATAACTTATCATTTCAAGCCATGAATTCCTGAAGGGCATTTTATATTGGGCTGTTTTGATTATTCTGTATAAACACTGGCATCAGTATCTCTAATATTAAAACATTTATTAAAATGTCATTTATCATTCAGCTCAACATTTTTTTTAAAGCACTTGGATATTTTCTCTAGTGCATTTGATTTAAAGATGTTTATTCCTATGATCCATTAACATAAGTCTTGGTTACTAATGGGCTGGAAACTCTACTTCATCATCTTGTGCTTTACAAGAATATCATCCAGAATCTATTTAAGTACATGTGAGGAAGATTTGTTAAAATCTTCCTGTCTCTGTATAATTTTAAATTTTTTTTTAAATATTATTTAATTTTATAACTTTATTTTTAAAATGATAAATCATGGGGATTTTGTTGTTCTTAGTAGTCTTTAAAAATCTGTGGGTTTACTGACACCTACAACAATTATCTGGAGTCTTCTAGTTTTAAGTTTGTATGTCTATTCTCTTTATTTTGTAATACTGTAATAATTTCGTAATAAATGGACTAATAACTATTTAATAGGAGAAAATCTCTTTCTACGTGAATCATAATAGTTTTAAGCCATGTTGTGCCTTTATTTAATTATGAAACTGGTTTTTGTTAACTTTCTACCTAGCCCTTTATAAAGATCTCCTTATTTTCAATCAACATTTTTGGTTTCTTCTTTATTCTTGTTTTTCCAGAGGTAACAATTTCTTCACAATAACTCTCTTCAGCCCTGGGAAATTATTCTCTTTCAAGCACCACAAATATTTTGGTGGAGGATTTTCTCTGTCTAACTGTGTATACTTCATGAAATACCAGTTTTAAGTGCAATGACTGAATTAATATTTACTAATAACATGAAATCCTAAGTACACTCACTAGGTTTTGGACAAAGTGTACAACAACTTCTCTTTCAGAAAATCATCATCTATAAGTTTTAGCTACTTCAATGTTTTATTACTAGCCTGTGCAACATTTCAGAATATTTTTTACATCATTCTCACAGAAGATCTTATTTTGTTTTCTACATCCAAGACTACTGCTCCAGATACAATACTTGCAATTCTCTTCTCTGTTCTCTTTATTTACAGTGAGAATTGACTGAATGCCCTCCTGAATCCTGTGACTCTTTTACCCCTCTTATCAGTATGTCATTCTTAAAAAATGCTCAAGGAGATTTCAACCTTTTAACTATAGAAAATATTCCACCAGTTTTCAGTTATGACAGTTACGGCAATTTACTTATCATTAATTGAGGTTTCTGCTGCTTACGCTTTTCTTTGTCTCGAAGCAGAAAGGAAAATTTCAGCTAGGGTTAATAATGTAACTTCCTTCCTCTCTCTGTCTCAGTTATTATTGCAGCTAACCTCCAGCTATGAATATTGGCTCTGGTAACTCAAGCCATTTCTTTTATGCGGTCTTTTCATATTCTGGAACGAATACCCACTTTCAAGAAAATCAAAATCTTCTACTTCCCAACATTAACACAATAGGGTGAAAGGACAGACAGACCCTTTAGAGTGCAACTTGTCCCAATCTAGATATGATACATAGGAGATAAATCACATTTCAGAAATATCTATATTTCTATTTGATGCAAAGATGCTGCAAACCATGAAGCATGCACTTGTTATCGTCTTTCTAAATGATTAAATTTGGACATTTTGAATCTCAGATTTGAAGATGAACTTTGCTCTTTCTCTCATTTTACTCCTGTGAATTTTGCCTGAACAACAAAGTTATCAAAAGTTATGAACAACCGAGACTTTGTGAACTGCTATTTATGTCTTTAGAATATAACCATTTTTCAATTTATATTTTCAAGGATGATTTTTGTTTGTTTGAAATGGACAAATTTCCACGATAACAGACTATCTTTGCTCAGCAGCTCTTAATTTTAATTGAGAAAAATAATTACATGATCCAATATTATATATAGAATATTTATAATTTTAATAATAGTATTCTTTAATAGCCAACAATATTCATAATCAAACAATAGATAAGATGAAATCTAATTTTTTCTTCTGTAATTCTTAGAACAAGTATTTGCATAAATTTTGTGTTGCAAATACTGTTCCAAGTTAGGTAAGGAAAGAAACACAGAAAACACTGAAATTATGCTATCAAAATTGGGTTTCTGAAGATTGGGAATGAAAAGTTAACTTTAGAGGTAGGATACATACCTCCTGGAAATTACATCCCAGAAGGGGCTTATTTTTGAGAGCTTTTCCCTACAATTTCCAGTATTGAACACTGGATATGGATACGCTTCTGCACTCAGAGTATCATGCTTTCATAAGTATGTTCAGTTTTAGATTATTGGTTGTATACTTATATATATATGTACATGTATGTGTGTTTTAACTTATAAGATTTATAGTATATAAATTTTAACCCATTGGCTACTGGCACCTTTACCCAAGTTGTTATGTCCATTATGATTTTGTAGAGTCAAAAAACTGTATTAAGCTTAAAACATGTCTTGAGATTAAAATGTTAAAAGTGTAGTGTCAAATCTGAGGAATTTTTAACAAAAACCTGCTGGGAATTTGACACAAAGTCTTAATGAATCCAGCAGCAATTGTCACAGTATCTTGCATTTATGGGTTGCGTATATTGTATTTCTATACCATACCATTCTTTCAAGTATCGGCTAACCTGGCTTCACAAAGGCACTTTTATATATACGACACCATTTGATATGCATATTTTCAGTCAGTAGTGCTAGTTTCAGCATTACCCAAAACTCCAGTTTCTGTTCCTGTTCATTGTTCATGCCTTTAGCCATTCCTTATATTCACCTGAAGAACAACTTGTGTGGGCATGCACTCGGCTGAGGAACTGATCCTGTTGGCAAAAGTTGTTTTTTATTTTGCTGTGTTCCTTCTTAAATGCATCAGTTACACATTTTAATTCACCATTAGTCCTCACAAATATTTTAGTCTGGTATTGAGACAAAAAATAGTGTGAGATAGAAAATGGATTATGAATTGTTGAAATTGGTTTCAGCAGTGTTATTATGGAATACTTAATATGGACAGAGTGGATTATCAGGTCTATCAAAAAGCAAACAGGATGTTGTGATAGATGATAGAGTGAAAGAGATTGCAGGAGAGATGCTGGAGTAATGAATGGGGAAAGAAGAGGAAAAGAAAACAAATGTACACAAATTTTTGAATGAAAAGCCAGACAGACAAGACCCAACAATGTGGCTTGCAACCCAGAAAGCCAACTGAATTCTGGGCTGCTTTATAAGAGGAGTGACCATCAGGTCAAGGGAGATGATCGTATCCCTCTGCTCTGGTGACACCCCACCCAGGGTCCAGCTCTGGAGTCCTCTGCACAGGAAAATTATGGACCTTTTAGAGTAGGTCCAGAGAAGGGTTGGAGCACCTCTCCTATGAGGAAAGGTTGAGAGAGTTGGAGTTGATCCTAAGATTCTGAGTCAGTGATGTTTAAATAGTGTTTTGAACACATGAAATACTTCTGCATAAAAGATGTCTAGTCCCTCCATTCTTGTGTCTAAACTCAAACTACTAGACAGAATACAGTTGGGAAGTCTTAGCCCTGTCCCTTGCTTCCTTGACCAGACTTTTATACATAATAATACTTTAAAAAAAAATCCTTTTTCTTGTACATCACTGCAAGATGTGCAACCTTTGATTTCAGAAAGAACTTATGCCAAAAATTTATTAACAAAAAGAGAAAACAAAATCCTAATGATTTTGAAAGCAGAAATGTTTGAACCCTTCTTCATTGCTAGAGTATTTATTTTGAACAATATGTGTGTGTACATACGCATTTGTGTGTAGCAGAAACATTTCACTATGTGGTATCAAGTAAAGTATTGTTAAAGTTTTGTGTTCTTCATAACTTGGTGTTCAGAGTGTACAATTTATACATGAGACACTCATTTCATCCTTGCTTCTTGCATTTGCTTTCCTGAGGCTTCAAAGAATGTAAAAAACAAGAAAACTGCTGAACTGCCAGGGGCTGTAATCATGTCAGTTTTTATAAGCAAAGTGAGGTTGGGGCTGTTCAGTGCTGACTGGAAATACTTGATGGAGAAAAGGGGCAGTAGAGGATGTTCATATAGTATAGTTAAAACTGTCAGCACTATTTAATTTTGTGATATTTCTGCCAAATCTCACATCTTTAGAATTATAATTTTTATAAAATTAAAGGGAAGCAATATTGAGGCAAGAATAATTTGTGGGATTTATTAATGGAAAATACATAGCAAGATAAACATTATTTTCTTTCTTTCATATGACTAATGCAATACATTACTTAATGATTACATAACACATGAAGCCACATTAAATGTGTTTGAGATTCAACTTAAATTCTTAGTACAAGTTTCAGTCTTGTTATAATTTAGGTACAGCTATGATTTCTAACCTTTCTATTGATTGTCTCTGGTAGGATGTATTATTCATTTCACATAAAGGCAAGTCAAATTTGAGAGAAGTAATTTCAAATGGTCATTTTGCTAGTGGTAGACAGGAGTAGTAGGTAGGCATGAAATGTCCTGGAAACCTTTCTTCAAGATCAAAAGAAATGTAGTCCTCCAGTCTGATGACCTTTGAGATGCATGCATGGCAGAGGCTTGTGAAGGCAAGCGCCTGGGACACAGCTTGTGAAATGGTATGTGAATTTGCATGATCATTGACATAAACTCATTAGTATGTCCTGGATGCTGCTCAAGATATCCAAGGTAGCATAAAAACCTGCAGAAGGCTGCATGTTTGTTTTTTTTTTTCCTTTCCAGACTGGACACCACAGTATCTTGAATAATAACAGGATCGCAACACTAGTTAGGACTGGGAAGCCATAAATGAGGCTAATTCCTGTCTATCTGGTTACCATCTCTCTCCAGTCCCTATCAGGGACATGTTATGGTATAGCCTGTTGCAGAAAAGGGGTAATGGTTTTAAACTAAAGGAAATTCAGACTAGATAGAAGGAAGAATTTTTTTACAAAGAGGGTGGTGATACACTGGGACAGGTTGTCCAGAGAAGCGGCAGATTACCCATTTGCCAAAAAATCCCAAATCCCTGGAAACACTGAAGGTCCTGTTGGACCAGCTTCTGAGGAACCTGATCTAGTTGAAAATGTCCCTGCTTATTGCAGGGGGCTTGGATGAAATATCTCTTTAAGGGTCCCCTCCAACCCAAACTATTCTATGGTTCTACCAGGAAACTGAATGTGCTCTCACCTGAGTGTGCCAGGACTGGCTTCTCTGGTCAGATAACTGGACCCACTGGACAGCACATGCCTCCAGACTTTCTGAGGCAAACATGCTAGAATTAGAAGGGATATGTAGTACACAGTACACTGCACAGAATGAATGATGATATGGTAGCAATGTAATTCTATGTCATTATGTGTCCTGGTTTACTTCCCAACTAGAGCTGCATGTTAAACAACTATGTATGATGTTGTAATGACAGACCCTGTGATTGTGAACTTCGGCAAAACAGCAAGCTATGGCTTAACTCTGCATGATTCAAATTTCACAATTCAAATGTGCATTACTTGCATACACTTTGTGCATTAAATTGGTAACAGAGTGCACTGTAACAACATAGCACCTTTACACTACCATATTGGCATTTATCATTCAGTCTTATGATAATAATTGATTTCTCTTAAAAATTGAGTACTGTTGTTTTGAAGTGTCTTGTTTTAAAGTGTCTCCTACTGGTGTCTGTTGAAGTTGCATAATTTGTTGATTAACTCAGGAGCTTTGAAGAAAACTGAATAATATGAGGGGAAAATATTCCAAATTTTAGCTGAAGTAATAAAGTCACAAACATGCACTAATCTGAAACTGATAAAATATTAAAAAAGAATTGGTAAATTTCATTTTAAACTACAGTTCACCAAAGTGATACTAATGCTAATATTCAATGCTAGTGTAAATCACAGTCACAGGGTGCCTTCAAAATCAATGGTGAAGCAGGCCGTAGGTACCTCAGTCACCCCTTGGAACACATCTCTGCTCAGTGTTTGGGAGACTTCTGTAGACATCTATCTTTGTGATGTGAAACACTTGCAAGAAAGAGTTGCAGGTCAGCACTCTGGGCAGACTTGGCAGAACCTTGTCCTAACAAGGCTGGTGACCTTTCTGTGTCTGAGTATGTTGAAAAATACATACTTAAGTGAGTCCAGAATGTTATACCGCCCAGGAGATGAGTCAAGCCTCCTTGTCAAAAACATCCCACTATACATGGGTACTGGAGAACAAGTAGAGCCTGAGTCTGTAACCTAGAGGATAGATCACTCAACTGACAGTGTCCTTGTTACTTTCTAGAGCTTGGTTCAGAGCCCTGCTTTTGGCATCTGATGTGGAATTACTTACAATAAGTTTTGTGTTTGATCTTTTTAATTAGCAAAACTGGTTTAATATCTTAAAATAAAAGGCAAAACTGAATTCTTCAAGATTTTAAGGAGATACCTGGATGATACCATTTCAACTGGCATTTTTCAGCCTGCACAGAAAAACCTCTTGGTTTGCTTGGGGCATTTTTGGCTAGTGGGTTGGGTATTTTTGCTTTTTGGGAGTTCGTTGGTTTTGGTTTTGTTGTAGCTTTCTTTCATCCTTCAGAATTGTGAGGGCATTTCTACATTTTCTATTTTATTTTGTCTTGTGCTACTCATCCACTCAGAAAAAGTAGTACAAAGGTTTATTGAAAAATAAAACCTGTAGACAGTGAGTACCACATTCCATTGCCCTAGGTCCTTAATATGCTACCAGTTAAACTTTCTCTATGGAGATCAACCAAAGCAGCAAGAATCAACAACTGGTATAACTACACCCAATTTGTTACAGATTGTATGAGATTGCATTTTTTGGCTGTGTAGAGAAAATGTGTGAAAGACAGTCCTGTCAGCATCAGAAATGTCTCTGCCTACCACAAATTACAGTTACAGCCAGAGGAGCTCCTTAATGCTTCAATATGAGACAGAAATCTTTGTTTCAGCTTTTAGGAGTTATTGATCTTTGTTTTAAAGCATGCAAAAAAAAAAAATCACAGCTTGAAAGATAGCCCTGAGGAAAAAGAAATAAAGAAGTTCTTTAACATGAAGCGTATTCATGGATTGTTAAATATAGTGTGCTAAATTTTAATAGTGATATAATTCCAGTGCATATACAGGGGCCTAAGCCTACAATTATCATGGCTACTGTTGAAGTTTTCATTCACTTTGTTTTTAGATATATCCTTATTTTTTATTGAAAGAAAATCAAAATTTTATACTTGTACCAAGAAATTGTTTCAACTGGAAACACAGTATAAAAAAATAAGTAATTTACTTTCACCATATCTTTAGGTAGGCAGATATGCACCACTACTCCTTTTTAGTAGATGAAAAAATGGTCTGAGATACTAACACCAGCTCACACATTATTTTGCTTAAATCTGAGTATAAACTCTGAATCTCAAATACAAATTTGTTCTCATAAATCCCAGATCATATTTGTGGCTTAGATTTTTGGATTTTGGTTGGACTATTTATTTTTTCTTTTTTATAAATGATCCTATATTTCAAAGGTCTGTAGACTACATGATTTGAACATGTGTAAAATACAGTTTTAAATGTGTAATACAAATTTACACATTTAGAAGCAAATGTTGGTGACTGGAAACAGTGATTTGTATTCTTACTGCTTCAAGAATACTGTGATAACATGTTGGCATATAATGTTGTACTTACATGAAATTAAAGGTCACATCTATACTAACAAATCAAATTGTGTCCAGGAATTTTCAGAGGCATCAGGACAAGATTGTCTGTATTTAAAAAAAAAAAAATTACTAATCCTTTGCCCATGCCGTTTAGCAAACTCTTGGACAATTTCCAATCACAACTCAAGATGTGAAAAAAAAAGATGTAAAATAAAACTGTTCCTACTATGCAGTTTGTAATAGTGTTCATGGGCATCTTTTATTCTCTTCTTTTTTTTTTTTAATCTCTACTTTTCTGACCCAAAATTTTAATACAGAATATGCATACCACTTATAATATAAAGTTGTGGGGTTTTTGTTTTTTTTTTTTTTTTTAATTTCTGTCACTGAAGATATCTCAGGTTTCATGACATCTACTTAGAAATCACTTTGTTTATGATGTGAAGGTAACATGCAGTTCTGAGGAAAGAGAACTACTTTACAATTTTTTTTGCTTGTTTTGTCTCAAGTAACATTAAATGATTAGATAATGGATGAGGAGTTTGTTTTCCCTTTTCCTCTTCCATAAACACTTTTTTTTTTGGTTTTGTCTTGTAAGTGAAAGGACAGGCTATGGAGATTGTGGACTATCCATCACTGATTTTTTTTTTTTAACTGATCCTGCTTCCACCTAGGGAGAAGCACTACATGACCTCTTTAAGTCCCTCAAAATATTACGTTTTCTTTAGCTCTTTGCGTGGCAGTTGAGGGCTCCTCGTGCAAGAAATAAGTAAGGAGGTGAATTGATATAGAAATTGCTCAAGAAACCTGTTGTGGCTAAAGAAATAAGTTTGAAAGAATGTGTGAGAACAACCACTGTTTGTCTTTTTCTCAGAGCTGTTTCCTTGCTAAGCTAGATAAGACAAGCCACCCTTATCCAGAAGATGCAAAGGAACTTTCCTTTTCTCATAGAAAGAGGGAAAGGGAACAGCTAACAGGGCAGCACTGCACATGCCTAGGCTTTTGATATATAATGGCCAAGAAGCCCTGGGTGTATGTGTGTGTTCTTGGCACCCCAGCTGTACGTTCTTGCAGCTGTTTAGTGTTCCCAAAATAAATGTCCTTTATAGCTTAAAGTCCATGGCTTAGCTCTCTGATTACCCATGTGCACATGTAGAGCTTATATTCTGTTTCAGCAACCTACACATTATAAGTTTATCTTGATATAACCATGAATTCTGTTTAGTAGATTGACTATTCTAAACGGTAGCACATAAATGTGCATCAATATCAATAAACTAGCAAGAAGCAATCACAGTTTTTGAAAGGTAGTAAAGGTCTTAACACTGATCCAACATCACAGAAACCAAATTTGAAATTGACAGTTTGCCATTTCCTCCCGTTATGCACTAATCTGTCAGGTTTGCTCAGCAGAGTCCTGACATGGTACTGTGTGAAAATACAAATTTCTTACTTTTTGTGGCATCAGCATTGAAGTGAATTTAGCTGGTTTTGCTTTGTATGTAAAAATCTTAACACAGATCCATGGGGAGGTATGCAGTCATAACCCGAGATTATTCATGATGCTTTAGGAAAACATGAAATATTAGCAGATTTAATTAAAAAAAACAGTCTAAAGATAACTATTTCACATCCCAATTATTTATAGTGGGTACCCAGTGATTTTTTTATGACATATTCACTAGCTATCCATCCTAAGCTTTGACTAGACACTGGTAGGTTAGTCAAGAAAATAGTAACATATTTTGGTACTTGCAGCTACTGCCACATAAGGGTTTAGGGCATTCATTTGTCTGAAGTAAAGCAACATTAGTGAATTCTGGAATTTATGCATTCTATGCAGCAAGACAGGGGGGTTTTAGCTTAAATAAAACCAAAAAAGCCTACTGATATATTTTTTCCAGATTATTTTTATTTCCGTCTCTCTTCTTTTGATATTTCATATCTTGGCCAGAAAAAAGGAACTAAAAATAATGCCTTTAACATTTCCCAGCTCTTGGAAAGACAATTGTGCCCTGTGCTCAGCCTGTTTTTCTCTAGCACTGAGATTTCAACTCAGATCATCAAAAATTACAGAAATTTTATTTTCCAACATTACTCCTCTTTCCTTTGTTTGGTTTCATTTTACTTTGTCCTGAGGGTGCAGGCTCAGACTTCAATAGCTACTGCAACACCCACAACAACATTTGCTTATCTCAGCTTCTTTCTCCTAAAAGAGTGAAGTCCTCAATGTTAAATACCATTTAAAAACTGTTAACAGGAAATGTCCTTAGAAACAGAAAGGACACAGGACCTTGGGTTGAAAGATGACATCATAGGTCTACACTTGAAGGGTCACTCTCCGTTCACTGTCTGGTGTAGCACAATAACAAAATCCTGTCAACTGCATTAACTGAATTCCATAAAAATAGCTACTCTTCATAGGCATAAATCTATCAGGTTTATATTTTTTGAACTTTTTTTTTTAAAAAAACCCCTCTTTTCTAAATATTGAAAAAACCACAAGTATCATAAAGTAAGCTTGAATGGTTTATGGCATGCCTTCGAGTTCAGTCTCATTATCTTTGCCCACACAAATATATGTGTCTATGTCTACATCTGTATGTATACCTGAAAAAATGAGTGATATTTTCTGCTAGAATGTGAGATGTAAGCAGGAATGTCAGCTATGCCTTCCTCTGGAACTTAACCTACAGCAGGAGATACAGAATCCCTAATACTGTATAATAATAGTTATATTCCCCTAGCTCAAGCTGCTGAGGCAAGTGCTCTTGGATAACAGGGTCATGCCATCTGTTCTAAATGGTATCAGTAGCAGTTTGGAGAAATAAGTTTGTATATGTTAGAAACGACCTTAAAGTATTATAAACTGTTGGTGGTGTTTTTTGACTCCTACACAATCCCTAGTGACATGATGCTGGTAATATATAGCATTGTATTCTCAAGAACTGAAATGTAACTGCAGAAATGGAAGAGAAGAATTCAGTCAGGAAAGCCCTAATGAAAATTGATTGGAGAGACTGGAGGATAGAGATATAGTATATCCGTTCAGCAGGAAACCTAGCTGTAGTCATTTTTAATCCCCCCTTTTTCATATAACTTATAGGCTAGAAACAAAGATAAACCCAGATCTCAGGATCCAGAGGAAAACTAATACTCTATTTAGTGTGCCAAATTTTCTGCTGGTATATCTTGATACATCTCAATTGACTTTAATAGAGCTTAGCCATTTTTCACTAGCCAGGAATTTGGTCTATTGTAGTTGGAAATGTTCTCACTGAACTTGCTGTATGCTTTCATTTTTATTCTTTTCTTATTGCAATTGACATATACCTTCATGAATGTCTAGGGAAAGATTTGAGATAAAGGGCTATCAATGCTCTGATTAGTCTCATGAAACAGAGAAATTTCCTCTAAAATTGTTATGGATATTTTAAATACATTTAAATTAAAATTGCTTGTTGGATGGTATTTTTAGTTTTTAAGCGATGTAGCTCTGAGTGCTTTTAAATTATGCTCTTTCATTTGTCTCAAATGGAAGCCTGACAATATCTTTAATGTTTAGAGGCATTGTTTGTGATTATATAGGTGATGTGGAATTATGCTGCACTTAGTTCTTCTGTAATAAACCCACACAATAGTAAAGCCCAGGATGAAATGACAAGATAAAAGGCAAAGAAATACAGAATACACTGTGCCAAAGTTAAGATTACAGAACCATCCTTTAGAAATAGACTTCTCAACATGTATAAGAGTTCTGTGTAATGTGTAAAAGTCATTAAGGAGGTTGAATTGATTAAAATGACTATAAAGTTATGCTTTTTTTTATACCTACATGAAATGGTCTATTTT
>JAOXXN010000446.1:78372114-78383896 GCA_026770055.1 Myrmophylax atrothorax | reverse complement strand
AGTGTCTATTTTCACAGGAATTTAGGCAACAGTCAACATCACATCCCTAAATAGTCACTCTGTTTACTAACAGTACACTTTGCTCTGCTCCTTAAAAGAACTTTATTTAACATGGTACCATTGTAAATGCTTAGGGTTAATTTATGCAGTTGCAGGTGATACAGAGCAGTACAGAATTTGACTCATTCAATAAAAGGGAATGAAAGTAGTGTAATGGTGCTAGCATTGAGGAATAGTTGATTACCAATATTTATGATGCCTGTGATGAGTACTTTGACTTTTACAGTTCCAGGCAATTTGCATTCTTTAGATATATAGCAGGGAGAGAAACGAAACAGGAGCTTCAGCCTATTTGGGGATTTAAAAAAAAAAAAAATCAAACCTCTATTTCTCAAAAGAGCAACTAGATTGGTTGTATTTCAGAGCCATCAACACTATCAACATTTAAAAGACGAGAGGGTGAGAGTAAAAATAATGTGATAAAACCACTCACAACTAATATCAGGAAAAATGAAATTTCAACTTTGCTGTCACTCTGCTGACTGAGTTGACGAGGTAAGCTGATGTAGGGCTTTTTTAAGCTGTGATTGGCCTGCCAGCATGAATTTGTGTTGTCATGCTGAGGGCCCTTCTAATAGCCCAGAGGTAGCAGGTGGCTGCTGACTTACAGAGGCTTGCACCTATTTTATTATTTGTTGGCTCTTTTATCCCTGACAGATTCAAACACAAATAAATTCAATCAAGAACCTCTACCTTTCTATGATTCCATTTGGTACCTGCAGCTAGCTGCAGCGCATTTCTGAAATAACATGACAACAATCCCAGTGATGTGACTAGAGGTAAACAAAATGTTTCATATCCTGAGTGGTGATGGCTGGGCATCTGAAACAAGGAAGAAAAGAAATGCAAGTTCCTTGTGGAGTTCACAAGGCGGGGAAACAGTGAACTTTAGGAGAGAGGCCTTAGCTAAATTTTCCTTGGAAATCAAGGGATGCAAATTGAAGCAAAGTATTGTTTTTGAATGAAAGATTTATCCAATCAAATCTGTATCCAAAATAATTAAGTGCAGTCAGCAAGAATATAATGACTTGGTATAAAGTGGTTTCTTTGTAAGCATGCCCCTGAGTTTCCAGTCTTTGCAATATGCAAGTTGAAAGTGGTTCCATCACTCTAATGTTGCTAAGAGACCACCAGTCCTATCAGTAGGGGAAAATTGACTGCTATGTGATCCAAAGGAGTTTACTAAATCTCAGTCAGTCTGTGAATGTCCGTGCCTCAGGCCTTTTAGTGAATGCTGCACATCTCTGAGCTTAGTCTGCCACAGGCTGTCCCAAAAATTGAGGTCTTCTGAAAAAGCAATTCTCTTTTAGAAGGCTGTCTGCTTTTATTCTATTCCAGTAACAGAAACTCATTTTTATTAAATGCCTCCAGAATCAGTTGAATGTGAAGGTCTATGACAAAATAAATCTTAAGATTTTCCCAAGATCTGTATTTTTTGTGTTGTAGAAGTAAATGCCCCTATGCAGGAAGAAAATATCAACTAGTAAATATAGTTACTGTGCATTTTAAATTTTCTTTAAATTGTCCTCTTCACAGAGATTTTTGAGAAGTCTGACAGTAGATGTGGAATCAAGGCAAAGTTATCCCTCATCCCATTTACTTGGATTATAGAGTAATATATCTATAACACAAAAGTACATCTTTCAAGAAGTGTCTACTTGTCTAAGTGAGGCAAGCACTCTTCCAGATGTGTCAGGGCCAAGGGATTTTTAAGGCATTTTCATGTTCTGGTAAAAGGCATTTCTGATTAAATGATTCTGATAACTTTTATCCAGGAAGCAGTATTCCAAATTCCTATTCAGTCATTTGATCATATTACTGAATTGCTCCTGTCTTCATTCAAATGAAACGAGTAGATAGACGGTACAACACTAACTCCACCTCACCTGACCCTGACCCAGTGTTCCCTTTTCTCCCCTTCATTCCTCTACAAAGAACAGGAGTGATGTTAGGACATTCAGAAATTTCCATACATTCTCATACTGCAGTAAATCTTCACATTCCTCTCAAAGAAAAACTCAGAAGATCAGGAGAGATGGAAGTAGAGCAAACCATCAGAAATAAAAGGATGTGTCAAAAGACAAAACCACTGAGCTTTCTCAGTGAGTCAAAACACAAAACCTGTGTGAAAAAGTGAAAAATTTCCTGTCCAGGCACTGGGATTCAAGTGTAAAACTCCCAACAGTTGTCTTTCTCTCTTTCTCAGGAGTCTCCTCATACAAATGCTTATAGAATCTTAAAATTAACAAAAAGCTTATTCTGCTTCTTTGCTACTTCAAAACACCACAGAGTTTGTGATAGTCAACACCTTTTTAAGATTTAGTACCTTAAAGGTTTTGGTATATTATTTTCCTATTTGCTGTAACTATTTTCCTTATCTTGTGATGAAGGCTGCCAAGTTTTGTCTGTCTACAGAGTTTCACATTGTGATGTCCTATCATACAGTTTGTGAGTCAACACTTCCTTATGCTATCAAACCTTGATATATCCAAAATAAAGTTTCTTATAATTTTAGAAATCCCTGGACATACTTTAGGCTCTGTAAATTAAAAATTAAATATATTTTTTTTTTCTGTGTCAGTGGTCCAACATATAGCTGTAATCAGTGAAAGACTCCAGGAGAAGACTCACCTGTGGTCTATATGGAGTGGTAATTACAGGTAAATGCAAGCATACAGTGGCACAAAATACATAAGTTCAGCCACTTTAAGCTCATTTTAGGATCCAGGGACACATTATAGAGTAGAGGCTAAGCAGTTTTATTTTTCATGGATAATTTCACAAAGTCTTAGGAATAGCAGTGGTCCATTGTCTATAGTCTGAAAACTTTTTTCTTTAAATTAAAATACATCCCTGAGCAGGGAGGAGCATCAAAGTGTAGTAAAAGAGAAAATAACCCACTTTTGTGCCCCTTCTTCTAGATATGGAAGTTTCTTTGCCTCTTTAGCCTTTTTTGACTTGTTTCTCAAAGCCTCAAACTAAACCAAACCAAAAAAACAAAACCCAACCAAACAAACCATCAAAAAATCTCACCCAAACAACTAACACTGCCAAAACTGACCTGTAAATTTGGTGACCTGGTGCAGCTAGACAGCCACAGATGAACAAAAATAAAAATTGAAAAATATAGGGGGTATTGGGATTTCAGTATGGAGAAGACATATAAAGGAGAAGACACAGAATGGATATGATAAAGCCTGAAGAAACAAAAGCCTGTTCTACTTGTGTCATGATTTAGTAATGGTATTCTCTAATTTGGTGCTCCCACTGAACACTAAACCATGAGCCATTTTGCTCACTCCTGGTGGCAGGATGGAGTTGAGAATTGGAGGCACAAAGGGTAAAGATCACAAGTTGAGATAAGAACAATTTAATGGAAGCAGCAATGGAATAAAAAACCCCTAACAGTAACAGTTATAATATCAATAAGAGAGGAAACTGGCATTACCTGAATCTTCCCTTTCTCTGGAAAATGACACAGGATGTGATTAGGTGGTATAGAATAACCAACATGTCCTAGCCATAAACCCTCCTGGCTACATCAAAAATCAACCCTGCCCTTGCTGGAACCAGGACAACTTGTCTCAATGAGGGAATCAAGAATCATATATATATATATGTATACACACACATACATACATAAATTAAACATATATAAAACAAAATATAACTAAATATATATCTATACATATAAATACACATATGTGTGTGTGTGTGTGTGTGTATACATATATATCTCATGAAGATTTAATTTGGACAACAGTAGGGAAAAAAATCAAAAAGAAATAAAGATTGTTGATATAGAATACCTTAAAAGGATTTAGAGAACTTTAGGAATGAATCAGACCCAGTGTGTCAATCCAGAAAAGGATAAGCTAATTTCTAGTGTTCCTTGTAAAACACATTTGTTCTATAATTTCCATTGCTCTATCTAGTCTTCTAACAATGTAGCTCTTTCATATCTGCACATTTAGCTATAAAGTACTGTTGAAGAGGAAAGGGTAGAGGAGGTTGTTATTTCAGCTATACTTGATTCAAGTGACTTTAATTCACGTTCCCAGACTTGGATAACTTTGACTCATTGACTTTGGGCTTCAGACTTGTATTAGCAAAAAGGAGGTGGTAAATCTGTAACTAACAGAAGTGGAATGCACATTAAATCTTCCCACAATTTCACAAGTCTTCTAGATTTTAACACAATAAATGTCATGGAAGGCCTAGAAATAAAATGTTTAATGAATGAGTCATATCCTTGACTTCCATAGTACCCTCTCTGTTTATCTCAAGTAAGGAGTCTAACTCAATTAAATTGTTTAATGTTTCCAAACACATCTTTGAAAACTGTATTTGTTTTCTTCTTTAAAATGAATACAGTTTGTATACCAGTCACTTCCAATAGGATAAATTTGGAGAGCTATCCTATATATATCTCCATAGAAAAGTGTACTTTAATGCCTGTGTGATGAAAGCAATTCTGAACATTTACCCTGTAACAAAATTAAATGCATTATTTTGTTGTTTGCTGTTCAGTTTTGTGTTTGTTTTTTGGTTTTATTTTTGGGGTTTTTTCCTTTCTGAAAGTAAATATTTAGGATTGCAATCACAAATATTTACACTACAATGAGATGGAGAGACAATGTTTATAAGTAGACTGTATGATAAATGCTTCTAAATATGACCATGTCTTCAGAGAAACATTTTTTCCTAATTTCTTGGTAATAGAAAAAGTAACCACACCAATGTGTCAGGAACTTTGGTTGCTAAAGTACATTTCAGTTGAGATAATAACATAAATTACATCACTGGAGGGAATTTGCACCTTCCTGAGGAAAGGCTACTGTGAAAATTTACTGGTGTTATGCTGCACAACTTCCAGATAGATATATCTGTCAAACCAAATTCAGTGCTGCAGGTCCATTTCTAATTAGAAAGGTTTTCTAGTATATAGATTCTCCATGTGCTAATACATATATGCTACATGTTTTTCTATACTGCTCTATCTATAAAGCTTTCCAGAAGACAAAGTTTTATGTACATGTGCAGAAGATGAATCACCACTGTTTGCACCTGCAAAGACTCCATTTAACCTGTTTGCATACAAAAGTTAGTGCTTGCCTAACCAAACAAACAGTATTTGTGGATGCCCAAAGCTCTCTGCCTTTTGAACTTCCCAAACAAGTTTTCCACATTTGATATTATTAAATACTTAGAGCTGAAAAGGAAATTGCACTTCAAAATTCACTACTTAAATTGAAAACACAGGTTTCAAGTTGTTCAGTAGAAAAGCCAGACACTATGAGTCAGGCAGTGTGTGCAATGCTTTAATTTCTCTAATAAGACAGCATAATGGCCCATTATTGTTTTTACATGCCACCTAACTGTGCTCTTCAAACAAATTTTCTGTCAAATTTTCTTTTAGCCTCCATATATTACATTTGTATTGATCCTGGGCCCTTTCAAAACATAATGTTAGAGAAATGTTGAAGTGTTTCACTAAAAGTGTTCAGAGCCATTTTCAGCCTTCCAGTAAACATCTTGTTATTCATCTCTCCATTAGAGGTATAACATGGTAGTTTATAGCTATGTATATTTATATATATATGTATATATCTCTAGTTTTACTTTTATATGCATATATGTATATCAATATACGTACAGACAATTTCATATAGGAATTGTAAAAATCTGCTTATTATTAGAAACTTGATATTATATATATACAAAAGTATATTAAAAATTGACAAAAGTTGATAGATCAACTAGACCAAAAGTAAGTTCTTCAACTGGTAGTTCTCATGCATTCTAGAGTTGGTTTCTTGCTCAGAGGAGTCTCCTGATCTGTTTTCATTCATGGGTGCAACGAGAACCACACTTAGCTTGAGCATCTCTAAAAATTGTTTACATATTAATGTACTATTGCTTATGTACCCTGTGGACTTAGAGAAGGTCCTAAGTTAACACTGAAACAATTTACTGTGGGGGTGGTGAGGCACTGGAACAGGTTGCCCAGAGAAGTTGTGGATGCGTCATCCCTGGAAGTGTTCAAGGCCAGGTTGTCTGGGGCTCTGAGCAATCTGGTCTAGTGAAAAGTATCTCTGTTCCCTAGGATGGAACTAGATGGTCTTTAAGGTTGCTTCCAATCCAAACCATTCTATGCTATGATGTGATATGACATGATATGACATGATATGCTATGCTATGCTATGCTATGCTATGCTATGCTATGATATATGATATGCTATGATATATGATATGATATGATATGATATGAGATATGATATATGATATGATATGATATGATATGATATGATATGATATGATATGATATGATATGATATGATATGATATGATATTGTAGGGGGATGTGCATGTGGCACTTCTTACATGGGGGATGGTCTGAGTATACAGGTTGTGGGGAACCTCAAGGGTTTTGTTGTTTAAATATCCTTACCAGGAGTAAATATGTCAAAAAAGCTCTTTTATTAGCCCCATCTTAGAACTTCTGAGTCCTGCTCCACTGCTTTCATCAGTCTTCAAATTCTTTTATTCTTCTGAAGTTAGAAAGTGCTTCCTAATTTTCATGCAAAATTCATGCATGAACATTTTGTAATTGTTTATTGTTATGCATGTTAGCTTTTAGCTCAGATATCTCTTCCCTTTTCTCTGGCTGCTTTTATGCTGATGTGTTTATTGACATAATTCTTCCCAGTCTTTGATTTCCCAGTTTAAGAAAATCATAAGTTTGCAGTCCCTTCTAAAGAGTTATCTTTCTTCAGTTCCAAACTGACTTAAGTTTAACTTCAGCTTGAATGTGCTTCACTCCAGAACATGTGAACACAATTTTGTGTACTATTTTAAGAGCCTCATGATACTTCCTACATTGATATAGACATTTCTCTGTTTCTTTACTGGAAATTATATCCTTGGCTAGTTTACTGATTCAAGGATTTGTTGCTGATCTTTTTAAACACCAGGAAGGAATTACTTTTTTACTTTTTGTGTTCAACATTTGTAGCTTCAGACAGAATATGGGCTCAACACTTTAGTTGTTAGTGCTCTCGGTGATGGAAAATAAGTAAAAGATGTTATGTGCCTCCTACTGAATACATTAAATTATTTTAAAAGTGTTTGGGACATCCATGACATTGTGAAACAAATGTGTGATACATATTGCTAGTTGTAACTACAAACAATAATGGTATAGACTGCTGAACCATTCAAATGTATAACTAATTGCAATATACAAGATTGTGCAGTTATATAAAATACCAGTTCCACGATTAGGAGCTTTTGAATCCTTTCAATTCATCATGAATGCAAATACAAATGCACAAGGCAGGCCAGTATTTTATGTTTGAAAATTTTTAATCAGAAAGGGGGAAAGTGCTTTTCATGTTAATTTTGGAGGAAACTGTTCCTTTTCTATTTTGCAACCAAAAACAAAAAAAAAAAAAAAAAAAAAGAAGAAGAAAATTAAGCGGGAGAGAAGTTCTGATGGTATTTCAGTTTCTATTCTTCACATTTTCCCTAGTGATACTTTCAATTCTCTTCACATATCTTTTTTAAAACACCAAGTAGAACAAAAAGGAGAAAATATTAGAGAATGAAATATTTTGACATTTTCCTCTGGTAGAATTTTATTAGAAAACTAGCTTGCATTTAATGATAAATTTTAATCTCCATTCCTCTAGAAAAACCCAGAATATAATGAAGTAATTTATTCCCTTTTATTTTCTTGAACATTCATCTTCTCAGTTTTCCACATCTAAAGATTCTTAATTCCATGGGGTGCAAAGTCAGGTACCATTTCCTGTTTCTCTAAAAAAAACCAAATCCACCCAGCAAACAAATAAATAAACAGAAAACACAAAGTGTTTCAGAACTTGGAAAGAGACTTCTGACCTTCAGGTTAATCTTTGATTTGTCTTATGGATGAGCCCACTCAGTGAGGCAGGTCCCATTTGTGCTGTGAACTGTAGAAACACAAACACAAAGCTAGAGTTCCTGTTTGAGTAAATCAACTGTTTAACTGTTACTAAAAAACCTTAAGGTTCCTACATAAGGTGAGAGAAGGAAGGGAGGGGCACTGGAAGAAAAGAAAAAATGAGATACTTCTGGTCAGTGTGCAAGTGAGAGGGTTCACAGCTGAGGAGAATTTCCATAGGCAGCAAAAGGAATAGGTGAGGATGAAACTGCAGAAGCACAGTCAAGTGATAGTTAGGAAGCTCTAAGAAGCAAGTATTATCATAGAACAGTGCACGAATGCATTTTCCAGAATATGTAGGAATGCCAAGCAGAGATGGGATCTGACATTTCTGTAGTAAACAAGAAAAACTGAACAGATGCTCACTCCAAAGAACCTGGGATTTTAAAATAAGTGATCCCTATTTGGTGTGATAGAAGCAGAGTGAATACAAAGATGCATATAGAAGACTATCATTATCATAGCAATGAGCTATGAAAATAATATTTTGCTGAAGTACTTTGAATATGGTTAGAACTTGAATGAAAGCTTTATTAGGAGCTGTATGTGAAAAGATATACCTTGTAGTGGAAAGTAGTTGTACCAAAAGTTTCCTGTACCTAGAATCTGACAATACAAAAAGATGATGGAGTCAGCTACATTATGCAGTTTTGAGTCTCACATGATTAGGGCTTTCAGAGATGAGGGACAGAGAGATGATGTTGAGAGAAAAATTGAAAAGAGGAAAAATAAAGAATTGGGGAAAAATTGAAAACCACCAAAAGAAATAACTAAAAAAATCCAAACCCCACCTTAATTTTTGTCACCTTCAGCTTGTGTTTTAAAAAGTCAGACCAGGGGACAGGGAGCCAAGGCAAGATTTTAATATTGGGGTCACCCGTTATTGGGGTAATGTAGATTAGGTTTGCAGCGGTCAGAGGAGGCAAAAACAACTCAGGCTGCAGTGTGATCAGAAGGCTTCACCAAAGACAAAGGACTTTATTTTTAGTAACAGCTTCACTTTTATCCACTCCTGCATATAACATGCTAGCACACTATTGGTCAATAGTTCTAACATACATGGAAAGATTCTACTGGTTACAAGGCATCCACATTCTACAGGTGGTTCTCTGGTCCTTAAGGATGCATTTATCAATCACCTCAGACCTTAAGAGATCCACACACACACTGTCACCCCCACAGGCCTCATACAAAAAACTGGCCAGAGCTCTGGATTTTTACAGGTGTCAGCCTGGTGGAGAGTTAATGCCAGCTTGTGATCACTTACGGTATTTATGGCAAAGTGACGTCTAAAGCAATACTTGACATCTCTGAGTTTGTCAGTAAGATAACTGAGATCCTCCAGAGCTCCATTAGCTGTACTGTGGAGTCATCATCCTCCTGATTACCTGTGGAGAGCTGGGATAGGTTGCTAAGGCACTAAAGAGGACATCTCGTGTCTTACCACGTTGGAGTCTGGAAATTCTGCGTTTAAGCTGCCTTTGCAGAATCTCTTGTGGCCAGACCATAATTGAAAAATTTGGCTCTGGGGCAAATTTGAAAATTAAACAAGGACTTGAGGGAGTGGCCCCTATGGAAACCATGTCAACGAACAAACAGCATCAGAGGATTTCAGCGATGTTTGTATAAGGAGAATAATGTTTGCTTGATTCTTGCAGGCTTTGTCTGTCTGTCATCTTTCTACAGCAAAGCAACAGAAATTAATTGAAAGGAATCAAAACCAAATAGATGTGTTATAAGTTATTTGAAATTTTAAATTCAAGTCATATGACGCAGTTTTGATAGGATACATCATGTCACATGGAAGATTTCTGTTTGTTATTGGAACAGTGTAGTTTTTAGAAGATAATTTCTATTGCAGACACTTTAGTTTGCCTGTTGAGAACTTACTGTTGGAACACAAGTATGTTAGAAATGAGCAGAAGTGTTAGATTTCTATTCTAAGATTGGTAATTTCTTTTTAACTCAGACCACTAACAAAGCCTTGTGGTGATACTATTAAAAGAATTAAAGACAGTTTGTTTCTGGATGCAGTTCCTTTAACAGAGACTACA
Organism: Myrmophylax atrothorax; assembly: GCA_026770055.1. Classification (NCBI taxonomy): domain Eukaryota; kingdom Metazoa; phylum Chordata; class Aves; order Passeriformes; family Thamnophilidae; genus Myrmophylax; species Myrmophylax atrothorax. Next base: position 78,373,798 of record JAOXXN010000446.1, on the reverse strand, counting down.
AAAAAACCTTGTGCCCAAGGGAGTCATGCAACAGTCAGTAGCCAACTTTGCCAAATTTCCAAGCCCTTTTCAGTCTAAGCCTGAATTCTCTCATATATTTCTCAGGGTCCAACCATCAGCATTTCTGTGTCCAGCTCTGGGGTTTTCTTTCTGTTTCCTTCTTTTTCCCCCCTGTATTTGTTCTTTTTTCTTTCTCTTGTGCATTTGTGTACATAGAGACACATAGTGCTCTCTTAAAACTATACCTAGCACACTTCATCCTTCCATCCAATTCAGGCTTCTTGTAATCTTCCTACGTTTTCATTTGCGCCTTGATATGCACCCATGTTTTGGATGGAGGGTACTTCTGGTTCAGAAAGCTAATTTAATAAAAGAACAGATGGCTTCTCAGATCTTAAATGAAGGGTAGATGCTTCACCCAAATATGTTTAATCCAGTCAGAATACCATTGCAAGTTTATGTATGTTTTCTAATGCTTAAACTATAATGTTGAAAATGAAGATTACCTCTCATTCCTTGGAAGCACAGTGTCTGGGACAAGGCAACCTTAGTCCTCTTTCAGGTACATGGATGTTATTCATACCATTGCACAATACAAATAGTGATAATGCATTATAAAATGTTTTTCCAAGTACAGAGTGGGACTCACAGCCCTTGTAAACAAGCAAGCATTTATGTCTGTACTTCATGCGTTTTCTCCATGAGCCTGAATTCAGAAGGCAGATGGAAAAATGTCAAACATTTACAACAGAGAAAATCTTACATGAAGAAGAGCAAAATGTTAAAGATGCAGTAGGAGAAGCTTCATATGAGCTGTCCTCACTTCCACTCAGGCAACACTGAGGGCTGACCCCTACCCCAAAATGCAACTGCAACTTCTGGTCCTCTTTGAACAAATAACCAGCAACACTGTTCTGCTTTTGCACGGCCGTGCGTCACTGAGCTACCGTGAGCATTTTCCAGGATTAACTCTGCTCGGCTCCTCAATTGGTTTCAAGGTTTTAGCAAGCCTTTTTTTAGCCAGCGTGGAGAAGCTAATGCTCTTACTTCTCAAGCTTTTTAAAAAGTGCATGAAGCCAGATCATCCCCTCCCAGTTTTGCCACAGAAGGGATGTAGCTAGCAGAAAGCCTCCAAAGATAGTTTGAAATCTCTTCAAGGAAGGGGAATGGAGCTTAAGAGACCTCAGCTTTCAACCTCCTTGTCCTCTCAAGACTGGAGTGTAGATGAAGGGCTCTGTCAAATCCCAAAGAACTGCACAGGACAGTCCTGTTCCCAGGAAAACTGAGGGGAAATAACTCAAGTTAGAAAACTCATGATTCGCAGTGAGGCAAATACCCAGTAATGACTGTCTTGAATTCAAACAAGTTCCCAGAGGAAGGGGACTGAAGGGGTGTCACAGGAAAGGGAGGAGGGAGACATAAATGCAAAGATTTCTAGTCTTAACTGTATTAATAAGAAATTATTAGCAATAAGCGCTTCCAAACAATCAGATCCTTATGTTCTCAACACTGCCTGTTGGCTACGGACAGCACACAGGTTGGAAGGGTTTCTGACCTCTGATATGAAGCCACACTTAAGCCAGGGAGAACTTATCAGCTAAACAAGGGCTTCCAGAAAAATTAGAGCCTTATGAACCCAGCACTGCCTACCGACAGGGATAGCACACAGGCTGGAAGGATTTCT
>JAOXXN010000446.1:78342251-78365238 GCA_026770055.1 Myrmophylax atrothorax | reverse complement strand
AAATTTGTAGGGCTTTCTAACAAGCAGTAATAGTGGTGCTTTGTATTACAGTTGTACTGCAGTCCTTATTTTCACCTACCTTCAGTCAAATAAATGATGTATGTAGTCTAAGTTGTTCATCTATTTACCCTCTGTTGCCAGTGAAGAAAGATGGACATCCTCACTTAGATCAAAATCAGTTAATTATAACCAAACAGGCTTAAACAGTAACAGATGAGGTGGTTGTGGCACTATAGGTGTGATATCAGTTTGTGTGTTGAGAGCTACATATGAAAAATTAATCTGAAAGACCAAATATATACTCAGGAGGTCAGAAATCCTTGCAAACATGGTCACAAAGCCTGAATTGTGTGATCTGCCTAATCAAAACCGTAATATATGTCTTTTCCTCTATGAGAACCAATGACTATAATATTAGCCTAGAAGAGACGCTCAAACATGCAAAGCTTTCCAACACCTATTTATGATTTTATCCTGCTTGGGTCTCCATCAAGAATTATACAACAGATTTTAAAGAAACAATGGGTAAACCACAGAAGGTACATTTATTGTTACAGGCTCCTTTTTCCCTCCTCTTTAATAGAAAGGTCCAGGAAAGAGGGGAAAAATGTTTTTTTTTTGGTTGCTTCTTTGTCTGTTTTTGTGAATAATGAATCATTAGGATTAGAGGTGCTCACCAGTGGTTTATTGAAACTCTCTTTAACCTATAGGTTACAATGTTGCATTACAATATAGTTTTATTGTTAACTATCTGTCCTGGTTCAAGCCAGAACAGAGTTAATTTTTTTGCAGTAGCCATGAGGGCATATGGCCAGGACAAAGAGGTTATTTTTACCATTTCACCTCATTGATGATGATGGGGGAGAAGGGGCTCTCTGGCTAACAGAAATAAGGGCAGGGTTATTCATATTGTCAATGTTACTGTTCATTTTCTTATGTCATTGCTGTTTCTGGTAAATTGTTCTTATCTCAAACCATGATCTTCACTTTTTGTGCCTCCAATTCTCAACTACATCCCGGGCAGTAGAAAGGGGGAGGAGGAGAGAGATTGAGACATTGGCAGTGCCATTTGAGAGAGTCTCAGTGGGAGCACTGAATTGGGGAGTACCACTCTAAATCACAACAATACAAAATCACGAAAAAGGAATTGGGAAAACAAAACAAATCCACACAAACAAAAACCACCACCTAACCTGAAGGGTCTGGAGCACAAGTCATATTTGGAGCAGCTTAGTGAGCTGGGTTTGTTTAGCCTGGAGAAGAGGAAGCTCAGGGAAGACCGTATCACTCTCTACAACTACCTGAAAGGAGGTTGTAGTCAGGTGGATGTTTGTCTCTTCTATCAAGCAACAAACAGTAGAATAAGAGAGCACAGTCTTTAGCTGCACTAGGAGAGGTTCAGTTGGACATTAGAAAGAAGTTCTTCACAGAAAGAGTGATTAGATATTGGAATGGGCTGCTCAGAGAGGTGGTGGAGTCACTGCCCCTGGAGTGTTTAAAAAAACCCACTGCATGTGGCATTCAGTGCCATGGTCTAGTTGACACGATGGTGTTTGGCCGTAGGTTGGACTTGATGATCTCAGAGGTCTTTTCCAACCAAATTGTTTCTGTGATTCTGATTTAGCAACATCTTCCACAATATGCAATGGGTGTTCTTGCAACCATGGTTAGGTTAATCCTGTAGTGTCATGCATAAGTGAATTTAGATTTGTTGCCAGTGCATCGAGGCATAAAGTTTAAAGACAATGAGAAAAAATAACATACACATATAATTTATATAAGAGGAAAGGGGTTTTTGTTATATATGACCTAATTTTCACACTGGAGACATCACGACTATACAAGTATTTTATTTTAAATATAATAAGCTTTCATTGTGCTACTTGAATCAATAATCTGATTCAATGAGGAAAATCCAAATCAATGAAAAGAGGAAAAATAAAGCTCAGAAGAGCAAGAAGCAAATTGCCATATAAGAAAAGTATATAACTAAGATAGACAAAATATTGAGGAATCTACATTATAAAAAGTCTGTCCATGAACATATAAATACACATAGACTTTAATAATCACAACTGTGATTCATTACAGCCATCCTGTACTTTGGCCTACAATGAATTATCCTTCTGATTCTCAAAATAGCTAGAAGCCTGCACTTATTCATCCCATCTGCCACCTGACAAGATCCATGTAGTCACTGGTCCCTATATTCTTGTGAAGTTGCTTTTCACTAAAGAAGGCTCAGACTTGATGAAACAAATTTCCAAACCCTCAATTTTTTTGGGTTCTGAGAACAGTAATTAACAACATAAAATACTAACCATGAGAAATAAAGTGATTTATTTGGGACATCAAAACTTTGGCTTTAATTTCGTAAGGAGTTTTAAGTTGATTTACCTACCTCTCACCCTCACAAGGTGAAAATTCATGGGGGGAAAAAAAATCTCTTGTGCTATAGGGACTATTCTTGAATCGAACACATCAAAACCTCTGCCACTCAGTTTGTATTACAGGATATACTTTTGCTTGTAGTGGTTAGACCCAAAACATGCTCAGATTGAGTATCTCTCCTTCCCCATTATTTTTAATACAATGAAATCTAGAGTTAAAGAAATGAGGAAATACAAATAACACAAGTTTATTGTAAAGCATAAATATTTTGGCTGTAAATATTTGCTAACACTCAGCTGCAGATGTGTTGGATTTTCCTGTACCCATGAAAGGAGCTGACAAGCAGAAAGATTGTCCTCCTAGAACTCTGATGAAGATGTAATAAGACAGACAAAATGTGATACCAGCAAGTTCATAAGAAATGCCACGATCTTGCTGAAGAGAAATGGAAAATATCAAGCAGTTCTCCTAAACAGAGTTAAGAAATATCTGAGGTGATGACTCATCAAAAATGTAACATAAAACAATCTGTGTATAAAATAGTATCTTAACATAAATGACTCAAAAATCCATTGATACTTAATGGTAATTATAACTCTGTACTGGATATATTTTAACTATCTGACGATACAGTGAGCTATATATCTTTTTCTAAATGTGGGTGATGTAGTGGGCTTTACTACTAACTTCCTACAAGCCTTTTAATAGTGTACTTGACATTTGTTATGGAGGCAGTGTTCTGAGTCTGAAGAGATTTTATGTCCACCCCTGATGCTAAAAGGAACAGTGACAAGGAGGGTGGTGTTGCAGTGTAGATGGCAGAAAAAAAGTTATTTGTGAATCAACTGTGAAAATCTTGGTCAGAGGAATTAGTTTTAAGTGTACTTGAGGAGGACTATGACTATAGCATGAAGTTCTAGGGAGTTTTTTGTAAGGTTGAGTTCATATGACAGGGACGTGATCCTGAGAATATTCTGGCAATACATTTCTTACTGGCTCCTTGCTGGGATATTAGAATTTCTCTTGGCAAAGAAAAGCAGGAGAGGCAGTTACTAAAACAGCTGACTTCCAACCAGATGCTAATTGTTAAACATTTGAGACGTTTCAGACAGCCATAAACCTAGGGTAATATATAAGAACTGTCATAAAAGTACCTTATTCCGGAAAAAGGAAAACACATTTTGTCCTATCTTATGCTGCTGGATAACGTTTCAATGCAAGGTTTTTTTAATAATTGCAGAGGAATAGATTATATTGAGATTTTAATTTCAAATTAAATAAGATTGCCCTTCAGAAACACTGGATTGCTAAAGATGGTTTTGTTACTGTGATGAGATTTCTCTAAAATAGCTTCACTATTCCTGATTTGCTCACTCTCCAAATAAAGAAAAAAACCCATAATGTGTGTCTTTTCTCTTATGTCTTCTTACAACACATAAGATACCAGCAAACTTCTGTCACACAAATATGATCATTGCATATAGTTAATTTAAATTCCTACATCCAGAAATTAACTTATGTGCTGTGCAACTGTCCAATTGAGCAGCCTCCTTGTTTTTAATTAGCATCTCCAGGTTGCAGTCTTATGTGTGCAATATTCCTTGCTCTTATAGAAGAAGGATTCTTGTGGGGCTGTTTCCTTTCTATAATTTATTTAGAAGACTTCTACCTCCTACCACTCCTATAATACTCTCATGTGCTTCAAAAAGGCTAAATAATTTTCAAAGGTTTTAGGAGCTATATTTTTAGTGACAGCTTGTTTCTTCTTGGCACATTCCTGGTACAGCAATGTTGGCAGACCTCATGTTACAGAATCTCCTGGTCTGTCATGTATTAAAACTGTTCTCTGGTTATCCAAGCACTTAAAATACTTGTGAGTGTCAGGCTTGCAAGTAGATGGATATTTCTTTAGTTTAGATTTAAATGCCAAGAGAAGCTAAAACATCAGAAAAGACAGTGTCTATAAAAGGTACTCATCCAGTCAGATATATGCAGTATTTAAAGACATGTATTCCAAAAACTAAATACCTTGCTGATTCTGATTTCAGGGGAATGCCTGAAAGGCATAGCTAATTAGGTTATAAACCCTAATATATAAAGACAGTTTTGATAACAATGATATATGCCATGGTATATAAACATATAGCCAGTTGAACCATCAAAAGGGAAGGCTCATCTCACAATCATATTCAGCAAATAAAAATACAACCAATTTTTTATTTAAATAGGTTTTTTTGATTATGTGATAACCTTACCTACATTTCTTAAATTGTCATAAATAATAATAAAAACTAATCACAATAAGCCATTTAAAGCAGCATACTTAGGAAAAGGAAAGAGAGTTCAGTGATAGGAGTGACAGCTTAGGGCTTGGAAAACAGTTGAGATATCTTAGCATTGACAAAAACGCCCTTGTGCTGCAGTGCTTCCTGAGGATAAATACACTGGAGTTGTTAAAAGCATCTGGTCTTACAGTAATGAGGGCTGTGCAGGTAATGCAGACTAATAGACATTGCACTTGACTGTTTTGCAGTATCCTAATGATTCTAACATAAAGGGGGAAAACCTGAAGGAGATCTGAGATGAGATCTGCTGGCTTAGTAGGCAGCTCTGACAAAATCACTCAATTTCCCTCATTTCTCTCTCTATAACCATGATAAATATTCCCACTTTTCTTTGAACAACATCCTGCAATTGCCTTATGACATATGTTATCTCCGGGTATTGTTGCTGTTAATATAAAATCATATTTATTTTATTTTTGGAAGAAAGGTATAGTGAAAGTGTAAAAATTCCTTGCTGTGAGCCTCTACTTGCATTTAGAAGAAGGAAATACACTTTGCTTAAGCCATATATTCTGGGTTTTTATTTTTTCCTCCACTCTTAATATGTACTTATGGAATTAATGGAAAAATATGGGAGCCCTCCAGTGGCGAAAATAATGTATCTGGATTTCATAATGTAGCTACTTTGCAATGACTCTTGCCTGTTTGCAACATAATTACCATAGTTTTCTGACACATATGGATACAGACCCTATTTTGATTAACAGGACTCAAAGTCATCCATCACTTGCCTGGACTTCATATAAATGTATTCCCAGGTGACACTTGCAAAGCTAAGAACCCCAAATTTGTCTTCCTTTTACTATATAGACAGGAGAACCCTCAGGGCATTGTTGTTTGTACACTTCCCACTAGAAATTGCATATTATCCTCTTCCACAGACTTCTCACCTATAAAGGTGTGTGATGGAAAGGAATTTACAATTGCAGTAATAGAGATGTTTGTTTGGCCTGATGCACCAGCTCTTTGGCTTTCTAGATTATCATGTCAATCCAGTCACTGTTTGCCTCCAGAACTGTAGTCCCTATGTAAAGCTGCGGGACATCCCTCTGGAGAGGCTCTGGGCAGCTGTCCAGTCACTGCTTTGAAACTGTGGCCTCAGAGCACATTGTACTGCTTCAGCAGATGAACACACGTTTTGGATTTCTGTGCTCAATTTGCCATAAAAAGAAGGAGATGTTATTTCTGGGGGAAAGCCTCTGTGCACTCCATGAAGAAAATGGAAATCACAATATTCTTTCCAAGAAAATATAACTGTAGGCTTGCTCTACTTACACCTGCAGAGTTCACTGGGATTACTTTGTTTGCCTAAACATTTTAAACTGTTAATACAGCAAAAAAATCCTTAATATGGAGGTTTTGCACCTTTAATTACAGTTTGTAAGACTTTTGGACACTTTAAAATTAAACATGTCAGCATAACTGTCAGATGCCTTCTCCTAGTGAACATACAAATGTGGAGTTAAAAGCAGTTTCCTTGTGAGTGATGCACATATAAAATACAAATGTGTGAGAAAGAGCAGACTTTTCAGAGAACCCTCCTGTAACACTGGAAACAATAGAAAACAGGAAGAGAAAGGATTAGATGTTTGCCTTTGTTATAAATGACCAACCAAATAGCCAATCATTTGGTATAAAGGGTAATTTAATTTTATAAGTAATGAAAGCTATACAGTAAACAGCGTGGCGCTGGGTGCACTGGGAGTCTCTGCTCCATCAGTGACACACATTCGAGCTTGCAGGCCCCTTTTTTATACAGTCAAAGCAGGTTTATTTTTAACCAGTTCCAATAAATTATTTCCTTCTTTCTTCGCTTTGAGATCCTTTCATCTGATTCTGCGTGTTGCTTCCTGGTGGTCATGGGGCTGGGTTCTTCTTTGGTGTGATTCTTAACTTAAAATTTAACTAGAGACAATCTTGTCAGTTAAGCCTTATCTGTTGTCTTGAGGTGCTTCTTCCTTATCTTGCTTGGGTTTACTTCTCTATTGTATTTAGGTATTCTCAGATTATCTTTGGTCTGCACTGTATTTATTTTACTTCAAAAGGCTGCTTAGTTATTGACTTTAGTTCTTTTCTTTTTCTACTTTTTGTACATTATTTGATAAGCTTATAGACATTATGTTGCTAAATCTTTACTGCATCAAGCTACACAGAAGTCTCATTATGTTCTTGACACAAATTAAGTCCTATATTTATCACACCTTTTTTAATGAGAATAGTTTTTGTTGGAAACACATGTTGATAAAGTGCATGGAGTTACCAAGAATATTTCTTTGAAGCAGTTGGCATCTGGAGTACTCATAACCAGCCCACAGCAAAAGCTGTACAGCCAGAGGCCCTCCCGTTATCTGCACCACATTTGTCACACATAGATTCAGAAAAGGCACAGAAAAGCTCATCTTCATGATACAGATGTGAGTGTGTGCATGCACCCCCTATTTTGCATTGTGTTTAGCCAGAGGAATACTTCTGAGTACAGAGGGAGGAGGAGGAAATGTGTTTCCTTCTGGTTTTGCTTTCTGTTTTATTTAATTTCAAATCTAAAGGTAGGCCACTGAAGTATACAGAATAAGAGAAATAAGATTTTAAGAGGTTGAATCTACTTCACATCGTTAGCTTTTGGGTTTCAATGTTTTTTACAATGTTACCATATCTTACACAGCAGCTGCATGTTCCAGGCCTCCTATTGTTATGGAAAAAAAAAGGCCTCATTTAACTGGTGGAGCTGTAGTGTGTGATGTGTGTTTGTTAGTCTAAGACATCTGCTCTTTGTGTCAACTACTAACTCCAGTCACCACTGAGTGTCCCCTGTCAGTCTGTATGTAGGGGCAATGGGTCAGACCTATACAGTGCCCTCCAACAAAAGAGGAAAGGGGTAAAGAAAATATTTGTGTGCTTCAGGAAATAAGTGACAGGAAAAGAGATACTTTCAGCTATGGCTGGGAAGTTATGTGATTAGCATGTGACAGACTGCTGGCCTCTTAACCACTGGGTGCATAAAGATGACTGACTGCCAGGGAGACTCTGACCTATGTAATCTGACAGAAACAATGCTGAGAGGATGCTGATTTTGGTTACCAGGCCCACACTATGCACAGTTCACTTTATCATCAGGAGATATTAAAAACATGCAGTGGATGAAGCAGCAGCAACTTCAGGGTATGAATGGCACTTTGAATAACCATGTCTGCTTGGAATAGTTCCCTGGCTGGGTGGGGCCACCTCCACCGCCCCTTGATTTCCCTCAGAGCCCAACAGTCCCATTCCACTGCCCTTCACCATCCTCCAGACTGCTTGGAGCGCCAATGGTCTCTAGCTGCAGCTGCTGGAACCATGAGCCAGCAACTAGGAGCGCCACAGCTGCATTTTAAGGGTCCAAGAGGTTTGTTGTTTTTGTTTTGTTTTGGTTTTTTTGGTTTTGTTTTGGTTTTTTGTTGTTGTTGGTTTTGGTTTTTTTTTTCACTTGGGAGATGTATAGGGACAATAAGGAAAAAAAATGGGAATGACAAGTAGCTCTAAGACCTGACATGTGAATTTCTCTGTGTTAAAAAAAGAAAAAAAATCAGTTGTGATTTTATGACAATATGTTTACTTAAAATTTACAGATAGTTTCTAGCTTTTAGTGAAAAAGTAAAATTGTCTTTGCTTTGGCAGAGTGTTGAACTTTTCACCCAATTTTAACTATTTAGAACATAGATTTCTCAGCTAGTTGTCCCAAGAAAGTCAATGAAGAGATAAAAGGAATGAGTATCAGGCAGAAAGTTTACAAGATCCATACTTGTGTCAAATAAAGTGTCACCACTGGAGTGTCTTTCCACTGAATGTTCGTGGAGCCCAGATGACTAGGTAAGTCTTTGATTAATACTTAGGTGGAAGAATAAGATAATTCCTACCTGACTTTCAAGGTGATAAATTCTTTATTTTCACTAGGGTTTTTATTTCCATAGTTAATCCTGAGTGGTTTGCTTGGACATGGATTTCACCAAAAATGTGATGCATATTTCTTATTGTAATTTATTGCATTTGCTTTTCATACACTGATTTATTTTTGCCTGTAATAATTCAGTGGCTTCATAGCAGAATTATATCACAGCTTTAAACATTTAAACATCATAAATACACTGGAAGGATCAATTTCTTTCATTGTACAACTGAAATTTTACTGCTATCTCTCCAAGGATCAAGATTATCAGGATGCTGTACTATAAGAAAAAATTGTCTAACTATTTTTACTGTTCTGCTGAGTCTTAACTCTTTCTATGAGTTTCTGTGAGGTTGAATATGATCTTCACTTAATTTTTATTTCAATGATGTATATTGATTTTTCCTTCCACTGTACATAAGCATGCCCAAGCAGAGAATGTAGTTCAATAGACTTTACAGCTCTGTAAGAAGACAAAGTCACATAGCAGCCACAATGTCCTCAAATATGCAAGAAAAGTCTGTAAACAGCCTTATTCTTCAGTGGCTCAATCCCAACATTAAGATAAGATATTTCTTAGTGAAACAAAAATATGTTTCCTTGAGACTCTGAAAATAATAGGATTAGCACCACTGTGATATATTTTAAAGAAGTTGTAGGAAATAAAGAGCAGAAAAAGATGGCATTGGCTACAGTTCTAAAACTAAGAGAAAAAAAGTAGGAAAGGAAAATTTTATTCCGTCTTTTATTCAAAATTTTTCAGAATCTGCTGAAATTGGAAAGAGCTCTGGGCCTCATATACTTCCTTTCTTTCATTTTCAGGAAAACAAAAAAAACAAAACAAAACAAAACAATGCAGTGTTTTTTGTCTGTCTTTCATTTTTCTTCCATCTTGCATCTGCAAACAGAAACATTTAATTTTAGTGCAAGCTTTGGCATATTACAAAAATTGTGCATGGGTTTTTTTACCAGTTGTTAGGGGTTTTAGACAAAGAAACAAACAAAAACCTGTTTCAGAGACAAATTCTGACCCTTAAAGAAAGAGTTCTGACTTCTCTGTGATTTGAAAGAAGTTTGCCGCAGACCAGAATCAGAGAATGGGCGCAAGACTTCATTAGTTTAACATCTTTCACTGCAACAGACACACTTCCTTATATTTTCACTTTTAAGCAAAAGTCAATATATATGCATTCCAATTTAAGATATTTGGATGTTCAGTATAATTGCACAATTTGCTAACAAGATATTTTAAAGAGCTGTGATGAGAAATTTAAATGCAGGTAATCTGAGGGCTTTAGGTAATGTGAGCTCTCTAGAATAAAGCTAATCTCTGTCCTCTAATGCTGAGAAACAGTTTTTGATTCTTGAAAATGAATAGTTTGATTTCATTGAAGTATTTGCATGGTGAATTATTTCTGCTTCGTTTTGGCTTACTTTAAGAACTAAAAATAAATAAAAAGTCCCCAGCTAATCCCTATAGAGTGGTTCATTGTGCATCCCAGCATAGCTGTAATTTAATATGGGCTAGTAAGCTTATTTGCATAATATAAATTTTAGCCAGGTTTTATAATGAATTGGCTGTATGAGTGCAGTGACCCACAATTGGCTACACTACTACAGTTCAGTAGAAGTGGTGACATACTGCATTTCCTTGTAGCAGCTCAGTGGAATTGCAAATATAATAGCCAAAAGCATGTTTTTCTGAAAGCACCTGGGAACACCATCACTAGTGCAAATGATCCTGTAAGGACATTATTTTTTTGCTGGTATTTTATTGTTGAATTTCCAATTTATTTTTTTTAATTCTATTTTCTATGTGTTTTTTAGATAGCAAAATAAACATAACAAGTACTCAAATATTATTTGAGGGTGATGAGGCATTAATACTCTTAATGCATGTATTAGTAGGTATATTTCAGTTCTCCTTCACTATATATGAACAATTGAATGTATGTTTGGACCCCTACAACATGACAGAAAACAAGATACACTTACCGTAGCCCACATGAAACAAGCCTTTAACTCTCCGACAACAGTTCCTGACATTTATAGCACAGCTCCTGAGGGCCTTAATGACCATCATGTCAAGCTGAATCTACTATTAATATACCTCACTGGTAAGGAATAAGTATTATGGTTTTTATCCTGAGTGTGAAAGGTCTATATTTCATAAGGAGCTTGAGTCTAGCAGAGTTATTAAAAGGTTCCTCATAAGGAAAGAAACAGTCATTCTTTTTTCTTCATTTTTTTTTTTTTACACAGTTTTGGCCTGCTGAAATTTTCATCTCTTGAAAGAAGTATCTGCATTTAAATTAAAATATTAATCAGATATCTAGCCAAGACTATCTGTTGTTTTGCAATGTTGTGCAGACAGCAGAGATTGAATCCAAGGTTCATCTACATATGGAACATCCAGTACATTTAGCAGGACTTCCATATTTTCATGATGATATTAGGCAAGAATTTACTTTTTTTTTAAATGATTATTCAAGACCTGCTTCTAAAGAGATCAAGACACAGAACACAACTTATACAACAAGCAAGAGCAAAGGTTTCCAAAAGTGACAGAACATTTTTGGACATTCATTTTGGTGCATCCAGACCCAGGACATTCAGTCATTGAATAGTTTTCATTGGAAGTGCTCCCTGCTCCTCATCTGCTCTACCCCCTTGCCCAAAGCAATATCAAAGAACTTCCTCAGGACTTGTCCTCTCCAGCTTTGGAAATCTGTTTTAAAGAAGCTAAATAATCAGATAATGAGCCCTGAACCTCCTTGACATTTATCCTTGATGCAGATCTTCTGACCAGTAACCCAAAGTAGATGCATCCCAAAGTATGCATTCTTTTTACAGATCTTGTTCAGGTCGGGTTTCTCCTGTGTGCATATAAAGGCTAGGATTAATATGACCTACTATTGTGCCAGACTCACTTTGCTATCTCTTTAATCAATGAACTGAAATTCAGAGTTTCTTGGGCATGATTCATCTGAGGGTATAGAAGATTTCTAATATAGGCCAGATGAATAGTGCCCCAGGGTGCCTTTTTTTGCTGAATCCATTGCCAGTAAAAGGATCCTGAGGAGATTAGCTCAGTATAGACATGTACACATCTGAAATTAGGTGAGATAAATCCTATCTATGGACCTTTTTGAAGTGATAGCAAAAGAATTACCTGTCAAATTCAGGCTTACAGGGTTATGGTGGATGGGTTGTGTTACAGGTTATAGGTGAACTCAATATCTTTTCAAAAATGGTACTGTAGTTTTTATGAATTGACATTATATCAGTAAATCCTTTTTATTTTTTTTCCATTTTATGTAAAACCCTTTAAGAAATAAGCATTTCTATTAGTTATTTTTTTATATGGAATAAGGCAAGAGACATATATGTGACAGGAATAATTTTCACAATACTGAGTACATAATATGTCAGTAATTCACGGTCTGTTCACAGAATGAATTCAAACAAATGAATTTGCCTCTTGTGTCTTTTCCTGTACTCATTGCAGACTGCATAAATGAGAACTGAAGTACATGAGAAAAGAATCTTTTGAGCAATGTATGCTAGTAAGGAAATACAAGCATTTTGTGTACAGAATGACAAGTGTGACAGTTTTTTAAAAACAGGAAAAAAGCTGGTATTGGTAAGTCAACCTTACCTTTCTTTTTCCCTATGCAAAACCAGAGGTTTAGGTAAGTTAATGTCTATGTGAGGAATGTAGTACATGCTATCTTCAAATGCATAAATAACCATGAATTTCAGCTAAACTAGAAAAGTGAAGTTAAAGCTCTTGTATGTGGCTATTAACAGGAAATGAAATAAAGGATATTATAAGGAACTTACAGAAAGGAAATGGAAAATCTGAGGAGACTGTTTACTTCAAAGGAACAGGAGATCATGAAATTTCTACTGCACAGTGCAGCTGGGACTACCTGACATGTAGCACATGTGTGTCTCCACTGCACTTCATGAAAAAGCTGTACAGTTTGCATTATCATGTGGCTACTACAGTCCCTGACAGACACTTCTTCATTTCTTAAGAGCATTCCCCTCTTTTTGAGAGACTGCAGCATTAGCTGTTTTGGTATGCATTTCAGGCCGTAGACTGGGATCTGTGAAATCTACTGGATGGGAGTTGATGTTTATCTGAAAAGCTGTATGAGTCACATGAGATTTTTAACATTTTAATTCTATAACTGTGTGATTGCCACAGGGATTACCATACTGCCATTTGCATAGGAGAAAAAAATAATTATTTCTAGTACATTCTTAGTTACATAAATTACATTTTTGTCCAAGCTTAGATATTGTCAGAGTAAGGACCTACTTTTCCCATCAAATACATTTAGAGTTGTTGCAAATTTGTCAGTCATCCTTCTGATTTTAATTGCTTGCTGCTCAAAAATAATTTCTGGTGATCTGGTAGACTATTAGAAACATTCTCAACTACATCTTTAGTTTGAATTAAATTGAGGTGTGGCAGGTTTTTTGTTTTGTTTTATTCTTTTAAGTACTCAGTATCTTGCGATGATCTTCTCATAAACAGTGCAACCCTTGTACCAACCTCGGAAAGCAGAACCTAACTTTAAGTGGTTTATGCTGATGGCATTTGGCAGTTCAGGTGCTATAACATGTCACAAATGGATTCATTCTGTTGGTACAGGAAGAACTGATGCAAGTAGTGAATCTCTCAGGATCTTCACATCTTTATTTCCTTCATAGTTAAGGCCAATGATTGGTGACAGCTTTGTCATCTTGTCACATAATGTCATTGGAGATTCCAAGTGGCTGGCTGACAGTAAATTTTCCCTTTCACTATTTAGAAGGTAAAATCCAACAAAAGTCTGAAGAGAGATGATTGTGTGATGTAAGTTTGTAATAAAAAAATTTGTAAATGAAAACAGCCTCACTTTTTTTCAATACCTTGACCCATTTTTAAACTGTTGACTACCTAGCAATACTGAAATGAAATTTTGAAACCAGAATCTGAACATAGAAGCGCAACTACTTTTTGCACATGGAATTCCTATTGCACTGCATTTAAAGCTTCACAGACAGAGCTGAAAATATTTCATTTTAGCTTCCATACTCTCTCATGCTGTGATATTTTCCTTGTTCCTTATGGGCAGGTCATTCTACATATTTCCCACAGAATTCCCACAGAGGACCTTTGACACGCTCATGAAGTTACAAAAACATTTGGATGAGCTAGTCTACAAAAATGGAAAAACATGCTAAAACCTTACTGAGTAAAATAATATGAAAAAGCCACCAAAGGCAAGTTGATTACCTTTGTAAGACTGCCTTTTCAATTTCCCCATTGTAGGTCTTTCTGCAGTGCCCAGATTCTCACAAATGGCATCTTTGAAAAGCGTTTTCAAAAGCGAAAGTTGTTATGCTAATGTATGAAACATAAGAGCCAATAATAATATGTGGATACCAGTGCATGTTTCTTCAAGGTGATTGGGTGTCTTAGAAACAACACCTCAAGAGAGCTAGGCTTTACAAGAAGAAGAAGAAACAACTTTAATGTCTGAAAGAGTGTAAGAGTGTAAGTCCACAAGTGCGCCACATTATTCAGCTTCAAAGAATTCAAGAACAACCAAGTGTACTATTTGAAGGTAACCTAGACTCCTTGTTTTGGAGACTGAAAGAATATATTGTAATGGGAAAAAAATTAAAGTCTTAAAAATCAGGATGCAAAAAGCTTTAAAAAGTGAGATTCGAACCTAAACGAGTATTGTAAACAAAATACTAATGGTAGGATATTAACATGAACATTTTGTGAAGCTACTAACCTGGTAAGATTTTAAAAGGTGCTTCACCTACAATATATATTTTTATATGTATATATGTATACATATATGTATGCATATGTATGTGTGTGTATATATACATGTGTATATATATGTGCACGTGCATGTGTGTGTATGTATGTGAATATATGTATATATATGTATGCATATGTGTGTGTGTGTGTGTGTATATACATTTATATATAGAGAGAGAAAAAGTATATGACATATTTCTACATTCTATCTGCATGGATCGTACAACTCCCCTGGTATGAATCTGTTCAAAACTGTGTTCTCTTAACACACTTGCTAGTACTTTAGACATCATCAGGTGTGATCTCATAAGCTGAACTGTGGAACACCAATTCAATTTTTATTATTTGACCAAAAAATGATTAATATTTTAATATGTATCTTTCCATAGAAGATGCATTAGGATATGGATTAAGCTAAAAACATGGGCCTGGTGGAAGGAGTCTGGGTTGAAGGCCATGAAGACGATCTGTAGTCTAGAGCACCCCTCCTAAGAAGACAGGCTGAGAGAGTCAAGGTTGTTCAGCCTGGAGAAGAGGAGGATCCAAGAAGACCTTATAACAGCCTTCCAGTACCTAAAGGGGGCTTACAAGAAAGCCAGAGAGGGACTTTTTACAAGGGCGTGTAGTGATAGGACAAGGGGGGGATGGCTTTAAATTGAAGGATGATAGGTTTAGATTAGATAATAGGAAGACATTCTTTATTGTGAAGGTGTGACACACTTGAACAGGTTGTTCAGAGAAGTTGTGGAAGTCTGATCTCTTCAAGTGTTTACGGCCAGCTTGGATGGAACTTGAGCAACCTGGTCTACTGGCCAGTGACTCTGTCCATTGCAGGGTGCTTGGAACTAGATGATCTTTAAGTTCCCTTCCAAAACGAACCAGTCTATTATTCTATGATGTAGTATTATTAGTTATAATTGTTGACCTCTCAGTCTTGTTATTTCTACTTTGACTTTAGTAGACCATAATTTATTACAAGTCCTTGCTTTGTATTACCCCTGCGTCTTTAGGTGAAAATATGATCTTCCATTACTTCTAGCTGTTGTATATTTAGACACTCTAACTACTGTGGTTCAAAATCTAGAAATCTTGAAAAGTCAGACTTTTGAAAGAAGAAAGAAGGAATTATTCTAAGATAATGGTTTCAGTATCTGCATTTTTTCTTCTTTTATTTCTGAAATTAATTTATCTTTTCTTCCAGAAAAAAAATGAGACAACTCTTGCTACATTTTTTTATTTTCCACTTAATCTGGAAAGAAAGAGACTTTAGTCAGAGTGCAATCTGTCTTTAGGAAGGAGAAAAGTCATAGTATCACAGAATCACAGAATATGCTGAGTTGGAAGGGAACTACAAGGATCATCAAGTCCAACCCTTAGTCCCACACAGGACCATCCTCAAGAGTCACACTGTGGGCCTGAGAGTGTCATCCAAACTCTTCCTGAACTCTGTCAGTCTTGTACTGTGACTACTTCCCTGGAGAGCCTGTTCCAGTATCCAACCACCCTCTGGGTGAAGAACCTTTTCCAAATATCCAACCTGAACCTTCCCTGTCACAATTTCAGGCCATTCCCTCAGGTCCTGTCACTGGTCACAACAGAGAAGAGATCAGTGCCTGCCCCTCCTCTTCTCCTCGTTAGGAAGTTGCAACTGCAATGAGGTCTCTCCTCAATCTCCTCTTCTCCAGGCTGAGCAGACCATGCGCCCTCAGCAGCTCCTCATACGGCTTTCCCTCAAGGCCCTTCACCATCTTTGTTGTCCACCTTTGGACACTGATAACTGAATATCTTTTTTATATTGTGGTGCCCAAAACTGCACACAATATTCAAGGTGAGGCCACACCAGTGCAGAGCAGAGCAGGACAATACCCTCCTCTCAAGCAGCTCGCAACACTGTGCCTGATGTCCCACAGGACAAGGCTGGTCCTCCTGTCTGCAAGGGCACTGCTGACTCACATTCAATTTGCCATCAACCAGAAGCCCTGGTTCCTTTCTGTGACACTGCTTTCCAGGATCTCATTCTTCAGTCTGTATGAATAGAACCATAGAATCATTAAGTTTGGAAAATACCTCCAAGACCATCAAGTCCAACCTTCAACTGAATACCACCATGTTCACTCAACCCTCTCACAGTTCTATAATTTCTGACAGGTTTGTAGAAGAAAGTTTTATGCCTTTGCATAGCTTTTCATATCTGTTACTAAAATCCTGGTTTCTTAAAGCTGTGCACAAATAGGATGGTATTCATACTTCTTCCAACAGGTTTAGTTTATTTTAGTCAGGACCTTTCCTTTTTCATGAGATTCGATGCTCTAGCCAGTGCCTTGGTTTGGAGAACACTATACTATGATTTATTCTTAATCTTTCTGATTTGTATAATTTAAGAAATGTGATGGAATGAGATTACAAGAATTTGCTGCTGTCACAGTAGTTTTAACCATTATGATTTATCATAAAAACACTGATTAAATAATCAGGCTCTTGAAAGCGTATGTCACTAAGAAACTGCCAGAGACAAATTTCTGTTAGAATATTATTTCTATTTCATTGCACTTGGATTGATTAAGAAAATTTTTGAATTTATGCAGACATAACTATGCTAGTCATGACATTTAGCATTATATTATATCAATTTCCTGAGGTCATTGACAGTTAGTAAGCAGTATAAAGACAGAAGATTTCAATTTTTTAATATCTTTTGTCAATGGGTTTAAAATCTATATACTGTTTTAGTTGTCTGACAGGACATTTCTATATATATTTTTGTTTCTTTGTGTAATGAAAATGGATGTTCATTTACATGTCTGCATCTCATGATGCAATTTAAACTACACAGCAAGACATTAGAACAAGGTAATGACTCCGTACTCTGTCTAAGTATAGTATGCAATACAGTTCTCTTAAACAGGTACTAAAAGTACTTGATGATTTAAGCACCTTCCTTGAGGAACTTGGTGAATAAGATTGCCTACAAGTTACATGAAAACAAACTTCCCCCTTCATGCTCAGATGTGTTTCTTTTGAAAAGACAGACACCTATGTCCTTCTTGGTGCACTGAAGAAATTTACATTTAGATAGATGGGCTTCTGAAATCAACCCAACTTGGCTAAGATAGACATAATCAAGAACAGCAGTTGTGCACAACATCTGCATAATAGTGTAAGAAATTGAGGGCTAACTCAAGAAGCTGGGAGCTCAGTATCCTAAATCATGTTTGAGCTGAGGGGATCAACATTTTCCTGCTATCAAGTAATGTCCATTAGAAATGGACAGACTAAATATAGAACAATGAAAGAACTCCATTTCCTCGGTTTGAGAAACTCTGTTTAGTTTCCTAAATTCTCAGTTGAAGAGGTAGATACCAGGGTCCTCTTGAATAACATGGATTGCCTTCTGGAGGTATTTAAAAATTATTTCAGAAATATCTGAAAATCTGGTTTAAAAATGTTCAATATCTACTTTAAAACGCCTAAGTCCAATAATGAAAGTTGTTTGAATAGGGTGATGTATCCCATCCTGAAATTGCTGTCTAAGCCAAATGGGTAAATAATTTCCACTGGGGGTACTCACTTCTCTTTGTTGACTGTGAAGACCTGAAGTTAAGTTGAGTGGATTTTGTGCACTTAGGTTAACCCCCTAAAATTTCAATCAGGTATTGTGAAATTAGGCACCTCAATAAAACAGTGTAGTGTCACCCTTAATTTCTGTGGCATGCTGACTGCTTAAATATTTCACCCAAACTACAGTGATTCTGAGAAACAAAATTGTTTCAGAATAACTAGTGGTGAAGTGGGAGTGTATATTTACACTTGTACCATTTGCTTCCGTCACTATGAGTAGACATTGCATATCTCAGTACATTGGACTAACTCTCCTCTTTTTCAAAGGAAGATAAGGTGCCATCTGCTTTTTGGGCCTGTGACATAACACTCATTCCAGAATTTTAAAGACCTGATTTCCATGTCCCTTTCAACCCCTGGACAAAGAGTTAGACCCATATCTTTCAAGTCTTACTAGACTTTTTGACTAGAGCCAACAGTCTGATGGGCTCAGACTTTGGTCAATATTTGAATGGCATGCTAGAGTGGTCTGGCAATGAGAATCTCTGCTCAGTTATCAAATGAAGCAGACACTAGTGGTGCTTATGCATCATATATTAAGGAGAACAAAATACGCAAGCATCCTTCAAGCATAACTCTCAGTGGAAATGTGAAAACTCAACTATTAAGATTAAATTCACTCCTCAGAAGTTATTCAATGCTATGTTTCACAGCAGCTGACCTCTGATATGAAAGAGTTTTGCAAATCACTCTCCATGAAGAATAAATAAAATAGGTCTAATGTAAAATAATTTTAATTAATTTTAATTTCACTTAATAATATATTTGCCCTCATTTAATATATGACTTCTTAATTCTGCTCTTTTAATAAATTACAACTTTTAGAAGGAGAAGGTAGAAATTGGCTTTTTTGGATCATTCAGACACAGAAGAGTGCTGCCTCTCTTTTTATCCTTTTGTTAACTGCTATGCAATTTTATGAATCATAATGTTTTGTTTTGCCACCTGGATATCCAGAAGAAGCTCAGTCTTCAAAATATTGTGACAAAATCTTAAGTAAAAAGCTGCTAAAATTAAATAAACTGATGATGCAGCATATGAAGTACACATCAGTTTCTCAGAATTATTTTAGGACTGATTCCCTTCATAAGTATAATTTTCTATTTTTGATATGGTTGCTTTTGTGATATGTTGTATCCTATTTTTTCCTCATTCATCCTTGATTTTATCCAGAACACAAAGTAGCAACTGTAAGGTTAAAATAGACAGCTAACATTTTCCTAGTCACTGGATACATATGAATTCTGATTTATTATTATGACATTTAAACATATAAACATTCATCTATGCATACAAACATTATAGCATAATGAATAAATGTCTGATTATTTTAGCAGGATTTGAAAATGTAACAATAAAATTTATTTAAAATGTAACATTTTGCATGCCTTCTATGTCATTGAATAATCAGGGATGCAATCGATTTAAAAACTCCTTCTAATAGAATTTTTTATTTTTGCTTGAAAAATTTAGCTTTCCTCTTTGTTATTCTACCTTAGAAACCTTGAAGAGTATTCATTAATAAACTAGAAATCTTTGATCAAAGGAAATTTCTAAAAAGTGTGGAAAATATTTTGCTAAAAAATAAAATTGACCAGAGACTTCTTCAGAAACGCATATTCAAATTGTTCTTTTGTAAGAGGCATTACCTTACTTTTCCTAACATATGCAAATTGATTAGACTGCTATTGTGTTTCACTCTGATTAGAATTTTACTAATCTGGTGAACCAGAGAATGAAGAATAAAAATCTAATAAATTTATGGAAAGTCAGTCTATATAGAGTATGCCAAATGATAGAAATTATCATTTACAATGTTGTGAATACCTCATTAGTAACTCTTCAGAAGATTATGAATCTCTTAATGCTTACTTTCCTCATATTTGGCTGCTGACCTTTTAACAGTCTGGAGACTCGATCACTAAGTATTCCTTATCACCTATCATCTGGCACTTCAAGCCATGTCTTCTTTCCTAATAAAAAAGGAGAGGCTTTTAGGGAAAAAATTTCGACAGCGTATACTTAAGAACAGCCATTTATCTTTCTTTTGTCTTTTTAATAATTCACAGAAAAACTTTGCCACTTTCTCTTTTTCTGTCTTCAGGTGTCAGAGCTGGGTTTGAATGGTCTTTCTCACGGGATTTATTAAAATAAGTACATCTTTTTACTTATCCTTTCCTGTGTCTTCTCTGATGGGTTTCTCTCCCTGTCTTCATTTTCTCTCTCATAATTTTTACTTCTCTACAATATGTCTTGATTTTTCCTCATGAGACTTTCTTTCCCTATGAGGACACCAAATATGTCACATGGAAAGCTTTTTATAAACCAGGAGGGCTCCAGTACAGCTTAAGTAAAATGTAAAACCAAAAGTATCATGACATTCAAGGGTTTTCACAAATATGTATTTCACAATAAAATGATAGTATATGCATAAGAATATTGCCTGTTCATCAGAAAGGAAGGAAAGAGCAATGAATATTAAAATATTTGTAGAATCTGGAGAAAGAAAGACTCTCAACTGAGAAGGAACAGTTTATGGAACTTAAGGCAAGATGGCAATATATAAGTCCATGGGGCCTGATGGCATGCACTTAAGTGTGGTGAGGGAGCTAGTTGATGCTGTTGTGAGGCCACTGTTGTTTTATCTTTGACAGGTACTGATGATCTAGAGAGGTTCCTGAAAACTGGGAGACCAAATGTCACTCCTGTCTCCACAAAGCACAGGAAGGAAGATCTGAGGAATCGCAGGCCAGTAAGCCTCACCTCAATCTCTGCTTAGGTAATGGAGCAACTAAAGCTAGAAAAAGTTTTCAAACACATGAATGACAAGAAGGTCATTGGGAGTTGTTGGATGTATAAAGAGGAAGTCATGTTTGGCCAACCTTATAACCTTATGTAATGAGGCGATTAACAAGAGAAGAGTAGTAAATGTTGTTTCCCCTGGTTTTAATAAGGCGTTCAAGATTTTCTCCCACAACATCTTCATAGATAAATTGATAAATTATAGATTAGATAAGTGGGAAGTGACATGGACTGAAAACTGGTTGAAGAAGTGGGCCCAGAGGGTTATGATCATCAGCACAAAATCCATTCAGGGACAGGTCACAAGTAGGCCAGTACTGTTCAGATCTTCATTAATGACCTGGATGCTGTGACAGAGTGCTCTCTCAGCAAGTTTCCAGATGATACACAACTAGGAGGAGTTATCGGTACACCACAAGTGTGTGCTGTCATTCAGAGAGATCCACACAGGCTGAAGAACTGGTCAAAATAAGTGTCTCATTAAGTTCAGCAAAATGATATGAAAAGTCCTGATCCTGGTGAGGAATAACACCATGCATCAGTAAGCATAGAGTGTGCGTGTGTGTGTCTGTGTGTGTTTGGCAGCTGGTTGGAAAGCAGCTTTGGAGAAAAAGTCCTGGGTGTCCTATAGAACAACTTGAACATGAGTTAGCAGTGTACACTCACAGCAAAGAAGGCTAAAAAACATCCTGGGCTGCATGAGGGAGTGTCTTGGTTCCAGTCAGGACAGAATTCATTTCTGCAGTAGCCTGGCTGGGGCATGGCTAAGACCCGGAGGTTATTTTATAACACCGTTGCTGAGGGTTATGGGAAGAAGGGGTCACTTCTGGGTTGTGCAGCGTGGCAGAGGGAGGAGTTGGGTATTGTCTGGAGTTTCTGTGATGAACAATTCACCTTTTTGTTGTGCACCCTTTTATTAATATTGTTGCTGTTACTGTTCATTTTTTCTATTATAATTACTATATTTCTTCTATTATTATTAATATTTCTATTATTATTTCATTGCTGTGTCCAGTAAATAGTTCTTATCTCAACCCATGATCTTTACCTTTTGTGCCTCCAATTCTCCTCTCCAGCCTGCCACATGGGGAGAGGGAGGGGAGAATGAGCGAATGGCAAATCGTTTGGAGCATTTCAGTAGAAGCACTAAATTGGGGAATACCATTCCTTAATCATGACAGTAGGAGCATTGCTAGCAGGTCAGATGACGTGATCTTTCTGCTCTACTCAGCAGTAATGAGACACACCTGGAGTGCTGGGTCCTGTCTTTCATGTAGAAACAGACATATTGTTATGAATTTTGCTACCTAATAAAAATAAATCGTAATTTCATAGCATTTTCACCACCACCAGATGCCTCACAACATTATTCCTACATTTTTCTAATTGTTTATTTATTTAAGTTATCCATTAAGCTATAAAATTCCATTTGCCCTTGAAATTTGTACTCTTCAGCTATGGATAGATTTCCAGTACACTAAGTTTCTGTGGTTACTGAGTGAAACTCCATAATACTAAACATGGCCTTCTTTTTAATGGCCCCTATTTTGTACAAGCAAATTGTTCCTTCACTAGAAGTGTTTAAATACATAAGTAACTGACTGTGCCCCTATATTAGGTGTGTACTGAGTAAATTCTTCACTTGTTTAATCAAATAAACTACATGAAAAAACTCTGCTTGCAGGATTATGGACAGATGTAACCAAAGTCTACTAAACTGTTGAATGTTATCCCATGTGTCTGACTACACAGGTAAAGAAGACTTAAAAAATATTTTTTGTATGATCAAGTGATAAGTAACAGATGGTGCAAAACCCCCTGCACATTCATTTTTCTATTTTAAAGTTTAAGGTATTTCAAGTGTGAATGAAGCATAGAATACCACGGACTGAACAATTTTCAGTGCAGATCTCAAAAGTGTAGTCTTGTAATAATTTTTTTCTAGAGTTAAGCTGTTTGTCATCTCTCTCTCTCTCTTTTTCTCCATTGACACATAATCAAGTCCACTTTGGACTATACTGGTGTAAAAGCAAAGCAAGACTAAAAGATAATTTTAATCATGAATTCTTGCTTTGAGAG
>JAOXXN010000446.1:78308173-78322235 GCA_026770055.1 Myrmophylax atrothorax | reverse complement strand
CTGGCTTTCATACCAGGCTTAAAAAACAAGTGAAATTATTTCCTAGGAAGTATATACAATTTCAGTTTTGCTCATATTGTCATGGGAACTGCTGTATTGAGCCAGATCAGTTGTTCCTCTAATCCAGGAACAGCATTAACTGTGGGTAATGCCCGATTCTTCAAAGCAAAGATTCAAGAAACACTGTAGTGAGACCCTATTTAATTATCTGCCTGATGAATGGCTCCTTTTCCCTCCTCTTTAAATCTCTGTTTATGCCTGAAGCACAAAATATATCAATGTTTTCCAAAAGAGTTGCTTTAGTTTTATTTTAACTTTTAACTTTAACTTTTCATTATATAGGTGTGTGTTATTTTGTCCATACACATATGTAAATCCTTTCAAGGATTCACCTGTAACAGTGAGTTCCATAGAAGTCTTTTTTTTTTTTTTCTCTCCAAAGTACACATTTTGATCCATTCTGGCTTTTCTTCCTTGCCAGATTTTTGTGACACTGGACTGCAAAAGAGAGCACAGTGACTTGAGCTGCACTTTCCATAAGCCCTTACACAATTAGGTCATTAATTACAAATTAACTGTTTTGAAGGAGTTGGAAATTGAATAAAAGATTACTAAATATGATTACATAACTTAATTTAGATTTTCACAAGAGGAAACATTTATCTTTGTTTTGCTTAACCCTTTCAGAAATGTTGGCTTTTCAGAAAAAACCTTCCCAAAGCAAATCCTTCATCAAGATTCTCTTGCTATATTTTATTCTATAGGAATTATACTTGTGGGGTTTTTTTGTTGTTTTGGTTTTTTTGGTTTTTTGCTTTAGGCTTCATTAAAATGATTCAACTTTCATAAAACTCTTCTGAGGAAAGGAATTGAATTTAAAAAAAATCCGACTAACTCAAAGACCAGGACCATGAAAAAGTGATAATCCTGGAAGTGAATATTACTCTTCTCAGTGTGCTTCTATAAGTCCATGGTGCAGAGCCCTGACAGCACAGCTGTGTACTGCAGTCAGGGCAAAAACAAGGGCTGAAACAGCTGTGACAGCAGAAATCTCTAATGTTAGTAGAGCACCTATGCTTAGACCAGCAGCAGAGCATGTGATATGGTTTTATTGTACTTTATTGTACTTATAAAACATTTATTTGTCTGATACAGATACATGCATACAGAAACCCTTCACCAGTGTCATACTGAGGTAAGGCATTGCTACTGTAGACATAAGCTCAAATTGTATGAGCTACATTTAAATGAAAAAAAAATCTCAGGGAGAAAGGATTACACCACTAAATCACTGTCAAGGAGTTGTCAGTGGTGATCATGGAGCCTATAGGAATCAGGCTGATCTGTACAAAAAACTGCCATCTAGAGAAAGCAGAGAAGGGGAAGGCAGTTCCTCCAGAGCCAAGCACAGACTATCCCCTAAAGAGGTGGAGCTGCAGTGGTGAGTGGAATCTGATGAACTGTTCTTTGGTAGATGGTTTGCTGCTTCACTTTGATTTCAGTAGCTGGTTTCAGCAAAATGGAGCAAGAGACTTGAAACTCAACCCTGTAGGAAGAACTAAGTTGATCTTGAAAGCTCTGACTGCTCCAATATTTGCTGGGTCACAATGCTTTCCCAACATGTCATAGGTTATTCCAGTGCTGAAGAACGAAAAAATATCTTCTGTCTTGAACTATCCTTACTCTGTATGGTCCTTGTTTGCAGAAGGCCATTGAGACAGGGGATGAATCACAGTCAGATACAGATTTATTAGATGATCTGAAAAAATTTTCTAACTGCAGTATGTAATCCTGTGAATATTTCTGGGGACTTCAGGCAATACAAACTAGGGGCAAGGGAGGTTTGCTTTTGTACTTAATATCATGTACAACATGCATTTAGTCAAGTGTGAGAAGCTATTGGGTTCTAATGAGAAACGTTTTGATGGTTTTCCCTTCAGGACCATGGGAGCCATAACATCCCATCCTGTGGTATGGGATGCAGCTGTAATGGTGTGTTCGCCTCTCTTCCCCACAAGAAATGGAACTTCATCTACTCTTGAGCTGACTAAAAATGTCTAAAAACTACCTCTGTTTCTCATTCATATACTTTCTGGTTGTGTGCTGTGTCACCCAGACATGGAGTTCCTCATATCTCAAAAGTGTGCTGGAAGGCACACATCTTTCACAAGGCTTGCTGAGGAATAATAACATCAGAATTGTTGCTACTGCATATAGCTGCTATATCTGTGAAAGAGCTGGACCTCCTGGCATCCTGATTCTCCTTTTCTGGACAGACAGAAAGGGTACCAGAAGGTAAGGGGAATTGTTGGATGTGGGGGAACAGGACTAATCAGTAACAACTCAGCATCAGAACCTGTGTCTTTCTTACATCAGCATGGAGTGGGCAAAGTGAAGTTCTGCTGTGGAGGGGGGATGATGAGTTCAGTGAATGTTGTAGACATCAAAGGTATTTATTGAGAATGTGTTTTCTCATGCAGAAGTTAAAAAAGTATGCCTTGACGTCTAATCTTCCTGATTTTGACTCACTTAGTAGTGTTCATATGTTAATGTCCTTGTTTTCCTTTACCAGGACTGATTAGGAGAGGAACTACCAATTTGTTTTTTTCTCTCTGCCACTTAAGTGGGAATGTCATGACTGAAGGAGAATTAAGCATACTAATCTGCTCTCCAAGCTAGCCATTAATATACTATATATCCTGTCTTCACTTCACTTTCATATTCATTACTTCTTTAATGAAAAAAAAAGATATTTTAATGGTCAAAAAATTCTAAATGATTAATGGTACATCAGTTAATGACATTTTAAAAGTATTTCAGGCTGGAAATGTGACACTACAATCATTAAAAATCAGATTCAATTTCCAAAGGTCCTAATCTTAAACTTTATGCTGCTGGCAGAAACATAAAATGATATCCCATAAGTGTGGGTGTTTCTGTATGATGGAAAAGCTCAGGAGTTTTGTGAGCACTGCCAGAAAATAATGTGTTCTCGGAAATTCTGGAAGTTGAACAGGAATATAACTGATGAGGATATGACAGAGCAAATGAACAAATTGTTCAGTATAGAAGAATGCTTAATATAGAGGGATCTTTTTCTCTGAGACATTGTTTGGGGTCCAAGAGTAGCATAATGGCTCCAAATGGATAAAAACAACAGTAAATCCCATTCTCATGCATTATGCATAAGCTCTCGCTATTGGAGTTTACACCACCATCTGGTGTTTAATTATTCCCGCTTTACACCACACGGTGGTGTGAATCTAATGAAATGAATATGTACATTATAATAATTTGGTGCATAGATTCTGGTTTGCTAATTATTAGGTGCCAGGCATCTTTTTCTAAAGCTGAAAGTTGAAATTCATTCTCAAAAAATAAACGTTTCTGTAGGCTTTCATTGGCAAATACAGCAACAATTAATTGTTCCATTCTCTAAAGACCCATTATTCTTATATGGCTGGTTGAGTTTCTCTAACATCTGTACAACATAAATTAATTATACAGTAGTGTCAGAATTCCCATTCTTATACACCATCAGTATTGTTAGAAAGGTCCTTTTCTATAATGTTTGTAGTTTAAAAAAGTTACATATATATAAATATATATACAGACATGCAAATATATATATATATATATGTATATATATACACATATACCCACACACCCCTCAGTGTTGAAGGACTCTCGTCTTGCTTGCTGACACAGTGGCTGTCTCTATATACACAAAGTTTTCTTATGTACCCAGGTTATTATTTTTTCACATTATCACCTCTAGGCCATTAGATTTCAATCTGTCATCAGTGTATCTGAAACCAATATCCTGTGTTATTAAATTAGGATAGTAGTTTCTACCTGGCAATAAGCCCTGCTGTGAATAGTGAGAGTCCTCAGCAAGTATAGTGTTCCCAATGCTCCCAGAAAGGATGCTAAAAATTGACCAGGTCCCCCATTAACAAATAATACTGTCCACATGTTTTTCTGTAAGCAAATGTTTCTATAAACTAAGATACAATGTATGGAATGTCAACAGGGATTTTCTGTAATAATCAAAAAGAAAACTTGGAAGGCTTTAACAGTATGTTCAACAGTGTTGCTTTTCTACCAGATGACGATGGTTATCTGGTATAATAATGCCATTAAGGGATATTCAGATAACCTGACAACTCACAAATTTTAGCTTACTTTTCTGTTTTGATATACTTTTTAGCTCAGCAATTTTTCAACTTATGAGTAAACTCACAATATTGGTTATGATATACAGCATGAAAAACATGTCTAAAAGTTGTATATGTATATATTTGAAGAAACACTTGAGAAAATAAAACAGACCAGGATAGCAGGATAGTAAGACACTCTGAGAGCCTAGAACAAAAGCATTTTGATGTAGTCTTGTAGTTGTTTTTTCTCCACCTTTGCGTTTTTCCCCATTACTTTTACCAATGTTTTTCCTTGATCTGTGTTTCAGCAATCTTAAAAAAGAGGGAAAAAGAAGAATTAGAAACCCTACTATTCAGATAATTTTCATTGAGGACTAAAATCTGTTTCATATTACCTTGACAATTCAAATGAGCCCATCTTTTTTCCTTTCTTCCTCCCATTCATGAAAACTTTGGTAGCACATTTTCATTTGCAATCAATGCTTGTTAGAAAATGAAGAAACAATTACAGGTCAGAAGAATATTTTTCACTCTTCTGCAAGAAACAAAAAAGCATTGTTAAATTTTTCATTCATTGTTATGTACATTTTAATCAGTGGTCTTTTCAAATTTTCATAGGTTTCAGTGGTATGTTTATAGCATACATTGTAGAAAAATGATGTATTATAATAACAAAAACATTCCTTTAAAATTAATGTACTTATTGATATCATGAAGAAAATTCTTTCACCATTCCAACTTTCAAATTATTGCAATTAGAGTTGAAGTAAAGCTTCTAAATTCACTGATGTCACCAAATCTGAATGTTAACAAAATATATTATTTACAGGATAAACAACAAAGCGAGTAATTTTCATTTTGTTGGAAAAAAAGCCAAATGCCATTATGTTTATAATTTTTAAAATATCCATAATTTGACTATTATAAAAGTTGAACAAATTCAAACATAAGACATTTTTCTACAGTCCCAGTGTGTGACAAAAAGTGATGTTTATAAAAATAGTTTTCAGATACAGACTTTTACTTTTTGAGTGTAACACTGTGATGGAAAGAATTTGTATAGATCAGTGACTGTTTTCGAAGCAGATCTCATTTTTTTTTTTTTTTAAGAGAGAACTAAATAAGAAGTTAGCATAAAGTCTGAAAACTTGTACCAGTTGCTTTTGACAAAGAGTGTGTTGTTTCCCAGCTTCTGCTCTTCAGGAAGCAGAACCATTCTGCATTCTCTGGTCATGGAGAAAGAGGGATATTGTGAAATTTGTATCAGCTTTTTTACTGATTTTGCTATTGCTAGCAAGGAACCTCAAAAAGTGTAGGTCATGTTTGCAGTATTTGAAGAAATTAGGAAAAGGACTACATGGGGTTAAACTTAATATTACCTCATCAACATTCAATACCACTGCTATGCCGTGAAGGGTTAAAAAATAACAAAGAAACATGAGAAGAGGAATAGATAAAAGGTAAGTAGTAAGAGGAAAAACATGTTGTTTCTTAATTGAGATGGAGGAGGGTAAAATGTTGGTTGTACCTCTCTTTTGATGAGAAACTGTTTTGTGCCTATGACTATGTAGGTTAAAAATACAGTTCTGTCTCTAACAGACAGTCAAATTGTAATTCTGCTGTGGTAAATTAGTGGTGAAAATCCAGGAAGTAAGTAAGAAGAGTGTGTGTGGGAAAATGTAATTCAGCAATATGAATATTTGTAAGAAGCATATGATCAATTCATCTGAATCAAGGCATTGTAAGCCCTTTGAAGTCACTGAAGCTTTGCAAGTTTACCTCAGCTGAGATTTTCACTCCTTTTTTTCTTCCAGAGTCTCAGTCCCTTTCTCTGCACTGTATCCCAAAGTGTCTCTGATGAAGTTTATAGTTCTACACTGTAGTTTATACTGTACACAAAATGGCAAGTGGCAGTGACCCCAAAAACTTGTAAGGGTATTAAATTCACTGTTAAGACATTGTCTCATACCAGATTTGTTGTCTACCCCACCTGAACATCACATACTATTGATGTTTCAAGATTACTTTTTTTTTTCCTTTTGGCTTTTTAGACAACTACATCCCTACATTTTATCTGGGCTGAACTAGAATTTAACTCCCAAGAGTGAATTCTGAAATGGAATTTTCAATATATTCCATTTGTAGACCCAGAATAAACATGAAAAGAACAGCAATTGTAATGGCATTTTGGCACCTCACCTCACATGTCGCAGGGGAAAGTACAGAAACTCAAAAAATAAACAAAACCACCCCCTACCAGCAAACTGGTAAACTAAATGTCCTTGAACTTGGACTTGGGGCAGAGGTTTGATACTGCTTTTATTGTAACTAATCCTAATGCAATGTTTTCTAGTTATAGAATAAACATTCCCTCTTGGATGGAGCTGCCTGTCAGCCCACTCTACAAGAGAAACTGGCATATGGACTGCTCTGCAGACGGCTGGGCAGTGGCATATGTACAGCTGTGCAGGACGAGCACCCAGGTGTTTCAGCCTGCCTGTGATAGGCAGCCAGCAGGCAGTGGTGCAGGGGTGGGGAGGATACCCAGCAAGGGTGAAAGAAACCAGCAAGATGGGATTTGACAAGAAATAGCAATAATAATAACAATAAATAATGAATAAAAATGCCTTTTTTTATCAGCGTTTTACACTCCATGAGGACCAAAGTCTGATCTTGCTTAGGGTTTGATGAGACTCTAAATAAAAAATATGAACATGACACAAGGGTAGACACATATGAGGTAGCTCAAAATCATGTTAAAAATAGCAATAAGGATGGAGTTGCTTTGTGACATGAATAAATGAGCATTCCTGAAAGAGACAGGTAGAACTAATTTCTGTTCCCAGATTTTCTCAGCTCTCATTCCTGGATCTGCTACTTCCTGATTCTGGTGGCTCAGGTGATGCCTTCTAGAGCTGCAGTCCTATGCTAAATACACTACTTAGACTACAGGGAATGCAAAGTCACCTCACTGACTCTATCCAAGTTTCTTTTGACTTGTGCTGGTGAAACTGCTATAGAAATATGAGCTTCTTTCTGTCACAGCTGAATCTGGAAAAGATACATTTTATGCTACCATCAGCTGAATCGTGCTCACAGCTGCATCCAGATTCAGATATATGCACATACACAAATAACAGTGCTGTGAAGCTGTGAACACAAAGGAAATACACATTGAAAAAGCTACTGCAAAGTGCCTGAGCATGTTTTATGTTATATAA
The DNA here is from genome assembly GCA_026770055.1 of Myrmophylax atrothorax. Lineage (NCBI taxonomy): Eukaryota > Metazoa > Chordata > Aves > Passeriformes > Thamnophilidae > Myrmophylax > Myrmophylax atrothorax. The sequence goes on along the minus strand of JAOXXN010000446.1, from coordinate 78,314,854 downwards.
AAATACTTAGAACAAAGTATTTGCATTGCTTACAAAGCTTTAGGAATGCTTTAAAGTATGTTTTAAAACAATACATGTATAACATGAGAGTTTTCTTTAACATAAAGGAAATTTCTTATATGTATTTTATATAAGATGAAATTAATGTATGTTTCACCATTTCAATGTTAGAAGATTGATTTTTATCCAGATTCAGAATCACTGTTAAATACTTCATTGCTGTTACAGAAATTGGGAGTACCTGTAAATATTTTTATTTATCAGTAAATATATGTGGACTGCTATTTTGCTTTGGGCTGAAAAACTTAGAAGAAAATTTTGAGAAAAATACCTTCTAAAGCCAGTGAAAATTAGCATCATATGTAACATATTTGTAATTATATTAGATGTAAAATAATACATTCATGGAAACCAATGTTAACTTCTTTATTTTCAAATGTTCTGTTATACTATATACATTATTGACCTTGTATATGCATCAGGAAAAAAAAACAGGCAAAATTAAGAATTTCAGCCTAAGAATCTTTGAACTTTAAATAGGTGAGGATTCTCCACTTCTCACAATTATCATCCTAAGCCTGGCATACTTTTGAGCGATATAGCACAATAGACAGTGTGCCAGGAGTCTATAAGAGTGGAAATCTGGGCTGAGGAATGAAGTAGAAGTTAATTAAACACATTTGAGGTTTGGTCATTAGTCTTTTCAAAATCAGAAAATATTAATCCTCTTACTCTTGACAAGAATTGAGTGTTACAGAAAGTCAAATGTAGGACCCATCTCATCAAAGGGTAATTAAATAAAAATTAGACTTCTTAGACTTTTCCTCCCCTTCCATGAAGACTTAGAAATGAGAAATGTTCCCTTCTGGATAAGCCTCTCTTTCTCTCTGGATTACAAAAGGAAGCCTGACAGGTTTCTTAGGTTAGGTTAGCTTTTACATAGCTGCACTAAGGGAGATGAATCCCATTTGTGGGGTGAGGTTTTCAAAAGTGTTTACATGACTTCAGTATTCACTTTTTACAGGCTTTCCAGAAATCTGTGTTTCTAAAATAGTTATATTTGGACTTTATTTGATTTCCTATTGAATCAGTAGACATGCACATTAGCAAAATCCAAATAGGCTGATTATGTCCTTTAGGTCTTACCGAGTGTTTTAAGCATACCTTGTGATTTCTTTGTCTGTTTTTTTGTTAGCTCATACTTGGGAAAGCAGTGCAGAAGATATGTGCATCCTGATGGGGATACTGACTTCAAAAGTATAGCAGAAGAAGCAGCATAGTAGAACCTTGAATAAAACTGCTCAGGGAAAGAGAAAATAACCCCTAATGAACTTTCATAGCCACAGAAAAAAAAACAAAAATTCCTTCTGTAACTAGGGACAAGTGATTATTTTATAGTGTGAGTCAGTATAGTGGTTATTGTATGTACACTAGCTAAAGACAATTGCAACCTGAATTCAGAGTCATACCTGTCATCTCTGTTTGATTATGAAATATGATTTGCCTAAAAAACAGGATGTAATATTGTGTTCTACTGACTATATTCCTGAGAGAAGAGCTTACTCTCCAGGTGAAACTTTGATGCACTCTACAAAGATTTCTCACTTGAGTGATAACGCACACCTTTGTTCATAACACTTACTAGGTTTCACAACCCTCCACCTCATGACTAACTTCAGGAGACAAGGTTAAAGCCCTTGGGCACCTAAATTCCCATTAGTGGAGTCTCCTAGGCACTTAATCTTGGCACACACAACAATTTAATTCTGTTAGCATTAAACAGTGATGTGCCAAGATCCTGTCTAAATCTCAGTTAGATTAATAAAACAGGTATTTCCAGAATTGTTATACCTGAGTGGATTCACAATGTAGTCAGTCTGTAAGAAAGGTAAAGCTTCCATATCTCTAAAGGGGCAATGCAGTAGTTGGTGAGATGTGAAGGAGCTAAGTTTTGACTTCTCTTCTGACTGAACCCACACCTGCCTGACAGTACCACTGATAAGGTGTTCCAGGATGGGAGTTTCTCATCCTCTTCTGCCTCATTTTCCAGGAAATAGTTGAATAACAAAGGAAGCAGTCGAGAACAGAACAATTTGCCAGCCAACCAGTTAGAGCACTCACCTGGAATATGGGATCACTACCTCTTCAAAGGAAAATAAATGATCCGGAAAGGGTGAAACAGTTTCATTGTGTACAAATGGAAGTGTTCCCCACTCTTTAACCAGATGGTTTGCATTTACATAGTAGATGATTGTTTATACCACTTTGGAAAAAAAGAAAGGGAAAGGGAATTGTGTATTTCTTGTTGTATTGTGAGTGCTCTAAGCAGGTAAAGAAGGCAGAACAGGGAAAACATCTATTTTAAAAGCACCAATCATAATGCTGATGCTTAATCCAAGATCTATGACTTTCTGAAAGCTGAACAGACATCAGGTATAGTGATGTCCTTAGAGAAGTATATCTTTTAGGAGTTTCTGGTCAAAGAGAGCTCTTCAAGAGTTTTGTGACATTCCAAAGCCATAACTAGAAACTTTTGTCCTCCTTTTTCTTCCCTATGATCAGACATTGTTACGGTTTCTTTTCAAAAGATACTGGCACTTGTTGGATACTTTCTTGCATGACCTCAACTCAGTAATTCTAAAGAAAATTGGACAATAAAAGTGACTGATGAGTGCACTGAAGGTCTGTCATAAAGCTAATAGGGGAGCAACACCAGAGCTGGGGTAAGGAGGAAACTCAAAATTCTGCCTACACTGGAGAAAAAGGCAAGACCAGCAATTAGAGTAGCTTGGGCTGGCACTGGGATCTAGCCACATCATTTTGGCTTTGTGTTCTCTCTTAGGTGCCCTGATTTCCTTGGAATTATGAAACGTATACATCTTCATCTACTGTATAGAATTTGGAGTTATTAACCTTATTACATAGCCATATTCCTGAAGACTAGCATCCAAGTCTCTCTTAGGTATCCATTTTGCTTTTCTAAATCTCATGATACAGAATCCAAACTGATATCAGGAAACACATTCCCCAAGGACCATTCTCTGAGATACTTAATGCAACTCAGGCTAAGCATCTTCATAGATGGATATAAAGAGAAGCTTTTGATTTATATTTTATCAGTTTACCATACAAAATTATTCCTCTATCATATCTGCTTTTACTGTAGTTGTTTCCAGACTGAGACTCTGACCTTACAAACATTTAATTTTGAGCATGTGCGTATTGCTGTGGAGTTCAAGAAGGGCAACAGAAGGACATCTGACCCCAATTTAAACCTTAATCCCATGAAGATTTTTGAATATGAAATCAATATGCCTATACACACAGCTAAAGATAGGAATGTGAACTCTTCACAAGGTTGGGACCTACTACAATAGGCTTTTTAAATTTCATTTGGTGCAGGAATTCCATGTTTCTGACAATGTTGTTGCTCTTCTTGTAACCTTACATGTTATGTTTTGACGTTTGGGAAAGATGATTATCTCAGGGGTTTCAACAGAACCAAATGTGTTTGGGTGTGCTTTTCACTCATTATCTGCAAATAATATATTGTAAGAAAGCAGAATTTCCACAGTTCAGCAAATTGTAACTGTCTGCTAATAAAATAATGCATTCAGTTGCACTACTAAACCTGCACAAAACTTGGGCTTCTAATGGAGAACAGTCCCCTGCTGGCTTGTGTTATGAAGTATTATCTCCACATGTATCATTAATTCTTGTCATAATATTAGGTCTCATTAATCCATTCCTAGTTGCCTTGTATTTAAAAATAGAAGTTATTAAAGTGGATTGCTCAGAATTGCATAGTAAATAAATTATATAGGTTATTGGGCTTTTAAACTTATGTAATGAAAATATTTTATTATCCACAAGTATATGTACACAAGTAGAGACGCACAATTTTATATTTATCTTAACAAAACCAAAAATTAAGTTAAAGAAGATTCAGTGCCTTCTATAGCTAATAATGCCCATTTACAGGACTTTGTTAATATGCAAGAAACATATGACCTGTCAACTTATTTCTAAAATCCATTTTTAGCGTTCATCTTTTGCAGGTTTTTTTGAAAATCCATAGGAATTCAAGGTGACATACACTCTGCCTAGACCACATCAAAGTCCCTATAAGAAATCCAATACTTTTATACTTTTGGCAAGAGTCTAATTTCTAAGGCTTTTAAATATGGTATTTTCATTCTTAAATTAAAGCTCCCTGGGTACATAATTTTAATTGCCCAGATATAGGAACTGGATTCACACCAGGAAGTGGAAACAGACATCCAAACTCTGTAAAATCCTTTAGAAAAGCTTGACAAACATGAACTATAGGATTATATTTAGCATCCTCTGACATGCTCTCTGTTGATTGGGATTTAAATTTTTTCCACAGAAGATTGATCCAGACTAGGGCTAGAGCCCAATTCTAGGTCCTTGGGTACTCAACAATAGGACACTGAACTCTTATGTGCTGACAGAGTGCCCAAACTATCAGATCTGTAGAATTTTGCCACACTCAGCTTGTTTACCATCAAGCAGTTAAGTGTCACAGGGTAAGAGGAAAGAAAGACTGATATTTACCCAGTGAGAAAGGAACTAGATGAGAATGAAATTGTTGTCCCTACTCTGGGACTGCTACTCTGTTTTATCTCCCAAGGCTGCCATTACTGCTAACTTTCAGCAGCTTGGCAAGGGCAGCTATGAGCAGGATGGATCCCAAATGACAAAGGCAGTTCATGTTTCCCCTTCCTGAATTCTCTAAAGAAGAGGTGAGAAGAGTTAAAATCCTAATTTCAGGATGACATGATGGAAGGAGGCACCTTTTTTCTATATACTGCCAATGTAGAATATTAAACTGTATGTAGAATACTGCCAGCAAGAACTCTCACCTGTAGCAGAATCTGAAGAGAGGCATGCAGCATATCCCTCTCCAAGCCTCCAGAAGCATCTTCTCACACCATTGAGGGTGCAGGGAATCCAGGTATCTTTGTAACCCTCCCTTGCAAGAACCAATTCTTCACATTTTTGGAGAGGAAATACTTAATTACCTCTATTAGGCAGCTGGATTCCTCTTCAATTTACACTGAAGCATTAATAGAGGGGAATAGATTTTGCATTGCTTTGCTTTACCTTTTTGCTTTGTCTTTTTGTTTTGGCTTGCTATATTTTATTCTCTAGTAAATAACTTCTACTAGATCCTAGTGGATTTTTACACAGTCAGCTTTTTCCTTTGAACATTTTACTAAGTTCAGTTTATATTTTTCAGTTCTCATGATCTACATACCTTCAGTTACCTGAATGTTTTGTCTCACTCTTCCCATGAATTGACAAAGTCTAAAATAAGTTTTTTCAGTCTCTCCTGCATTGTGTCTTTTCTTCATGAATTATTTCTGTCTTTCTCAAGCTCAGGGTTATTTCAAGCAGTAACTCCCAGAGAATTCCTTCCTTCTTTCTCCCAAACTTCCTTTCGAAATGCATTCTGTCTTTAAATATAAGACAGACTGTAAGTTCAATATCTTGCAGCCCTGCAGGGTTAGAAACAGAAGCTTTATCCCATTAGTAACAGATGGTTCCTACTTTCCCAGAGGGACACACACAGCTCTAACTGGAGTCCCTGGAAAGTCCTGAAACAGTATGTTGTGACAGAGTCTTCACACCTGCAATCTTACCAGTTACTAACCTACCCAATACACCTACCTTTTAAAAATTAGAAGGTGCATACAGTAGCACAACACTGCTTCTTGCAGACAAATAAAAGCTTTTGTTTTAGAAAAATAATATAAATCAAAATTGGAAATGTCCTAACATAACAAAGACTTCCAATTCTAAATGACAGGCTACATATAATTCAACCAGAAGTTGTATACATGTGCTGTGGTTGTTAAGGATTTCCTCTGGCAGAATGACAAAAGGCTGAAATCTGTCATTTTGATTTACATTAGCCAGTGATAAGTCTGTCTTTCTGGTAAGTCAGCAAAGTCTTGAGAATATAGGACTAGGAAGAAATTAATTTTTCAAATGTAGTTCAGCTCTTGATGTTACAAGTATCTATATCACATAAATACTTTTACTAAATTAAACAAGTCTACTTTAAAAACAAGTCAGAATTCTTTTTGGTCTTTGCTCTTTCTGTAGGTACACCCTTGCTCTTATGACAGAAATCTTATTCTCCTTTCTTGCCTATGTCTATTCATGATGTGACTAGTGGTCTTTTACTTTGTTTAAATCCTGTCTAATCATTACCACTTAGCTTAAATTTTAGTATTTTTTTCCTGGTGTTCATTTTTTTTATATGTTTTCAGTCCTTCTTGACCTTCTTTTCTCTGTCTCAACTACCCAATAACAGTTTGTTTCTTTTTGTTAGAAGGTTTTCTTCTGGTCTTAGGTGGCTTTCTCCAACTTATCCCAGTTTTTATGCATATTTTCTTGATCGTATGTGATCATAATTATATACAGTATTTTTCATGACATTTCACCTTTGCCTTGTACAATTTCATTGATTCCTGCCCATCTCATCTGAAAGCACTTCACACAATACTTTGTAGGATCACATTTGTCTTTTTCACGGTCATACTGTTGTGATGGTACATATTTGTCTATGATGTGTTGTGATAGGTTTGATTTAAGCTTCCTCAGTAACTGAGGGTAACTAAGGAAATGGTCATTAAAAGTATTCCACACATA
>JAOXXN010000446.1:78279847-78307257 GCA_026770055.1 Myrmophylax atrothorax | reverse complement strand
GTAGGTGGACGAGGCCGAGGGGTGGATTTAACCATGGACATTATTTCCCAGGTTATCCACTATTGTGAAACCCCTGAAAAGGGGACAGTGACCCCAGTGTGGGGATGGAGACCCCTGAGAAGGGGATGGAGAACCCCAGTGTGGGGATAGTGACCCCTGAAAAGGGGATGGAGACCCCAGTGTGGGGATGGAGACAGAGTCAGATTTTCTTCCTCAGTCATGTCCAAATAATGAATTCCTGATTTACTGAAAAAAATGTTGTTATTAATTCCTAATTTCATGACCATATATTTCATACTATTAAATTTCATTCTGTTCCTATTTTTCCAGTACTCAGGGTCATCCAATTCTTTCTGCGTGATATCCTAATTTTCCTAACAAGTTACACATTTCATTTAACTCAGTATCATATTTCTTTCAAGGTTATTACTGAAAATATTAATGAAACCACTGAAGAGACCAATCACTGAGGAACTGCAGTGGCAGCCTCCCTCTACCTGATTTCACTGCTGTTTTTTACTGCTATTTTCACCCCTCCTTTAGTCCCTTCCCCACTTTATAATTCCCAGATTAATCCATTTTTTTTCCTACTTTTTTAACTAAGAATTCCTGTGTGGTATTCAGATTGATTAGATCTGTTCTCTTTTCCCATCTAGAAAATCAATCATTTTTCAATGAATACTATCAGGTTAGACTGGCAATATCTTATTCTTTCTTTCAAAATGTCTTTAAGAAGAAGCCTTGCATATTATTATTTATCAATCTAATGGGTTGTCATTTTGCCCTCCTTTTCATAGTTCATCTTTTATTCTCCATTGATATGAAACAACCCAGGAAATAAAGAAGCAAAATCCAGCTGTGAAATCTGAAATTCTATGTTATATTTTGCTCCAAATTCTGGAATATAAAGTTTTGGTTCCTCTGATTTTAACACTGTAAGATCTTTATATTTTGCATCTACTCCAGTTGCAATAATGTCCATTTCCAAACTACTTACCTAAATTTTTTTTCAAGTTCAGCATCATCTGCTTCAAATAAAAATGAGGAAAATACTATTTTAAATATGTATCATCTTATTCTCATAGAACATTCTGCTGATTCTTCTATTCTTAATCCTTTCTCTTTATGTGATTGAAACAATGTCTTCTGGCTTAACTCACAAACAATATATAGGAAGTATAGAAGTGTAAATCTTTCCAGTTTCTTTTATTTTTTCTTCTTTTTTTTTGTGCCTTTTTTTTTTTCTGCTTTGTCCCCAAACATTCTACTTTCTATTTGTGTTTGGTCTCCTTTTAATCCAATATTTCTTTGCATTCCTTACTTACCCAGTTACCTTTGGAGCACTGAAAGATTTGTCTTCCTGATCCTTTGAGTTCCTTATGTGATTTAGATGATTGTTCTTCATTGGTTAAAAAAAAAATCTGGATCCTCTTTCCATTCAAGCTCCTGAATGCTGTCAACTAGTTAGTTTCACTGTCTGCTTCTTGTAGCTTGTCAGCAGCTGATCTTTCAAAAAAGAAAACCTTAGAAACAAACAGACTCTTCATGTATCTTTATTATAACATGAATTAAACAAGAAACTACAGATAATCAGGTTTTTTATAACATATACCATGACCAGAGTCTGTATTGTAATTATTTACTAAGAATCACCTAAAACTTCAGAGCTTTATGTTGATTTGGGGACTAGTTGGTGAAGTGGGCACTGCTGTTTTCAGAAAGAGGTGGAAAGGAGTCTACTAATGGAATAAAAAAAATTTTTAATAGAAAAATAGCTGATATTTGGTACAAGCAGAAGACTATATTGACAAAATTTATATTAGGACAGTAAATTTTGTAAAGCCTTAGTTTTAATTCCTCCTTACTCATTTATATTCCAAAGATATTAAGAGGAAATTATGTCCATATGAAATAGTTCATAGTATTTTTTGAGAGCATATCATTTTCCTGAAAGTCTCTTCTCTAAATATGGAATGAACCCATCCCTGGTTAACTTTTGAGATTATCACAATTAAAGTGGTCTGCTGCAGATATTGTGTAGTTGCTGTAGTCAGTGGCAGAAACAGAAAATTGAGAATAAGTACATCTTTACCTGAATATTGATTGTACAATATCTTTCTTTGTTCTTTCTGGAATTAGCTGGTAGCCTATTGCCCATTAGCAGTTACCTGTGCAGAAGCTAATGTTACAGATGCTATAAAAAGAGCAGCAGCAGAGCAAACAGATTTAAATTAGCTCAATTCCAACAAAAACTCTTTCATCTTGAAACAATTTCAAGTCTACCAAGGGTAAGTAAACTGAAATAATATTTTTTTTTTCCACCTTCAACAGTCAGTAGTTTCTTTCATATTCCCTGTCTTCAGTTATGAAGAAGGTTTTCATATCTTTCCCAGTACAAGACTCTTTTAAGCTGTTAATATAATTATTTTTCTTTAGTTTACATATTTCTTACTGTATTTACAAGCTATTCAGTTGTGAAATTTTCTAAACCAGAGTTCCTCTGACAGATATAGAACTATAAAAGCAGCTACAGTACAGTCAAGAATCTTCTTTATTCTATAAATCGTGTTAATCATACAGAAATATAAAAGCATCTTTAGCAACTGAGTCTGATTTTAGTTCTATATCAATATCATCAGCCTAATTCTCTGCAATATAAGTAGATTCTTTATATATGTTCATACATGGAAACAAAATCACTTACATATATAAACACTAGGGAACAGACAAGATCTGAAGAATTCTTTTTCAAAAAGTGTGAAGATTCTGTATGTTTCTTTCCTTTTAAATCTAATATACTACTTTTAGCAACTAAAAAAAAAAGCCGCAGGCACATCAAAGAAATACCCTGCTTGTTAAACCATACTAAATTTGAGTTCCTTTAGAAAATGTCAAAAACTATGGCTGGCAAAAATGTTCTTCAAAAGTGAATTTACTTTTTAAATAGAATTAGCAGTCATACTAGCTGCTCCTGCTGTTCAAAATACAGGATTAGGCTGAACAGAGAGAAGATTAATGCTTGTTCTTACAAGTAGAATAGCCAAAATCTGCTCCTTAGTGATCACTAGTTGGAGGTCCTACCCTCTCAATTGTGCAGACAGAAAGAATTATGTGGGTGCTTCCTATTTAAACTCTTCACACTTACTCAGATGATTTATGTTTGAAACAGATTAGGAAGTGCTCATGGGAACTAGTACATTGCTGGGCTTTAATACTGTACCCTCCAGGTGAGGGAAAGTAACATCTGGAATAACAGACCTCTTCAGAGTGTATTCACAGCCTGAGAAAAAAGGATGAAAAGTACCAATATATCTGATTTTAGAGTGATCCTCATATTTTTCTTGTACTTAAAAGTTGTTTAATTTGATTCACCTGACTGATTCATCTGGCTCCATCTGTTTAACAACAGAGATTGCTAGTAGGGAGGCCTTACAAATAAGTACAGCCTAGATAACATCAATTCCAGTTATGCTGATACAAGAATAGATGTTTGGTTGTCCAGGCACATTCTTTACAAGACCATTTAAACTTAGGTATTTAGGGAAATATTTTCATGACTGAGAATTAACATGTTTTTTCATATGTCTATTCTGTTTAATATCATCCTTGAGGGAAAATACAAACTACAGAGATGTCCTGTGGTTGCTCTTGCGAAGTATAAGGAGACAAAGGTTCCTCTCTCCACTTTGTTGTGTGACAATTTAGGAACTCATGTTGCTATTTTTGTTATGGCTCCTGAAGCACTTTGAGTTCTTTTCCAGATGCTGCAGATTCTCCCGGTTACAGAGAAAACTGATTGGCATGCACAAAGCATATCCATCTTTGTTCCCTCTTCTCAGCCTTTCACATTTGACATGTTAGGGAATTGGCAATTATCAACAGATGGTGCAAATTAGAATGTCATGATGTTACTTTAAATTTTCTCCAATGACAGGTTATCTTTCTAACAAATCCAGGGGTTAAGACAACACAAAGATAGTATTTCTCTTGCTTCAACCTGTTCACCTTTAGTCTTGAAATAAGTCCAAGAATCAAATCTAGTAAATACACATTTTTCTAACTCACTGATTAAATTGCCCATATAAATATTTATCGCCTAATGCAAAAGTTGGTCACTTATTTTCATTACTTCATCCAAACGTTTCTCAGTTTTATCCCTTCATCTGTAAGTTGACAAGAATGAAAGTTAATATTTATTACCATACAGCAAAATTATTATATATGGAACACTCATCTAAACCAGGATGAAAAATAAAAACAAAATGAGAAGTAGGTAACAAACTAGGGACTGAAAAGGGTAATGTACTATTATATCAATGACCACTTACTTTAAAACTAAAGCAGAGAATATTTAAGAGGAGGAAGGCTTTTAAAAGTAGAAGGTTCAATGTATTTGCAAGTCAGTCATCAAAGGTTACCAAACACCAGAATTAAAAACTTTGCTATTCTTTTTGAAGCATATTGCAGAAATGAGTAAGAGTGTTGTAAAATTCTCAGTAAGAAATTATAATATTTCTAATTATTTAATTAATTTGACAATAAGCTCATTAATTTGTTATTTAGTGTGTTTCCTTGTTAGCACTCTGTAGAGAAATAAAGTACTTGCTGTCAGATTCAAAATAAATAAAGGTAAAAAGCAGAAAATAGGTGAAGTATAAATTGCCTTAATCTCACAATTCATAGGGGAAAAAGTTACTTTCTAGATTAAAAAAAGTTCTGGACTCTTTTTCTAAGTTAAAATAGCAAATAGATGTGTTACAATTCAACATTTTGCAGAAAATAATTTGGTGCTTCCTGGTTAACCAAGCATTGATATCTGTTTCAGCAAAAAGAGTTTGGAACACCCTGCTATTTCTGTGATCACTTTTTACGATTTACTCTCTGTTTAGGATTATTTCCTGAGCCATTTCTTTTTATCCTTGGATACTTAAGTCCTGCAAGGGTTAACTTGGAAGATATTCACAAATGGTGAGAAAGCCACACAAAGTTTACACAAATCCTATTTGAAATCTCAAAACTACCTGGTTAAGGGAATTTTTGAATATTAAGACTACATAAAGATTAAAAACACCCAAACTAACCAAAAAAAACCAAAATAAAACTTCAAAATCTTTGCCTTTTTACTCATTTAGTAACTTATGTGAATTTTCTTGACTTCATTTTCTTGAACTGAGCATCTGATATTATATTTTGCTAGTCAGTAGGGGCTCTGAGCTTCCATATTTTTAAGATAAAGTTTAAATAAATAAAAAATTATTAATAAATCAGGTCTACACCAATTGATATCTTGTAAGGTTCCTTTCTTTGCAATGTTTCACTTGGTACTAATTTATTGAACAATGTTGTTTTAAATATCGATGATGCTCTATCTATTCTGGAAACAAATATAATTACAGAGTTTCAATCTTCACACAGTTCTTCCGGGCTTATACTAGTATACTAACTTAATTATATTAATGGAATTACTCTTGATTTATGTTTCTTTACCTGAGCTACAAATCCAGCCTATGAAATACTTGACCTGGCTCCTGCAAAGGTACACACAGAAGTTTGAGGCTTTTACATACAGTGTAGTAGGTGTTATAAATGCATAAAATTATTTCCATTTCTAAACGGTAAAAAAACAGTTCAATATTTTCCTTTTCTTTCCAATAAGTTTTACATAGACCTATCCTGGTCCATAGAATTATAAAATACATCCTTGAGCTGTACAAACCAGTCTAGGCCAACTTCTACTTTCACCTGCTTTAAAACAGATTTTATGTCAACCCTAGTGGGAGGAATCCCTTCCCTGGATAGCATCCTTTTTAAAATTTTGGAGAGAAACAAAGAAGACAATTTGAAACAAAATCCATTCTAGAAGCTTGATATTTCCTGTTTTTTAGATTCCTTTTCAAATAGAGTGCATGAAGCATGGGCAGTTGTATCGATAAGGTCTTTTGCCATCAAGGCTTGAGTACAATGTCTTTGAAAGACCCTTTTTACAAATGCTAGCATTTGAAAAGGATAAACAGAGAAACAAACCTCAAAGGGGATGACAATAGTATATGGAGAGGAAGTGGGTGGGTTTAATACATCTGAGAAGCAAAGCTCCTTATAAAAGGCATTGAAGAGGTTTAAGGTTCTATTTAGCAACAAAAGGAATGGAATTTAGTGACATAGTTACGGAATGGGGCATAATTTTCCCACAGGATTTTTGTCTTTTTATGTTTTAAAAACATAAATTTTCCAAAAAAAAAAAGAGGTTAGTTTGTAATTTGATAGGCTGAAAGTTTGTCTAGTAGAGTATGTCTACTTTTAAGGGGAAAAGTAGGATGCCACCAATGCCCTGATGTATGTAAAGTCAATTGAACTCAACATTCACTGGGAAAACTATTAGAAAATTTGAAAAAAACCCAAGTATTATTTGAAAACTCAGTAGTTCTTCTTCTCCCCTTAGTGTATGTGAACTCTGGGTAAATTGCAAAGACCTAGTCTTGACCCGGTTTAAGGACTACATCTGCCATTAGCATTATCATAGGGCTTTATGAATCTGGAAGTGAACTGCAGCAGCACAAAATGCCTACAATTCTAACCTTGGTAAGGTGAAGCAAATCTAGGCTTCTGTACTCAGAGTGGGCATTGACTGAAAAACTGAAATAGCCTGGGACTTACTGGTCCTCACAGAGAACATCTCCACTGCTGGAGGACTTCTAGAATCTTTTGAATGTATTTTGCATGGTAAAACCCCCACAGAATGAATTATGTTTGTGAGAGAAAAAGAAGTGAAGAAAAATTCTACCTTGTTTTTAAATTAGAAGAAAAATATTCTTAGTCTATGTTTCCTAAGTAGGTTGTCCATACTGAGGGCCTCTTTTCTTAGGTGAATGTTCTTTATCTATTGCATCAATACATTTTTCCATTTTCCTGAGACATGAATTTCTCCTTGTGGTTCAGGTACACAGACCCATTTATAATGATGTGAAGCCTCTACTCACCCATCTCCTCCACATAGCTTATACCATGGCACATATTGCCATGTGCATACCTCCTACAACACCCAAATTTATTCTAATAGTTTGCTTCTAATTATCCAGACTACCCTACTCTGCCTATTGCACTATGTGTAAGTACAATGAGAGAGATAGGGCACGTCTTGAGAAATCTTGTCTTTAGAACATGTTGAAAAGTAGGTGAAATTCTACATCTCTTTGTTCAATGACTTTAAAACTTATGGAGGACTTAGAAATGGGTAGCCCTGTGTTCAGCCTTCTAGTACAATTAATGCTTATATTTTGTGCTGCATCTTCAGTGTTGCATCTTCTAGCAACATCTCAAAGCTAAAGGTTGTACCACTCCTATTTTTCCTTACATTAAGCCTACACATGTTAGATTGCACACTCAAACCTGCAGGTACAAGACAGCTGGAAAGACTTTCTCAGTCACAGGTGTAGTTCTACCTCTAATTTATAATTACAGTTTGATTTCCAAAGCATGCCCAAGCCCATGCTTATGATCCAGTACAGAAGCACAGTCATAGCTCCAGGCCTGAAGCTTGCCTTGTAAATGGATAGGGAAGAGGGGGAAGAAAAATCAAAATATACAAAAAAGAGTGTAGTGGTTTCAGCTAGGCTTCAAACTAGCAGGCTCAGAGAACCTACGTGGATTGAGAGAGACAGCTATCACCTGACTGTGTAACCAAGGAAATATTTCATACCAGATGACGCAAACCTAAGATGTGATACAGGAGTAGGAGATGGTTTTTCTCGGTTCCACCATGGCCAAAGTACAAGCAAGACGTGCTAGAGTTGTTTTGCTGTGCGAGGCCTTGCTCCTGCTGCTGCTGCTACTTGCCTTTTGTTTGAGTTCAGGGAAGGAGAAATATTTTGTTGTTGCTCTTTCTGTTTCTTGCTGGGTGTCTTTTGGGGTGTTTATGGATTCAGAGTGATGGAATCTGGTTTTGGTGAGTAGAAAATTGTTGTTATTCCTAGCTTGTGTAAGTGTATGTTATATTGTAGTTTAAGCATAAACACAGTTTAAGAGGGTTTTTTTCCCCTTTTCCCCTTTTCTCAGTGAGGAGAGAGAGGCTCTGACTTGGTATTGAGCAGTTGGCATTTTGCCAGCTTAAACCAAGACAGAGAGGTAAGTTCACTTGAAACAACAATCTGTTGCTTTGTAGATTTGTTGGAAATGCTTTTTTATTTAAAAGTAGTCAATTGTAAAGACGCAGCAAGAGACAGGGAGAGGACAAACTAATGAACAAAAAGAAAAAAATTGTTAAAGTAGCAGAAAGCTGATGAAAAGACTGCGTGACAAGTACTGGAAGTTGGAGACAATACTGATCACAACACTACAGAAAAAATGCAGCTTATTCCAGAGGAAATATTGTCAGAATCTGCTGGTAGCAGTGCTCAGGCTTCTCTGCCAACTTCACTCTGTGGAGGATTTGTTAAAACAAACAAACAAACAACAAAAACAACAAAAAAACCAACAAAAACAATAGAGAGGAAAACTCTAAACTCTAAATGTCATCCTGAGTTGCACAGTTTATATTAAAACCTTAAATTGTGTGACTTTATCCCTAAGCTTTCTTTTACTGACAAAATGTCATCATCTGATTTAGTACTTCATAGGAGAAGCCTTAACCTACCAGCTCCTTGTGATATTCAAAACAGTACAAAAAGAACATAAACTCAGGTGTTGAGGAGCCACACAGCTGCACCTCTTTTACATGCACTGAGGGAAGCCCACACCCTCTTGCATTTGTATAGTGAAAAAAAGAGACACAGGAAAGAATTTGCCCTATCGGTCCTAATGCATTCCATGTTGCTATTACTCCATTAGATTTCCTCATTATCAGCCAGAGGCTAGTTCAGCCTCTCCAGAATTTTTATGGAGTCCTGTAGACTGAAAGCATGCCTGCCTTTTTACGAGTGCTTCTGATTTTGCATCAGTACAATCACATTAGAGGGAAAACACATGGGAGAATCAAATCCCATAAATGAAATAGAAAATCCCTTTGGATGGTTAGTTCAGACCAATGTTAAAAGAATATTTTGTGTGCATGGCAGGTTCTTTGCCAGTCTCAAAGTAGTCATTTGGATTCACTTCATTATAGGCTCTGCAGTACCTTAGGAGAGAAAGAGAGAAATAGAGCGTGAGACAGAGTAATAATAACCCTTGAACAATGAAGTCTTTCTCCTAGCAGAACTTCAAATAACTCAGACAACTATCTGTTAATCAAATATACAAGTACCAGTGTAACTGAATTCAGTATAGCTAGCATCCTTGAGGAGGAAAAAAAAGCACACAGGAATGCAAAGGAGTCAGTGCAAGAGAAAATGAAGGCAGTACTACGTCATGGACTTAGACTTGTATAGAAGCATGAATACCAACTTGACAGCAGAATAAACACAAGCTGTAAAGATGGCCTGATCTTTTCCTTTGTAAGTCAGTAGGACTTTCCCCACTGACTTTAGTGAGAGAGAAAACAGGCTGTTATTCAAGAGCCCTGCTTCTCTCCACCAGTCTGGTTTTGGTTCTCTACTTCTCCACTTTGATTTTCTGACCTGTGTTGTCCCTTTCATCTTGGAGGGTTCTACAGTTGCATCTTTTCTGTTAAGAATTTTTCTCTTCTGCTAGAATTTTTTCATTTATTCCTTTTCTGACACTGATAACCAAAATAACCATTGCATGTCAAGAGCAGGTGAATAGGTAAATCTCAGTTATGATCAAAGGACAAAAATAGTTTATGAAAAGTAGGATGAAAAAATGAAAGCAGAGTTTAAACTCCTAACATACATGTGAGTTCTCGTTTGTCCTTTCTACTCTTAAGCAGGTGAAGTACTTATTAATTGGCTTTACCACTGGGCTTTTTTTCCACATATGTGTTCCTTCACAGAACTTTAGGTTCTGATCTCAATAGAGTAAAATTATTTACTAGTGCTGAGTTTCAAGATTATAAATGGTAGAGATGGTCCAAGTACTACATATGTCTCCATTAAAATGTTGCTTCAGCTGCACCAAAAAAACACCCAATCTGTGCAAGCATAGATTTATTTCAGATATGTTTTTTATAATTAATTTCACTTCAAAATTTAATCAGTATTTCTAGAAATTTTTTTAAAATGCTTAATGAAATATTTTGGTTTGGTTTGTTTTTTTTTTTTGCTAAGAATATACTTCAGTAAATACTTTAATAACTGTTTATATAACCATTGATTAACATGTCATCCATAGTTTCAGAGAAATGAAAATGACCCCAATTTGAAATTTGTTGAATGAAAACTGTTTGAAGCTTGCTATCAATATTTAATTTTCCCTTCCAATATCTTTAATGAACATTTCAATTGTCTTTGGTAGAACTGTTCCTATTCTTGAACCTATGCATGTTCTTAAATACCTTATTTAATGAAGGTGATGTGGGCAGTTTCTTTTTTGTTGTTGTTGATTTTCGTGTTTGGATTTTTTTAATCTTGTACCCTCATCTCAGCAACAGGATTCATCTGCCATTAGCCATCTCAAAGTTACATGTCTACTCCAAAATAGTAATCTCTTCTTCTCTGGTCATTGGAGAAAGATGGCTATCTCAGTAAGGTAATTCCATCCACCCAAAGATAAGGTGTTTGCAACTGGTGAGATGAACTGCCCTCAAAAGGTACTGTCTTTTCTTTGACTGTAAAGGAAAAAGAGATACCTGTTATGACTAGAATCTTAAAGGATATACAGCAGTGGTTTTAAATGATGAGACAATTGCTATATATTAACAACTGATTAATTTCTGCTACTGTTCTGAATTTCGGTGGCTAGCCTTCCTGAAAACAAGGAAGCATCTCACAGGAAGATATCAAAGAAGTAGCTATTGAGCTATATGTAACAGCTTAATATTTTTAGTTCTTTTGCAATTGATTATCCTGCCTTGATAATTCCTGAGGACTTTTCCTCCTTCTCCCTTCTCTCACCCTTCTTATCAACAGCTATTCTATTCTATATTAGCCTGATTCCACTAAACTTATGAATGAACTTAAATTTGAACTCCTATTCTATTCCTTAAATGCCTCATGAAGCAGAAAAGAATTTATGTTCCTGCTAAGTGCAGACTAAATCAGAACTGCTTGGTTTTTTTAAATATTTGAAATATTTGTTTTCAAAAAAAAAATCATAGTGAAGAGATTTATTTCCTTCTCTGGTACTCAATAGGTTATATTTTCCACTTTCTATCCTTCGTGTGATAAGCCAATTTGCTAGTTAGATGTTTTCAAATTGTACCAACAGGTATCACTAGAAATTTTTTTAATTATAATTTTTTTCATAAAAAGGATGGTAGCAAGAGATTTGTCTTTTTATCAGCACTGTAGAGCACCAAAAGAAAATAAGATCTTACAAGGCCTGGAGAGAAGCAAAATAGCAATGCAGGAAAGGCCTGCAGCTCTTTCTTACAACTATTTGATCTTTGAGATGTAAAGGTAATATTGCCTAATGAACTTGTAATTCTCTTTTTATACTACACATCCTTAGTTACTTCTGAAATTTAGGTAGCATGGGGACCTTGGGCTGTATTTCCAGCTGGCATAAACTGGCAACACTTGAATGGCTGAAACAGAATTTCCCTGCCTATTGAATAATTTGGTTATTGACACTATCTTCTGTGGTATCATGCAGCATGTCTTGACAATATGCAAATTCATTACTATTTTGGAAAATTTTCTCCAGAGTTCTTTAATGATTTTTTTTTAACTAAGTGGTTTTTTATTGGCTTCATACACTGAGCATGTGTCTCAGTGCGGGACAAATTGGAGTGGAGGAGACCTTCAGCAGAAGTCTCCTCCCTCAGATTCAATACCCCTGGTTTCTCCAATGCAGAGAGAGAGACCAAAGAAGCACAGATGTAAGTGGAAAAATAACTCCTTGCCAAGAAGAATGCTAATAACAATACTGATAAAAGAGGGTTAAACCAGCTGATGAGGAGAAACTTACAAAGCCCTGCCCACTGGACCAAATCAAGATGGTAGCCAAGCCTTTTCCTCCTCCTGGAAAAAGCACACACAGCCACAAGACAGAGACAAGATAGATGGCCTTCCATGTAGTTCATCTCCTCCATATCTGGAAAACCTGGCAGGAATGGTTGAAAACTCAGTGCTGGCAGGAAAAGGTCAATACCTGGGATTTGACACCAGCAGACATCTGCTGGAGTGAGGCTGCGGTGCTGGTGTAGGCAGTCGGAGCAGGTGACTGGAAGGACCCACAAGGCACATATTGGGTCCAGCAAGGATTGTTACAACTCTGATGGTTGAAGTGGTGGTTGTAGTCCTGTCAAAGTGGTGGTTGCAGTCCAGAACCATTAAGGTGGTGGTGAAAGCCCTGTGTGGCTGAGGAAAGCTCTGAAACTCAGAGTAACACACACTCAAGTTCAGATGGGAATGCCTCTAGTACCTCCCCTGGGGCAGGGAGTTTTACCCTGGATGATGTAATACTGTGAGCCACCTGATACTCCAGGAGTTTTTTGACACCTTCTAGGATGTTGCAGCTGTCTCTTAAGTCAATGCAGCTTAGTCCATTATGGCTCATCAACAAGACATGAATACCTTCAGGTTGGGTGTGAATATTCTGGGGACCTATCACAGATGACTCGTCTTTGTAAGGAAAAAAACCACTACCCCATCTTGCCAGATTTACCTCTTTCCTTATTTTGTTTAACACCAGCTTGTAGCCTGAGGTGTTGGATGTGCCTTCAGCACCTGCCCTGGGTGGCCATGCTGCACATTGTCAGCAAAGCTGATTGAGTTTTTAGCACCAATAGTCCAGTCCTCTTAGAGCACCTGTGTGGTCTCTGCAGGTGGCAGAATGTTTGAGCCATTAATCACTAGCAGTTCAGTATCTTTAAAGAAGGCAAAATGCTAAAAAGATATATTAGGAGAAAAGAGGAGGTGGATACCAGAATTTTTGTGTAACCCAGGAGGGCCTGAAAATATTTATGGGATATTGATGACAAGACTTTTTTTGTGACATCTTTGGAGGAGATAACCT
Source organism: Myrmophylax atrothorax (assembly GCA_026770055.1). Classification (NCBI taxonomy): domain Eukaryota; kingdom Metazoa; phylum Chordata; class Aves; order Passeriformes; family Thamnophilidae; genus Myrmophylax; species Myrmophylax atrothorax. Next base: position 78,294,252 of record JAOXXN010000446.1, on the reverse strand, counting down.
AGCACTTCTTTACAATACATTTAATCTATGTAGTGAAGAGGAGTGAAAATTGGAATGATTATGTAAGGTTCTTTAAATTTCTAAACTCTCTTAAGAAAATATAAACATAGCCAAAACATTCCTATACATGGGAACCCCATTCCTGTATTCACATGTACTTCATACCCATATGTATGTAATTATTTTAATTCATTATGTAATAAATTTTTATTTTTTTTTTTTTTTTTTTACAGAAGTTGAATTGGCAGTCTTCTCTGGGCTTGGACTATGAGATGCATGTCACATTTTGGTTGTCTGCTTTTAAAATACATTGTAAGAATATGTGCTCTTATACTACCCACAGGTGTCATGTTTACTTTTTAACTCATAGTGATCTTCCTTTAGATATTTAATAGCACTGAAATGCACTCTTTAAAGTAAATATATAGTAATTTTTCTAAATATGGATTCCTTCCTACATCTGTATCTTCTCTGTGATTAACTACCTGTTAGTTTTTCTTAGTCTGACAATGAGAATGCTGTATTTAATAATATATACCTAATACAATACCAAGAAATATTTTCTGTAGTGTTCTGGTCACTTCCATAAGATTTCTCCAGTCTGATTTGTTATGCTATTTATAGAGAAGGGACCAATAGTGAGAAGGAATTGGAGCTTTTGCGGATGCTTGAATAGATATATAACATTTAGGGATTTGGGGAAAACTTCATTCTATCCAGAAAGTTTTTCCACTAGCATTCACGCTGTGGCCAGGGAGCTCAGGTATGTGAGATTCAGCTTGGTTAGCAGGTGCAGAATCACACAACATAGGACTTAAAGGGACTTGAGAGCTATCTCCATTCAGAAACAGGTGGACTTGCCATTTACAGTGAGGAAAGAGAGAGAAAAGTCACAATCCATTTAGGCATAGTTTTAGTAAATTATGAAGGGATAGCTGTGCAGCTACCCTTTGGTCTGTCCACTAGTACATCTCTTCCTGCAGACAAATTCCCATAGTCTTTGCTAGACCTTTAGCTATTGAAACAGGCCTTTCTAGTAAATTGAGATCTGATCCACTTTCACCCTAGCTTTAAGGCAAAGTAAACAACTCATATCAGCAGTCATACAATGTATATACTCAAGTATCAAAAAAAAAATCAGAAAAAGTAGACTATTTAGGAAAAGGTAAGCAGTCTCATACATACGTACCCTGTTTTTATGTATTTTCACTCCTTTACTTTGAAACTATAAGAGCCATAAACAGTCAAGCATATATGTCATATTTTTAATTTTATTTATACTTACGAAATCTGTAGTTTTACCTCAAGTCAAACAAAAAGAAGAGTGATTAATGCTTTGAAGACAATTCATAGTTTTGCACTCAAAGCCAGGCACTGAATGGAAACTGGTATCCAAATATCTGGAAAAATTCTCTAAGAATGTATCAGACCAAAATTCAAATTATAGGGGACTTAATCCTGTGAGATACTTAATAATTTCATTTTCCACTTACAGTCCTGGGAGTGGGTGGGGGAAAGCTTGAGAGAAATAACTCAACACCTTTCCTGACTGAGTGCAAGATGAATTAGTGCAATATACCCAGTGTCATGTCTTATTGCTTAATTGACTACCTCTAGGTATAATATAGCTGTCTTTATCACAGAAAAATCATTTTGATTTATTTGATGCATTGTATATCATAAGGAAGCATGCATGAGGTTATTAATGTCTTGCATAGCTGTGATATTTTCCAAGGGCACAGATAATGCATTTCATCATACACAGTACTGGCCTCTTACAACCGGTACACTGAAATTTTGTATTTTTATTAATTTTATTTTATTATAGTAATTTTTTTTCTCACATTACCTGCTTGGCATGTAAGAGTTGAGTAGTGCTTATGGCCTAGAGGAGTCTACTGTAAATATTGCTGAACTTTAGTTGGAACAGAGCAGTTGGAAATATTTACTATAATATAAATGCAGATTATAACAATTCAATTTATTGCTAATTTATTATAAGCAATTGAGTTGTTAATTGTTCTCTTTGGCTCATAAACCTCAAGGTCTAACTGTGAGAGTTTAAGTGGCCAGGCCATGTTCTTTAAATAAATGTCTCTCTGTCACATAAAAAAATGAATGCATCAAGTGAATATAATCTTTTTCTGCATCTTTTCCTAAATCTTCTGGAGCTGCTAGCAAAAATAAGGCAGATTGTTTAAAAGCACAGATTTTAAAATAGAATAAAGCAGTCTTCAGACAAAAGAAGTTTGTCACAAAATTCAGTTGATATGATGAGTGTAAGACACCTTGATAGGGCCGTTAAAGGTCATGTTTGACTTTTCCAGTAAAAGGTCAGTAACTTTATTTAAACAGTTTAAATACTTTATAGAAACAGGTGCTTAGACTTGAATTCCTGGATCTGATTTTTTCCTTGCAGACTTTTGGGTTTATGTTTGTTTTTGAAAATCAATGTTTCCAGTGAAATTCAAACTTTTAGACTTGTTTTCTTGAATTCAGGATAAGCAACTCAAATATGTTTTCCTGCTGTGGTTACTTGCTACCGCCTATAACTCCCAGTGAAGATATGCCTACACCCTAGCCCTGGGAATGTTCAAGGCCAGGCCGGATGGAACTTTGAGCAGATTGGTCAAGGTGAAAGTGTCCCTGCCCATGGTGTGGGAGGTTGGAACTAGGTGGTCTTTAAGGTCCCTTCCAACCCATACCATTCTGTGATTCTATGATTCTATGGCGTGATTTTCACTGTTTTTCATAGCAATCAGTTATATTTCATATCAGTGTGAAAGACAGAAGAACTGGGCTACTAGCATCTTAGGCAGACATGTCGCAGTTTAGACATTACTATTTCACTTTCTTTATTCCTTCTCACTTCAGAGCCTCAATATTGTATGTTTTGATCATGGTATTACTGCCTACTGACTTTCTCCTACCTGAAGTCCTGTGTCAATTGTATCTGGCTGGTGAAAACATACAAGGCTTAGCCCACAAAACTGTGGATGTTGAAGTAGCACTGAGAAATGTTTCCATCTAAAGATGCTTTTCATTCTAGCTACCTACTTTTTGACAGGGTGCATGTCACATTACCTGACATAAAGGGCATACTAAGGCAAATATTTGATATGTTCATGTCATGATAATACATTCATCCCCATCTCTTCATAATAGCATAACAAAGTTGTTTTCCACTAAGTATTTTGGTCATTTATGAGGTCTGCTTTGGAGAAAAGCTACCTGCAGATAATTCTGAAAGGCCAGTATTGTACGGAATATTTTTACACTTACCAGGAGACTGTCACTTTACAATCTGTTGATACATGCATAATAATCTTTGAATGAGAGTAAAGGATGGACTGAAACTACTGGAAAAAACTTTCAGGAATAAAATTTCAGATTTTATCTAGAAAATCTGCTTTCATTTTGGTTTTGAACTTGTCTGGCAATACTTGAGACACTGAACTTTCTCCAAATGATTTCAGACAGACTCTTGGAGGACAATGAAACAATTCTGGAGTTTAATTATTTTTGTTCTCATGGACTACAAAAAAAAAAAAAGAAAAAAAAAGGACAAAAGTATACTTATGGAAAAACCATTGAATATGGAGCAACAAAAAATTACAAAACAGCCTTTACAGCAAGAAACATAGCAAAATGTAGTCCATAAATATTCTTTCAGGGATTTGCAACTACTGGTAGAAGTTATTATAGCATAACTTGTACTAGAAGAACACTAGACTGGTATTGAATAATAGTAATTTCTGAAAGAGAAGAATTGCTGTAGTAAAGTGAAATACTGATAAGGGGTTGTATACAATCCACAGACCATTTAAGGCTCACTAACCCACTGAAGTATGAAGTCCTGAAACTTAAAATCCTTCTGCTGCTTTTAGATACATTTCTTGAAGAAATAACTTTTCAGTTATCTAACAAGCCTCCACTCAGTCATTAGACATTGTTAGAAACAATTAATATACTCATTTTAATTTCTACTTCTAATTTTTCCTTCCAATAAAAAATAAAAATAAAGGGAAAATATGGGGAAAACCCCCCATACAATACAACAGAGATCTTTTATTTTAAAAAGAGGTAGGAGGCGGGATTGTCTTTAAGAAAATTTAGGAAATATTTTCCACTTTTCCTTGCCACAGACCTTTAATTTCAGCCACTTTCTCTAATGAAAAATCATCAAACTTATGGAGAAAAAAAGATAACTCTCTCTGAATGCCTTCACAATTCTAAGGGCCTAAAATAACATCAGATAGACTTAAATCTACAGAATTAAATTTCAGTGCAAAAATGTAAGCCCAGACTGAGTGAGTGATCTGCTACACTGCAGTGGACTTAAGAATACTTTTACATTTCTAGGAAGATTGTAATGGAAGCTGTTAAGTAGCCTTGGTCAAAATGGCTCTTCCTTGGCCTACCTCATTAGGAATGCTACCAGTGCTGGCAACCACTCTGATATATGCTGAGCTGGGCATGCATATTGATGGAGCTGTGAGACCTTTGAGAGTACATTCTGGGTTTTTTTCAGTTTTCTTTTGTTATTTCTTTCTTTCTTTGCCCACCATTTGTGCATGCCAACAAGGTGTTTATCAGGAAAAAAATCAGGTAGACTAGAATGGTTATTGCTCATCTGTTTTTCTTCCAAGAAGATTACACCTTCACATAATTGCTGGCGAATAAATTGGGGCTTTCTTGTTCCCATCAAGATCTCTGCAATTAGAGCCATGTGAAAAAATATTCAGCTGCCAGAAAAACTGGAGAAAATTGTTCTGTCAGAGTTTTGAGAATTGGGAATTGGTTTTGAAAATACTGAGAGCACACCCTCTTTTATTTATTCCCTTAGGCAAGTGTATTAAATATATCTAATTTATCAGACAAAGTAGGTCCCAGTTAGCATCAAATTGTTTGTCATATACAAAGCACTACAACCACCAGAAAGCTGAGATGATTCAGATGCATGTGGAGAGTTCACACAAAAGCCTCTGTATCTTAGTAGCCCATGTTACCTCTCTGATCAGTTCATTTTGATAACCATGGAAGAGAATAAACCAATCCCAAACAAAAAGATAAATTGATGTTATGTACTATTAATACATGAAGCAGGTAAGATAGATTACTGAATCTGCTTTCTTTATCTTTTTTTCACCACAATTTTCTCATTTTATACTTCCCCTGTAATTTCTGTGTGGAAATGGCTTTTTTGTTTCCTCCATAAATGTGAGTAGACTCCAAGATGCTTTATCAAAGCCTGCAGGTACTACCAATATAATAGGATCTATTCTAGTACAAATTCTGTTAGCCTGAATCCTTCAGTCAATGAAGTGACAGGCAGTCCAGAAGCTTTGCAACCTTGTACCTTTCCCACTGCTTCTGGTAATAAATCCTGTTACTTCAAACCCCTGGAGTCCCCACAAAAAATCAGACTACTCAAATTTCATACAGGGAGGGAAGGGGATGGGAGGGAAAAATGCCTTTGACTCTCAGTCCAGTTGGAATATTTTTTTCCATTTTAAAATATTTCAGAGTCTTTTTATCTGTTATCATAACAGTCTGCTAGTCTCTACTTCAGAAAGAAAACACTTATGTCAATGGGATTTAGCCCCTTAAGATATTCAGCCAGCTGGCCACTTTTGAAACTTAGTCCCTTGTCCAGACCAGCAGGCAACATTTTTAAGCCAAAATCAACAGAATCAGGATGCATGAAATACCCATAATCTCAAGTTCTTTCATTTTTTCCCCCCCAATATTTCATTCCAAACTTCAAGTAGTAATAGGATAGAATAAAGTAAACTGTATTCATTAAGATTATCATTTCTATATATCAATAATCACAACAAGAAAATGCATACTTTCATACATTTCTAATTACAAGTGGAAAACTCAAGGTCTAAACACATTGCTTTTACATTGGTACAATACTTTCTACGAAGAATGTGCTGTGAGAAAAACTTCATATAGTGAGGCCCTGTGGAAAAGATTTAGGCATCATTACAGATTGGAGAATGAAGATATGCCCTGGATACTGTTTTCAGTTTTGATCCAATCATTACAGAAAGTCTGAAAACTGAGTGAGTGTAAAAGATGTACAAAACAGCAATGACCAGGTAGTGGTGAGTGACGGGACTGTATATTCTCTGTAATTAGAGATTAAGAATTTAGGAGAATTCAGACCAGGAAATGGCAAACAAAAAAGCCAAAAACACCAACAACAAAAATGTATGCCAGGTGTTCTAGGATACTTATTCCCATAAAATAGATAATGGATGTTAGTCAGATGTTTAAAACCAACACTTTTAAGAGCACCATTGTAATTGTAAGAGATAATGAACCCAAGGAACTCACATATAATATGTTGCAGAGTTTCCAATGTAAGTATAAAATAGGATTAACTTTTTGTAAGATTCAAAATTGCACAAAATTAAAAGCACTCCATCTTTATGTACCAGGACATCAGCTCGTGACCATCTGGTGGCAGGGCAAAAATTCTCAACTGTCAAGGTCAAGAAACAATTGTCTCGGGACCGAGATGGGGACACGCACCCGAGATAACTCACACACACACACAGTTAGGGAGAACATATCAAAAGCATTTTATTTCCAGCTGGGGTCTGGTTATAAGTGTCCTGATAGTGGCAGGATTTGGAGGGGATTGGACGGCACATCTGGGGACAGGGTGTGGAAGGCAGGGATGGCAGAGGCTAGGGGAAAGGAGCATGGAGGATGTGCTGACTCCGACACAAGTGCTTTAATTTAACTTAATTTTCTGTTACCCTGTGAAAAACTGGGTATGACACTAGAATAGTGTTTCTTTGTTCAGCATTTCCTAACAACACCCAGATAATTTTTGTGTTACACTTTATGACCTGCAAGCTCTATCAGCTCACCTGTGAACTGAACTTGAAACTGCATTCTCTTGTGATTTGCAATTTGGTTTCTTCAGTGGATAATGAAGTTTCTACCCAAATGGAATATATCAAGATGAGTAGCTGACTTATACTGCTTGTTTAAGTACAGCTTATGAGCTTGCATGCAGAGGCATAGACCGTGAGATTAGCAGGAAGACTGGGGAGCATGTGATTTATCCTGAGGGCAGAAAAGATTTACAAACCCTGATCATTAGCTATGCAAAGATTAAGTTAAAAGTGACAATTACAATTCAGAACATTTTCTCAAAGGTGGATTGATTGTAGTATTAGAAAAAAAAAGAAGAAAAGAAAAAATGAGTTGTATTATTCTCTCTGATTTGAAGGAAAGACAAGATCACAATAGACTTTATTTCTGTCAGTGTGATAGGTGGGAAGAGAGTTATTTACCAGTGTTCCTTGTTTCTTGAACTTTAAGGAGGGAGAGGAAAGGATCATTGTAAAGATCTGAAAATAATGCCCAGTGTATCTCTCTTCAAGGAATATTAGGAGGTACTGAAACGATGGCCTACTTTTAGAGGTAGACTTGTAAGCATTTACATTTTTTATCATTATTAATATTAAAATTATAATAATCATCATTATCATTATTAATAATTAGCTAATGCTGCCACAGGAAAATTAGAGCTATCAGTAGTTAGTGTTCAGAGGTAATGTAAAATACAGAGAATTTATTATTTAGCTCATTCAAATATTTGCAGGTCTTATTCAAGTGAAAAGCATAACCACAGAACTGTGTTTCCGGATTTGAGGAATAAAAGTGAAATGAAGCATAGATCTGAGGATTCACCTTTCTAATGTATATTGAAAAAACATGCTGTGTTCCTGATGGTCCCAGGGAAAGCACTGCAGTTTCAGGCTGCTGGACTATATACCTTTCTAACTGCAGTGAACTCATACACACTTCAGATGAGCAAGGAAGTCAGGCACCGAATATTTTATGTATTCCTGTGTTCTGGGAAAAGAAAAAGGTTTCTTCTGCCCTAGAGAAAACAGTAGAATTCAACCGTGAATGAAAAGCAAAGGAAAAATTGGCTATTAGCATTAAGATAATTTCATACTCAGTCAGACACTGAGCACAAGACAGGTCAAAGTGAGACAGCTACACAGGAACTTGCGTGGTTTAGACTCCAAGCTGCTGCTTCACACATTGCTGAAGCATAACATTTTTGTAACATTTCTTGTGTCCTATGATTTAACTATGTTGGAGATTGCAGCTTAGGACACCACCATACTTCTATTGTTATATAAAGATGTTTTTTCAGTTACATCAGCAAGTTATATTCAACAATAAAGACAAACATAAGAAACCCCTGACAATCTAAGATTTATGTTCCATTTCAGTTGTTATGACTAACCTTAAACACAGAATATAGTTGGCCTATTGCCACATCAGCTTCTCTCTAGAATCCTGAGCTGTTAAAAACCCATATAACTTCTGCCACAGAAAACTTGTTTCATTAGGGAAGTTAATGGTAAGGCCTACAGATCCCATTCTTTCTCTGATTTCAGCTGTTTAAATCTACACTAAATCAGTAATTGGAAAAAACTGTCACTTTGAAGAGGGATTAACAGAACCTAAGCTGGTCTTTAAGTAGGTTGGTAATGTTTTCCATTTCACTTTTCTTCCTCCAAATTCTTGACATTTTTAAGGCACAACACAGCAGAGAGAAACTGGCAGTCAGTTTTGTTCAAAATCTATTCAGCAATCCCAGAATTTATTTTTTCTGTTCTGTCTAAGCTGCTTTTAGAATAGTCTGTCAGCTTGCAGTGGTAAAGAATGGCCAAGAAATTCTGTCCTTAGGAGAGGTACAGCTGGAGGAGGCCAAATAACCATCGGGAGGACTTTTGTTCAGTAACACTCTTCTAATGGCACATATTCTATGGACATCAAAAGCATGGTGTTGAAGCATATTTTGTTGTCTGTGTAATTTCAGGCTTTTCTTCAGGGGAAAAAAAAAACCCAAACCAAAACTATAGAAGAGGAATTCAACAGTTCCATGTTTGCAAACTACATGGATACTACACTTATTTGCAGGCATCATATTCAATCAATGATAGGAAGCCTGTCAGAGAATTAAAAGATTTCGGGTGAAATAGAGTCAGCATTTCACATATGATTTTGCTGGCATTTAATTTATAGCAACTACTGATGGATTCTTCTTTCTAAGCAGAAGTTGATGACAGAGTCTTAGAAGTGAGACCACCATTCTCAGTAAGGTGCAACACAGACAATAATCTTCTTTCTTCATCAATGGAAGAAATTTTAAAAAGTCCTTCTCAGATCAGGTTTTTTATATTTTCTAGATTGCCCATGTAAGTGCTTCATGACATTACTTATTCCTTGGCTGCTGGAGACTTCCTCTAGTTCCTCAGACTGCATTGTTATGATTAATACACATCTGAAGATCTTACAGGATTACCATTGCAGTATATGTAGAAAGCACAGAATCCCAACACTGTGATTACCATTCACATCATAGTAATTTACTTCAAAGGGGTTTTTTTGGCTATTTTAAGAGAGAGGTTAATTAAAACCCTTGCTAGTCTTCAGAGAATAAGCATCCTTATTTCTTGACATTTAGTCACAAGAGCAAGCTCTCTCTGTTGGTACATACATTTCTAGCACTGGAAAATCCTGCATATTCATGTCAGTGGGCTAAGCAAATAATAAGGCAAGCACAGAAAAAGTCTTCAAACCTAGAAAGACTCAAAGTCAAATCAGCTCTCTAGACCACCAACAATATTAGATATCCAGGAGAAAGTATAGCCTAATGATTTTGAGTCACTGCTATAAAAATATTTTTAAAACTGATAATGGATCTATATACCCAGAGAGGTGGTATCAATTTTTACTGAAAGGCAGGCTCAGATACACCTAGGTGTAAAAGTCATAGCAAGAGATGTATAATATATAAATTATACATTTGTCTTCCATTTAAAGTACTGTTTAATTTGTCTTCCCTAATGATTGTAACCATGCAACTGATTAATGCCAGTGGCATTGTAGAAAATTCAAAGTAGAATTTACACCTTCAGGTGTAAAGTGTGGTTACTTTATTGACCTACTTAGCTAAGCAGTAAATTGAAAGTTTTTTGGTTAGTAGAAACCCTGATTTGCCACATGCTTATAGCTATTTTCTTGTTATTTGAAATTTGGTTGTATTTGATAACATTGAACTGTATTCAGCTCTTTGAGATTCAAAGCAATCTTTCTTAGCCACATGTTGGGAACTTGTCTTCCAAAATTTCCATTTGCATTCATTTTAGAACTAGATTTAACCTAGATTTTTTTTTTCAGCTTTAATGGTAAGAAAATTTTAGCAATGAACGCCTGTGTCTCACCCTTTTAGTGGGTTTGTTCATCATTAAAGATCTCTCAGCACCTCAAAATGGCACCACAATGCTTCTAATTACACAGTTACTAACAGTGACCTACTTAATTATAGATGGAGGGTCTTAAATTTATTTTTTTTCCTAAATAGATGTCCCAAACAAGTTTTCCAAACAATGCTCGACTCATCATTTGCTTGAAAATAGTTCCTTGTGGTTTTTTTTGTTTGTTTCTTTTTGTTTTGTTTTTAACCAAGTTGTTTTAAAACAACAGATGTTGAATAAAGATGCCTTTCTTTATAACATAGGCCAGTCAATAATGCAGTTTTTTCAAGAATGGTAATCCATATCCCTTTTCCATTTGAATAAATTTAAATCCATGTCTTTTTTCTTACCAGAAAGTGGTATAAGCAAAGTGGAATGGAAGCTAGTGTAGTTACTTTTGTTTAGGTGCTGTAGGAAAGGGAATTCAATGTTAGTTAGACCAAAACCCAAAGAAAAGGAAAACATACAGAATGGCAATGAGAGGATAAAGACGTTAGTCATTCCATCTGAAAAGACTCATATTTCCTCCCTTCATTCACAGTGATGTAGTTTTAACAGAAAAAAACCCAACAAACAAACCAAACCATACAAAAAAAAAAAAACCACAAACAAAAAAAACCCCCTTTCAGAATATCCTCTTTACCAGTTCAGAAAAGTTTGTCATCTCTTGGTCTGAGAGAATATTTTCTGTAGGTTATTTTAAAGAGGCCAGAAATGTTGGCCTGTTTTTTTATTTGTTTTCTTTTTGGTTTTCTTTTTAGCTTTAAAATAAAGTATTGTTCATTAATAGGTTCTGCTTTGGGATTGATCCCTCAGGTGAGCATTCAAAACATTATGTGTATGATCACTATATCAAGCCTCTTCAATAACAAGGAGAGAAGCCTGTCTGGGTATCTGGATCCAGAGAGATGCTTCATTGCTTAACTCTGTCATAACTGAGATCTACAAATAACTGTCATTTACGAAACTTTAGAGTACACCCTGATTAGTAAAGAGTAGACAGCTGCTTTACTGGTGTGCTTAGTACTGTGACCAAGCATTCAGGAATCTAAATTTTATTTATGTGCTACTTTAGAGATTGATGTTCCTCTTTCATTGTAAAAGGGAGTTGTGCTCACTTTAGCATCCATCATAGCCATTAGGAACTTGATAGAAACTTTCTCTGCCATTTCCAAGCATTATTTACGAGTTTTGTGTTGCTCAGATGTCCTCTGAAGTCAGTTTTTATTTTCATTATATTTTCCCTGATTATCACTGTTACCCTGATTTATCTGGTTCCCATGAGTGAGAAATTTCTTGGCACTTAATTATAAGCCCGTATAGCATTAAAAAAGCACAGAGTAGCTTGGGTCTGCCTTTTTAATGTACAACATAAAGTAGCATTTTTAGGGTAATACATTACAAGACTTAGTGACAGTTTCACCACTGACTACCTTCCAGAGAGAATATAAAATAACTTACTAAACTAGGAAGATATATTTACTATTGAGGCAGCTTCCTTGTTCTCTGTACAGGCATTGTCTCAAGAAATCTAGCTCTTGTTGCTGTGTTTTGATTCATAGTTTTTAAGGAATTATCTTAGCAAACTGATAAACTCATCAGAAAGACCTGTTCTTCCTTAAAAGCTCCATTCTCTAATACTGTAAATTGTTTGAGGTTTTTGGCTTTGGATTGATTTTTTTTTTGTTTGTTTGGTTTGTTTGTTTGTTTTTAAATTAAAACTCATTAGAGTTATACCCTTCATTTGGGATTTCTCATTAGCAGCCACAAAAGGGTACAGCAGCCTGTATGCTTCGCGACACTAGAAAAAGTGTCTTTACAGAAAATACGTTCTCAGAAGTCCTAGCACTGCACCTCTGCCCTGCAAGATAATGAAATGGAAGACAGCAGTAACAATTCACAAGAAGATATCCGAGGGTGAACAACAGGTATCATCCCGAAAGGCTACTCATTCAGTACTTTTACCTTAATGCTACAGGGTTCTTCTGCAAAATTATTTCAGGAATGTATTTGCTCAGATGCAGGCCAGCACTGGCTCTGAGGCTGGTCAGAGGAGCAGTGGTATGAAGTCCTGATTATTCCTTGGCCTCGTGTGGATTTGCTTCATATTCTGTCAAATGGGTCGTGTAGGGACTAAAAAGTGTAAATCTTTAAAACATATTGTCATCTAGTTCAGGTTGCTTAGGCAACCCAACAGCTCTGGTACCCCATATTCTCTGTAGATGCTCAGTTTATTTAATTTTTATTTGCTTGCTTTCTCTTAGCAAAATTCTCTATACCAAGTATTTGCTTTCAGGGGATGACCCTGTAAAGGTATAAGCAGCTAAATGTTCTTTCTGGCACATATTCCCTGCTAGGCATTTTCTAGTTCAACTTTTCCAGCTAAAGGATATGCATATGTATATAATGAAAAGTTCAGTGATTAGAATATGTCCTAGGGAGACACAAAAGATGGGTTGAGATACATTCTGTTCTCTGCCTAATGGACATAAGGATGCAAATTTCCTTTTTTTTTCCTTTCCTTTCTTTTCCCAGAAGAATGTCCCAAATAATATATATCTACAGTACAGTAGTACATTTATCATAGAATGGATGAAATGTGACTTTCTATTATGGTTTTTTCCTCATTATTCAACACAATATGCCGGGTTAAACCAAGACAACTTAGTTAGACAACATTTTGGCCATTTTCTTTTCATTTAAGAGTTGAAATATTCATACTCATAAATTAAGCAAATGGACTTTCTATTCATTCATCAAACCAGTGTGCAATCACAACTGAATTTCTTAGGCAATCTGAAATATTTTCTACCTTTTTTTTCTGCTTTCTTTGCTGATTATAACAAGTTCCTTATGCATATGTCCAATTAATATGAGAAATTATTATCAATAATTATGCTCCATCTCTCTTGTAAAATTTGAAGCATACTACCAGAGTGATAATGACAATAATTGTGTAATTTAACAGAATGGTGTGGGTTGGCATGTAAAGCCTTAATTATGTGATTATTCATATATGTAGTAAATAGATATAAATAATAAAATTAAGTTGAAATAAACTTGCTGTCAAAAAATGCTCATCTGTTTGAGAAAATTTCCTCAAAATGTGACTATCTCGAACTAATTGTACAATGACTCAACTCATACGATAATGAAAACAGTTTTCAATGAATTCCCTCTGTCAGACTGTAGATCTTCCATAACACTGACCTTAGTTTGAATAAAAGAATAAAACAAATAACAGTTGATATGCACAGAGCTATACTATAATAATCCAATTACTTCCCATAGTGCAGAAATGGCATGCAATTTCCACACCTGTAACTCCAGAGAGATGTTATTTGCACAGTTTGGAACTGAATGCCTAGTTAAATTTTGCTATGGTGCCTTGGGTCAGATTTATGTTAAATTTCACTCTTTATGAACTCCATGGTCACATATTATTTTCTGGTGTGCTGGTTACATACACTGCTTGCTTGCTTGGCAGGAAATCTGTCTTTGATGTTCAACTTCTGCATCCTTGTGGTTAGAAGCCATGCCATAAAGGCCACCCCTGCAGTGAGAAGTGCCAGCTCCACAGTGAGGGGAATGGGAAAGGTGGGGACTGTATTTTCCCCATGGCTTTTCATCTGTCTTTCATAATGTAGCTTGTAAACTACCTCTGCTAGTAGTCTGAGGCAAGAGACCCTTCAGCTGTACAATATGAAGACCAGTGGCCTGTGTCTGAGAGGTGGGATTTTACATCTTTTTCAGCACACATTAATATGCTTGCAACACATAAGGAATTAATTTGTCGTATATCAGGAACCATGGTATTAATAAACAGAGTTATTTTTTAAATTAAAAAATGGCAGTTTGTCTGATGCTTAGGGCCATACAAGTACTGAAAAATTGACTGTGGTAAAAGATTTCTATAGCCTTTCAGAAGTCAGACTGATTTTTTTTTTTTACTTTTTTATTGGATCTTACATCAGTTCATTAAATTTTACATGTTTTACATTTGCATTTACAACATGTCAAACTTCCTAAATCCAAAGTGCTATTGACTTCAGCTATGCAAAGCAGAATCAGAATTATCCTTCCTATTTCTCTATTTCCCTA
>JAOXXN010000446.1:78260869-78279747 GCA_026770055.1 Myrmophylax atrothorax | reverse complement strand
AATATTGTCCCAAGTCTGTACACAAAGATGTAGACTGTATGTGAAAATACATATATTATATTTTAATCTCTTTTTTTTTAAATTTGATTAAATTTTTAATTTAGGCGAACAGTTCAAGATTCACTGAACAAAGTGTTTATCATTTGCCTTTTGCAAATGTGAAACTTCTAGTCGTCTGCAGTGAAAAAAGCTATGAGACATCTCTTTTAAAAGTCATCTTCTCTGAGCTAGTGACAAAATGCAACACCCACTGGAATTACAGATCACTTTATAACATACACTGTTGTGTGACCGGCTGTAGCCCAACAACGTACCATATGTACCCATGCAGCATCTCCAAGCTAATGCAATTCCAGGATCTTTAAGAATTTCAAAGAAGAAAATAACAAAGTAACTGAATATTTTGCTTCTTGCTAGAGAAAGTTCTGTCAACAACAAACAGACAATGAGCCCAAAAGGAAACTAGATAGTTTCTTAACATGTATGAAATTCATCCTAGTTCAAAACTATGGGTTAGTTCTGAAAGTAAATGGACTGGAAACAGAACTCATCTGTTAAAGGAAAACAAATAACTTCCTCACTCTTATATCCCACATTATTGAGATTAATTGCTTAAAGTAAATCCTACAGAGGTTTACTAAAATAATCTCAGACAATCTGTGATCTTTTTGAACAGAAAGGAGTCAAATGAAGCAAACAGCTTGACTTTAAAATTCACAAGAATACTTAAACGTCGTAAAGAACACAAAATGTCCAGTAGCATCTTCATGCTCCCATAGTCTCAGGACAGCACCTATTCCTTTGCTCGTCTCTCTCCCATCTCCACTGTCCTCCTAGCACTTCTTTAACCAGATCTGCAAACATTTTTATTAACACATTCTTTCTTACATAGCTCTAGAATGGGATGCTCCTCTTGCCTGGATCACATGATTTCTGTCTTCATCCAGGATTGCTTCTCCAGAGACCCACCTCCGGATGCTCTTAATCTATTTAATATTTATAGCGCTCACTCAACTGCCTCATTTATGGACTATATTCTGCCCAAATCCAAAAGTGACAAGTCATGACATTTGAAATCAACCACCAAACAGTTCATGAGACATACTTTTCTGCAAAACCAGAGACATTATTTCACTGAAGAGCCAACAGGGAGATTTCATTGTCAATTATTTGGAAAACTGTAAGACTTTTCCTGTCTATGACACCTATACTGGAGATACAAATGTTATCTGAAGGAGTTTTTGTGTTTGACTTTCTTATTTTTTCCTTTTCTCACTTAAATTATCCATCTGTTTTTTTTTCTTTTTACTAATATGCTTCTATATCAAGTCACTAAAAGTTTGAAGACATGCCTTCAAGTATTTAATTTATTCATTCTGTTTTATATAAAAGCTTTAAAGTGTTTTCTAGGTATTTTTAGTGCTTTTAACTATTAAAAAATATCCTAACATGACAAATGAAACAGTAGTATTTAATACAATCCATCAACAGTGAGTCACACAATTTGAAAATTCAAGTCTCTTATCTCCCTTGTTAACCTAATTTTGAATGCATTTGGGAAAATGACATGTGCAATGTGTCCTCAATGTCTATAGATTTGGCCTAGTTCAGTACTGGTGGGGATTGATTGTAAAAGCCCCCTTAGAAAGAATCAGTGCCATCAGCTTTCTCTCTCTTTTACTAAAGCTCATTTCAACTTCATCAGTACAGTAAAGAATAAGAGATGGTTTTTAGTAGTTAGGGTTGAACTTTTTGGACATTTTCAGCTTAATCATCAGATTACATAACTTTATACGTGCTATTTCCCACCTAGAAATGCAAAGCAAACATATAGCAAATAAGAGAGGATTGGTTGTGTATGTGCCTGATGTGAACATACCATCATTAATGTAGACTTTATTATAATAAGCAAAACTACACAATATTTACAATACTGACTGAAATTCTTCTTAATGCACAGGCAAGAATTGAAGATGCTTGAGCTACCAAGTGTAAGTGGTAAGTCTGCATGGATTCCTACAGAAACTCAAGTATCATCAGGAAAGATCATAGAATCATAGTATAGTTTGGGTTGTAAGCAACCTTAAAGACCATCTAGTTCCAACCAACCCACCATTGGCAGGGACACCTTCCACTAGACCAGGTTGCTCAGGGCCTCATGTTACAGAAAGATGGACCACACAGTAATGTTCAAGGTCACACTTAAGTAAAGAAAACATTGTATTGTATCAGCATACAACTACACATGTGAGAGCAAAATGAAAAAAAATAAAATTATAACTTTATCACCGAACATGGTGATAAGGTTGTGTTATTGTGGTTAGGTGATAAGATTAAGGTGCAAACCCAATCTACATCTTCAACCAGTGTTGCACTGATCTATACGGATGCATCATCTTGAGTCAGTATGATTTACAACTCTTCACTTTGAGTTGGTGTTTGCTGGAGGTGAATCAGATGCCTCTACATCAGAAATCATTGAGCCTGAGCAGTGTAAATATGTATTAATACAGTTTATTAAACTGAAATAACAATTTGCAAAGGTAAGTGGAAAAGAAAAATCCAACTATCTGAGAAGTCATTGCTTGTCTGCAAAGAATGACACTTAATGATCCATGAACCGCTTTTAAGGTTTCTATGGAAGATAATGATGAAAAGTAAGTTCATACAGACTGTGAATATTGGGTTAGGGTGGTAAGATTTGGCAGTGCAGTGAGCTGCAGGAATGGACTCTGGGAGAAAGGAAGGCTGGCCTGTGCTGGACACAGCTGGTTCTGCAACAAATTCACTGTTAGCCACAGCTGAACCTGCAACAAAATGTATGACAACTCCATGAAAACATATTTTAGAAAGGGCAGAAAATGCCACATGGGCAGAGGAGGATTAAAAAAAAGCCCCAACACCAACAAAACAGCAAACACTGCCCCTCCACCCCTAAACCCAAAAGAGAAAAAAAACCAAACCAAACCAACAACAACAGCAACAAACAAACATGAAAGGGAACACAAATATCAGAGGAGAAAAGGGAAGAGGAGACGCTCCATGGTAGAACAAATACTTCCTTCGACCTGTAGAGGATCATGTTGAAATAGAGGAAAAAGGAAAGAAGGAACAGCAAAGGGAAACTGCTGTGTACTGCCCATAAACTCCCATCCCTTGCACAAGAGGTGTCTTCAGTGAAGGAGTGAAGTTAAGCATGCAGAAGGGAAACAACAGGTGTTTAAATTTTTGTCTTTCTGTTAAAAATTTTATAGGTTTATTTTAATTTGCAATAAATTATTTTTCCTCAAGTCAAGTCTCTTATGTCTACAAAAGTAGCTGGTAAGCAACCTTGCTGACTCTGAACACACTAGCTTTCTCAACATCTTATATACTTCTGTCCTGCTGAGGGGAAGGAGTCAGTGAGTGGCTGGGTTGTCATTTAACTTCTAACAGATGCTAATGCACAATGCACATCTATCTACACACATATACATCTAACTCTCAATTGTAAAACTTCTAAAAGAGTGTAAGTTTACTTTGGGAACATTTTAGGGATTTTCAAGTTGAAAAAGGCCCTTCCATATCATTTAAGTAGTAATGAGAAAAGCTTCAAGCTTATTCTATCAAAACTTAGCCATCTTTTGTCCCTAGAAAATGTTCGGACTCCACAGGCCTTGTTCGTTGTGTCTGTCCTAGTGAATTTTCTATCCAAGGCAATTAGTTAATATCCTGCTGGAAAGATATAGTCTCCTCTACAAATAATATTCCACCATTTACTGCAGGGAAGCTTCAATTCCTCTCTTAACACTGCGTGAGGTTCCTTAACTTTTGGTGTAGCCCTTCTGTTTGGCTTTTGGCATGGGTACTGGTACTTTTGCAGGTGTTATTCTCCTGTTCAGTTTCTTGCCTGACATGCAGAGCTTTTTTTCCTCATATGCAGTCACATTCAGCCAAGCTCCTTTTCAGTCATCCATTTCACACAATTACAACATAAAAAAGCCTAATTTGTCTTAAAAATGCAGTTTTAGCACAACATATACACCTGAATTCTAAATGTATCATTATTGTATGATCTCTTTGTGTCTTATAGTTTTATTCTGACTCTGAATTACACAAGTATAACATTTCTTTTGTCTTGATTTGGGGATAATGAAGTTTCTTAAATCCTTTCTTCTTAAATTAAAGGTGCTTCCTTCTCCTTAACCAAAGTATTTGGATAATTATATTGTGTTATGCAAAGAAACTCGTGTTGATTATGAGGGTTTGGAGGTTTCTGTGTCTAACAAAATCTTGCAAAGGATATCTAGGTACTCTGGGAATGCTATAAATAAGGGTGATTACTTATTGGGTTTGAAAATGCTAATTTTAGTTTCAATGTGGATTTAGTTTTCCAGTTATATCTTCTTGATATGAATAGCATCCACCGTCCAAGGTAGTAAGTAATTGAGGCTCTGGGAGTGTGGCTGCTCTTGTGCTAATTAAAATCTAATCATCATCCTGAGAACAAACACCTAGTGAGACTTTTAAACTGTAACTCCTAAGGGATCTTCTCAAAGTTTGTGTGAACACGCATCCTTTGTCAAATGTGAAGGCTTCTTAATATTCTGAACATATTTCACCTTTCATACCACAGTTTCTAACAGGTTTAGACACAGGAATGATCTCATTCTCAGTTCTGTGATTAAATCTGCACAGTCTTTTTACTTTTCTCATGGGCTGAGGGTGCCTTTTCCCTACCATCTCCTCACCCAATGCTAAATGGACATGATTAAGACAGTGGTAAGAATGTTTTAATTATCAGCTGTATCTTCAATAAAGGGTTGGGGGTTCTTTTGTTTGATTGTTTGTTTGTTTTTCATTTCTTAAACCTGACTATAATATCAACCCAAAACCCATGAAGTGTTTTTGTCTTTTGCAAGAATATCATCTAGGAACCAAATACTGATATATTCACATACATATGGATAGTTTAGCTTAAGCTTGATTCATGCATCCAAGTAAAGATACTTCTTTTTGCTTAGAAATTGGAAATATGCTCTAAGAAAAGTGGTTTTAAATACACTGAGACTGTAAACTCCTACTCTGGAATTGAATCACTTGGAATATACCATGAATTCTGTCCATTGGATCCTGTGTGACTTGGAACATTAACCTCTTCCAGGTAATTAAAAAAAGAAATTAAAGCACATAATAAAAAATTCAAGGGAGCATATCAATACTGGTGTACGTAAATAAAAATACTATTGTATGTTTTATTGCATCAGTGGATTTTAAGAATAATCAGATTGTGATAAGGAATTTATTTTTTTAACAAGTTTTAGGCAAATAGCCATCAAGAAAATTTAAACACTGGACATTAAAGACTTCAAGGATAATTCCAAAAATTATTGTAGATCTTTCATTAGTAAACTCTCAAGGACTAACTCTCATTGTAATCTTCTGAATAGTCATCTTAAAAAAACACTCATCTCACTGATTTTCAAGCTGCATTTGACATCCTTCTGCTGCACATTACATTACATTACCTGCACATGTCGGCAGTAGCTGAGAGTACCTAATGATGGTCATGGGAGAGGTGTTAACCATAAACATCAAGTTTCCAGTGCCCTTCTGCCATAATTTTCTAATACTAAAAGTATGTCAAAAACCGAAAGCTAAAACTGATAACAGTATTTCCCTCTGTCCTCTGAATTTCAGGAAAATTTTTATGAAGTGTACATGATGAGACATATTTCCTTTAGTGAAGTTGATGTATAAAAAACCCCCAAACTGAACAGTTCTAAGATACCACATATTGATGCAGGGTCATTTAGCTCAGTCATTTAAAAATTAAATATAATAATTTTGATCCATATTTCTGGAACATAATATCAGGTCAAAGTAATGGAACAAACTTTTTTTAAACAGGTAAGACAGAGAGTACCTTAGGGAAAACAATTATTTGGGGTTGGATTGCTATACTGAGTTTTGATGCTGTTGTTTAAATTTTGTGACCATATGAAGGAAGGCAACATGGGACTTGCGTTTTGCAATATTTGATTGAGGAAGAGAGCATGACAGCCTGCTTATCAGAAGCAAAAGTAAAAGCTGTGGATAAGTTTGGCCTCCATGGGAGAGATTTCTATATGAACAAAAAAGAAATTTGACAAACAGGCCACATTTAATCCAGATAGTCAGTTCCCTTGGGGTGGTTTTAACAACATGCAAGAGTTCTTTTTCTTCTCTATACAAGAACTTATGTTTAACTCATTAAAAGTAGATTAAGTAGGAGACAATATCAAAGAGGACAATTTGTAGGTCACTTGGGAGACTGAAATTATTGAGCCAGTTCCCAGTGGAAGGGAACCACTCAAGCAGAAACTCAGAAAAAATCAGCCTAAACAATGTTGTTACAAGAAGGAAAAGCAAAATTATCACATATCTCAGGACAAAATTAACTCGTACTACAATATTGTAAGGGGATTTTTGAAATGTAAAAATCTTCCTAAATATACTTGGAAATTTTTGAGAAGAGAATCACCAATGAAAAAAAAAAAGAGGGCCAAATCTAGGCTATGAAGGAGCAAATGTGAGAAAATGGGGAGGAGTGTAGACAAAATGTGCTGGTCATGTGTAAACTGTGCTTCAGTAAAATTCTCTGGTCAAGACCTGCACCTGAATGTTGTACTCTGTCCTATGCACTTACTAAACACTATTTTCTCTGTGATGCAGTCTAGGGGTATTTGGTAGTTTTTTAATATAGTTTACAATGGACTAGCTCGTGAGTTGGAAAAGAAGGAACCAGACATTGGGAAGGCTCAAGGTCAGAGCTGGAGACCAGACAAAAAAAGGCTGAAGGCCTCAGCATGAATTTGTGTGTTGCCTTAAGGTCTGGTCTGAGGGACTCTTGCCTGTGAATCGTGAGAATGAAGGTGTATGCATGTATCAACTCCCAAACTTCAAGCCCAGTCAATCAGACTTAAGTAAGAGTATAGGCCGATCTGTGTCCATGCTCATGTGAATGCTGTTAGTCTGATGTGGCTCTTAGGAAAGGCCTTGTTCTCCTATTTATGATGACCTCTATGTTGTCCTGATGTATTTCTATTGTGTGCCCATGTGTTTGTGTCTTTTGAATATGCACTCAGCCTCACTACTGAGCTGGAAATGGAAATATCAGCAGCCACATCCAGCAAAACTATGAGGAAAAGTCCCCGGGGGTTCATCTTTGTTTCATAGCTGAGATTTTTATTGTTGCAGTTGTTTAGCTGTACTGAGAACTGACAGGATCCTTTTTCCTTGCCACTTGCACCTCGGTACCTGACACCACTCATACTGAAGCAGGTCTGCGAGCATTTCTGTTGAGTTTTGAAGCAGTGCCTTTCAAATTTCCTGGTGCTTTAAGCATTTCTTTTTTAATCTTGCTTCAAAGCACATGGCACATCTCTGAAGTCCTAGAATCATTCAAATCTGAAACACTCTGGGGTTTCTGACTCACACTCTGTAATTTGAAGCATTTGAATCACCTGGGAAGATCTAGGGTGTATTTATTAATTATCTTCTTACAGTGCCAAAGATATACATAGAGATGTACAGCCAAAATTAAAGTCATAATCCCTTTTTTCCTCCACCAGAAACTAGGTGACTGATCATATAAAGTGCCACTAAGTGCCAGTGAACATCTGAGCACAACTGGGTTCTCAAGCTCTCTGGACCACGTTTTAACAACAGGTAGAACGTTTTCCTGCAAGGAAATTTTGGATTCACAAATTAGATTCATGCCTGGATTTTGAATGCTTAGGTGAGTAAGACTTCTGAATCTTTTAAATTCAGGCTTCCCTATTGCTTAAGGGATATGAGGTCTTCAATCCGCTTTTCACAGGAAAAAGATATACACCAGTGCCTTCCAGTGTGTCACAGGAGAACTTGGCCACTTCAGAAAAGCAGACAAATTCTGTTTATTGATGGTTGTCCTTGTGCCAGTATTGATATCTGAGACTAAAATTCAGCTTACTGATAGAGAGGAAATTTGTTATTCAAGTCATATTTTTTAACTGTAACATGTTATATATGCATAATGACTGTGAAATGAGAGGTTACCACAAAAGTGAATGAAACATTCTTCCTCCAAAGTGGGTTTTAGTTAAATTAAGAAAAATCAAACTCTTGCTTCTTGATACATCTTACTCAAAGATATCTAAATTCACAAAGTAGCATACTCAATACTACTTCTGCAACTGAAAACTCAAAATTATTCTCTATCACTATGTGCCAACAGTGTGTATCTGATAAACATGCTTCCTCTCTTTCAGAATCACAGAATCACATAGTATGTTGAGTTGGAAGGAGCCCACAAGAATCATTGAGTCCACCTCTTATCCCTGCACATCCCCAAGGACCATCCTCTAGAGTCACACCATGTGTCTGAAAGTATTATCCAAACAGTTCCTGAATTATTAGAACATCAAATTGGAAAATATTTTACTGAAAGGTCCACAACAAAGCTTCAGTCCATGTTTGTGGGAGCTAGGGTCTAGTTTTACAAACTCAGGCCATTCATGCTCTTTGCTTCCAGTATGAAATGGACTTCCCACTCCAACTCCTTTCTCCTCTAGTTCCGTTTCTGATACTTGTGTAGGTATTGCCTATTGTCATTGCTGGCAGTGAAGGAATGAACTCTCCCTAGATGTATATTCATGTAGAAAAAATAATTCCTGAAATTGCAACTTGTCTCCAGACTTCCCTCCATTTTCCTGCTCATGGATAGCTTTCTTCTTTCTCATCCACTTGGTAAGGCATGAACGGATGTCCTATTTTTATATCACTTCTCTCATTTCAGGCTCTGCTTTTCAAATATTCTATCCAGTAGAAAATGGATAGAAATTCCAAACTTGATAAGAGACTTGCAATTTTTTCTGGCTGCTTTGCAATTATCAGTTACTTCAAGGTAGTTAAATATATGTAGTTGAACTAAAATATTTTCCTTACTTTTCTAAAAAATATTTAAATCACTTTGACTTCAGGACACCATTCAAGATTAGGCAGAGCAAAAACCAATGCATGAAGTTGTAATAAAAATAATATTACAGGAAATATTGTAGCACATTCTCCTTCCCCTGAAACCTTCTCAGTTTATGTCAATTGTCATATTAGATACCAAAATATATAAGAGCAGAAAGGCTATAAAGACATAGGCTTGTATTAAAAATAGAGAGGTCAATAGTTTGATTATAGCTCTGGATTTTATGATAATATATACATTGCTTCACAGACAGCTTAACATTATCAAATTTATTAAGTTACTTTTGTGACTGTAAAATCTTACAAGCTAAAAAAACACTGGCAGAATATGTGCTATGCTAAGTATCAGTGGGGTTAAAAAATAAAGCAGATTTTTAATTTTTTTTTTTTATTTCATTTGGCAAATCAGCATTTCAAGGGATTATTCCCCTGGAAAGTAAACTCTTTACAGTGCCACATAAACAGTGTCATTTGGATTCTGATTGGTCAAATACAAACTTTTGACTTATGTGACAAGAAATGCCTCTTGTTATGACTGGTGATATTTTATTAGCATGCTAAATCCTGCCTTTGAATCAGCGCTGTAACCTGGCTTATCTTATTGTGTTGAAAATTAATTGCAGGAGCACATAATCAATATACAATTCATTGCCATGCCAAACTGTGCCATAAAGCTCAGAAAGCTGGCACTGAAAATATTGCTTGAAAGATTTGGTTCCTCCTGTTGTTCAAGTTGGTGACAAAAGGTCCTACTGATCTGAATGGAAACAGAATTTGGTCCTAACTGTTGGATGGTGTGCCTGTAACTGAGACTCTTTTTCTTTAATGTAAATGATGTCTTAGTCTGACAAATTCTTTTCATTATGGGTGCTAGGATTACTTCATGGCCTAAGGCATTCATGACACTAAACTCTTCTTGACATTTTAAAAAATAATTATTTTAGGCCAATCCCTTCTCCTATTACATTTTGGATCTGTAACTTCATGCTTCAGTACCAAGCCTGAAAACATGAGCACTAGTATTGCATAGGGCAAGGGAGAGACACAGAAGTTGAGTAATACAATGCAGCAATCATGATTTTTTCTTTTTGGTTCCTAAGTGCAGGATCTGCAGTTGAAATATCAAAGAGTAAATTCAGGACTCTGTTTAGGTTTGAGCACTCCCACCAGTTTTGGTGGAAGGATACTACATAAAGCAGAACTGATTATATATATATAAAAAAAAGGTAAATATTTTTCTCCCTCTAGCTTTTATTTGCAAATGTTTCTTGGTTTTGGGGGGTTTGTTTGTTGTTTGTTTGGTTGTTGTTGTGTTTTGTTTTTTTGTTTTGTTTGGTTTTGTTTTTTACCGTAAGCTACTTTTACTTCTATAAAGAAAGAAGGCAGGATGCTGTCAGTCAGAGCATCCTCTAGAACTTTGCTGTTCTTTACCAAGTTACTGTACAGGTTATGATTCCCATCTGTTTTTTTACAACACATGACCTTCTACAATTTTCATGATATTCAGAAACACATTCATGCCAGTGGAATAGATAGCATTTGTGCAAGCAGTCCTCTCAGCTGCACTGTATAAAGCTGCCAATGCAGGAAATATGGCACCGCAGACTAAGGGGATGTATGAAAATTCCTTGACCCCTGCTCCAGCTGTCAGATGTAGAAAATACAAACACTTATGGGTAGAGAAAATGATAAAAGAAGGAAAGTAAGGGTAGGGTTTTCCTGTTAATAAGTATCATTAAAAGGGAACACAAACAAAAACAAAAAACAAAAACAAAAAGGAGAAAAAGGACCAGGCCCCCTGTGTTAGCATGCATTATCAAGGAAGAATAATTTAGTGAATTCAAGAAATAAATACTGCGTCTTAAAATGAATTGTAAGATGTCTTAAACCACTAGTGAAAGGAAGAAAAGGCTTGTATTTCTCCATACCAGGAATGAACTTTATTTCTAATGCATATAAAGATATTTTCATATTATATAGATGGACTATCTGGAGGGAGCGGTAATTATCAATTTCTGTGGTAATTTGATTAGTGGTAGTTATGAATTTTGCATTGAAATTTCATTCTACCCCAATGGTGAAGCTGGCTAGGTGGTATCACCTGAGTAATCTTATTCTTCATACTATAGCAGCAGAGAAATCAATTATGGATTCTCCCCCCTCTTGTCTCTGTTAGTCATATTTGAAGTTTTGATGCTGTGCATTCCGTTTATTTGGTGCTGGCCTAATAATCCCCTGCATGCTGGGAAAATCTTTGTTCTCTGACAGAAGTAATAAAGCTGTCTGCATGATTCCCTCTTGTGAGACATGGAGTGCTCCCATTTTATTTAATCTGGTAGTGTGCAGCCTTTTCAAAGTAAACACTTCACAGAGGCTGAATGGGGGAATGACATCCCAGTGACTGGGCTGTGTGACCAACAAAAAGAAAAAAATAAAAAAAAATTAAAAACTTGCCTGTCAAGGTAAAAAACAATGATTCTTAATTACAGATTTCCCCAATCTCCCTCAAGAAAGCTCTATGAGAAACCTGGGTCAAATGGGTTTTAGCTCCCATTTCTGCTGGAGCGTGTGTCTTCCTGTGGAAGTGCTTCAGCTTTTCCCTGCTCTTCATTCACTCATTCCCACTGAATGGCAGCATACAGAAAATGAAGAGATCTAAATGCCAGCAGGAGGCTGGCTGCTTTCTTCTAGGCATGTCCTGAGCCCAGTCACCCAGAACAACTTGTGATCCCTGGACAAAGACACTCACAGCAGGTGGCCATATCAAGAAATTTTCCTCCTGGAATTAGATATTATTCCAGGAATCACTACTGAGTCAAACATAATGCCCCATCCTGCTGGGTCAAGTAGGATTTCATTTCAATTTCTTTACACAACGATGCGTTTCATCTTGTCTGCATACAATGACAGTGCTCAGGCATGAAATAAATTGAAGTGCTTGAAAGGCAGAATTATCCCTTGAACCTGCAGCATTCCCGACCCCAAAAACATACATTGTCAAGTGAGTTCCAGATAAGCAGGATCTTCACTGAGTGTTTGTGCTGCTTGGCTTCCTTTAATCATACTCCCTTTTGTAAAAGGGATTTTCGAGGGGAAAGATAAATCATTGCTGGAAAAAGGTCATTTTCAAAAGGCTTTAAGAGCTTCATTTCATGTGGCTTTTCAAGGTGAAACAGGTAATTCAGTGCAGTGAAAACCTTTTGTATTCAACTTAATTCACAGTTCACACTACCAAGAAAACAGTAAGGAAATAAGATTGAATAAAATTCTTCATTAAAGCTGTTCGTATAGGTGTGTGAGCCCCATTTTGTTGTTTGCTAATACATTGGTCTGAATATTGAAAAATAAATTTATAACTAATACTGAGCTGTATACCCTGGCTTTAAATCATCTGCGCCTCCAATATCGGAGCATTTTCTTCCTGTAATGCAAAAGGCATCAATCATTTCTTCTGGGAATCATATTGTAACACATATACTGAATATACTGATACTGAGACATCCAGGCATGCTGGCAGCCTGCTCACAAACAGACAGAGACTCATATTTTTAGGGCAGGTAGCAAACGTTTTACAATGTTTCATGGATAATGAGCCTGCCCTAGATGTAGGGACTTTTTCTGTACTTCTTTCAGATTATCAGTGTAGGCCTTCCAGACCTCTGGTCACAGGTAAGACACATATCTTTCCTTAAGTTATCTATGCTTTGCATTTTAGCCTCAAAATATGAGCTCAGTGTAAGAATGACCTGATTAGTATACATAATTGGGGTTAGTAGACTAAGTCATTTCAACTATAATGAATACATTTCTCTGTTCTGTTTTTTTCCCATTGAACTGAGTATCTTCTAAAGCATGGCTGCACACATTTCGCTGGGTACAACTGTGGAAAATGTTCATTAATGTTAACTGAATCATTTATAACCTTAAGTAATAACTCTGAGGAATTTCTCTTTCATAATGAGGACAAAATATTTTTAAAATATGCATCTATATCAAGAATAAGATACACAGAAATTGATCTATTTAATTTCTTGTTTTTCCCACACATAGAATAATGTTGATTAAAATATCTTCAGCTCTGAACTAGAGCATATACCTGCCCCAAACTACTGTAGAGAGTAAAGCTAGTCATATTTTAGCAGAAATAGGCAGATATGCTGCTAAAAAAGAAAGGTCTTCTGTGATATTACTTCAGTCCTTTGTTATTTCCTCTTTCAGTGAAAAACCCTGAGGAGGTGCAACCAGGAATGTAGCTAGAATATACTTGATGATGATGAAGAAGTCATGTTACCAAATTCATCATCTTGTCCCTATCATATCTTCTTGTTAAATATAAGATATTACTCCTGCCTGCAAATCCTTCTCATTTTTGAAGTATAGTGTGTTTATTAAGAAGAATCTAAAAGACATTGTACAGAGCACATTGGATGAGTCAATGTTAATGTGGCAAAGTACTGTGAATCTAGTCCAAATTTTCAATGTATTGCATCTCTCCAAGCCACAAGCCTGTGCCCAATCAATGCTCTTTATCCAGTGGAGAAGATACACATATGTACTGTTCATACAATAATAATTGAGAGGATGACTTAGTTTAGAAGAAAGGCTGTTTGTCTGCAAACAGACAGTTAGTATATTAATTTTGTGACAAGAATTCCAAAATGATAATAAAAAAGATAGCATTTCTACTCTGAACAATAATTTTTGTGTAATCCTGGTGGCTGCAAGAAGCTATGCCTTGGAAAGAATTCTCCTTCATTATGTTCATTAAAGTTCATAAACCTTGCCTGAATCACAAGAAATAGTCAGTATAGAAAACAATGTGTGGGAGAGGAAAGATGTGGATTTACAAAAATTATTAAGAGTAAAGCAGCTCATACAGTCATTGGTGTCCTTCTGACTACTCTAGTGTGAGACTATTCTGAGTTAGTCTCAGATCTATCTCTCCAGAAAGCACAAATGTGATCCTAGAAGTAATTTAATTACAAGGGCAATAACCATTTTCATGTAAAACCTTTCTCTTCAAGGCCATTGGTAGAACATTAACATACAAAGCAAGGTATGTGGTCAATTCCAGTGAAAATTTTCAATCCAAATATATTAATTTTAATGTAAATCAGGGCCTCTCAGAGTATTCCAGCAGCTTCAGATAAAAGGTTACAGGAGAAATCCTAGTTAATTTTCTTGAGTAGATAATTAGCCCATTAATGTGATCTGAATTAGAAATGTTCTGTTGTGGATTTACTTTTTCCAAATGTGATAGATCAGAAAAAAATATTACACCAAATGTAAATTTGTGACAAAATAAATGTGCCAGTATTGCAGAGAAAAACATACATTTCTCAGTTCTTATTTGGTCAGGATTAGAATTTACAGCAGCATTCCATGTTTCAGACAGATTATTTTTGTCTAGTAAGGAAGGGAAGGTTACAATTATGAATATTTTTGTTTAGTAAGGAAGGGAAGGTTACAATTATGAAGAAACAAACAAACAACACCAAGATAATGCTAAAGTAAGCTGAGAGGCCTTATGACTATCAGCAAATGTTAGTGCATCTAAAGCAATTTTTGTTCATTGTAACTGAAGTGGCTTTGTTGGATATCTAAAATTCCACTGACTACAAGGTGTTGGGTAGTTCATCCCACTGAATTTTTGTATACATATTTTTAACTAGTAAATCCATAATTCTATATGTAAGGATAGTAGCAGCTTTTAAAATCATCTAATACTCTTCTATATAATGATGCACAATGCACCAGCCACTACAACTACAGTGGCAGAGATTAAATATATCTCTTACACATGCCATCTTCATGCAAGGAAAGACCATTGTCCTTTGGCTGTGGAACTGAGAAAAAAGAAGAGATAAAATGTTGTGGTTATGTCATCTCAGATACAAGACTTGCCAAAACACAAACATTTCCATGAAATCAGAGTACCAGAAAGCTTATGACCCTATGCTTTCAGAAGACAGGAAAAAACCCTGAGAGGACAATTTGTTTTTATTCTTAAAGCATTGTAATCAATCACAAAAATGACAAGGAGACAGTTAAGTTTTTTGCTAAATAAAACATATACATAATTTTTGTCTCATTTTCTTAAGGTTTCAAAATATTCCACTAAAAAGGAGAGATAAATCAGAACAAAGTACCTTCCATGGTAGTGTAGTGAATTCAGATAAATATTGAGTTCAAAGGGAAATATTTCTTTTTTCCTTCTGAGTGTTAATGCAATGCTTATTCTGAATTTCAGCCAGAACATATAAACCCCTTTCATTATTTCATGGTTGTGACCTATCTTGCAATTTTTCTACTTCATAAAAGAATACTTCCAGTAAGCATTGTTTTCTAACATATGTTTCATTTTTTTAAATTGACAAAAAATTCTGTTTCCATATATGTACACCTGTACTAAGTCATCAAGAGAAATACAAGGAATGTCATTGAAATCCCAACCAATCCATGCACATTATATTATGGAAGATACCTTTATTTTGACCAAAATGAATTTTTTTCCCCTAAGATTTTTTAATTAAAAGAAAAAAATTACCTATCAGTCATCTTATAAGTTAATTTTCTTGGCTCACTGCATTTACATCAATAAGTACATATTTCAAGGGGGCAGTTTACAAGAGCATTTATAATGTTTACATTAATGATAAGAACAACCATATGCACATCATAGTAACTTCCTTGAGATGTGTTCTTATCTGAAGACTAACTGGTAATTTTGTTGCTGACTGCTTGGTGCTGAAGCGTCTGTAAGAGTACCAGATGAACAGTTGTTACAGCTCCTGATAAGCCTAGTCTTTCTTTAAATCGAAAAAACTGTGTAAAAACAGTATCATACTTACAAGTAATGAGTCCAGTTTATGAGTTATTTTGTATGCACTCATAAAAATACAGAAACATGGCTTTATATTATATGTTTCTTATTGTCAGACACACTGCTGCCAGATGTGAATCGGCAAGTTGCACAAATGTGCATTGTCTTGAATATATGTGGATGATTCCTCTGCACCTTTTTTACATAGATACTTTAGCTTTTCCTATTGGGAGGTGTATTTATCTCCCAGGGGAAGCTCTTCCATGGGGAATGAGGGATCCATCCTCACCAGGAACTTACAACCCTGAGTGTTTGGAAGCTTTGTTTCCCACTTGTGCAAGCACCAAGCCTGACACCGTAACACATCAGGACAGGGTGCAAAAATTCGAGTTGGAGTTATACTGCTCCCACATGGCAGCCCTTGATGGAGGGCTAAAAAGAGCAAAAGCAACTGCTACATCTACCCAGAATTCTCTAATTAGTGCTTTACATAACTTACACTTTTTTCACTGCCAACTCAGCATTAGCATGTTCGTCCATGAACTCCCTCAGCTGAAGCTGCCTGCTAAACAATCTGAATTTCTTCTGCAGTACAGGGCTAATGGCCAAATCCTTTGTATTATAATTTTTTTTTCAGCATTATGGGTTCATTTAAAAAATCGGGTTCCTGTCTACAATGCTGCAATCCCTGCATTTGGGAATTGAGAGTGCAACAAACAAGAATTACTTTAAAAGTTTTATATAGGTTTTGACTTGCATTTAGGGTGTTTTAATTTGTTCAAATGAAGAGACTAAAATTCATCAAATTACTATAGTTTACTTTTCTTTTTGACTCAGTTCTCCTGTAAAGCTGTATGTTTTGACTCATAGGAACATCGATCAAGTGCTTTTTTATTCAGTGTCCATACAATGAAAATTTAAGATATTTCTGCAAGTGAATTGCTGTTGGTAGTGGCATTATTGTATTATCTTGAGTAAATCTTTTCATTATCCCTTGTGTTTCTTACATGCCTATATATGTGCCTATGGGAGAGGGAAAAAGGGTTCTGTGCAAAATTGTGAGTTCTCATTCCCTGCTAACAGTGAAGATTCCCTTTGTGGTTTTCTGTTTTAACAGGAAACTCTGTTTTGTTTAGCCATTAATTCAAGGCCATATTTTACTATAATTATTTATTTTTTTATTGTTTACTTTTGTAGAACAGATTTGACTCTGCTAGGCACTGTACACATACAAAAGAAAAAGACAGACTAGGTCTTCATAGCCTTAAAATAATGAAAGCCTTAACAGATAAAAGGAGGGGGAAAAAAAGAAAAAAAACAAGCACCAAGATTAATGATTAATGATTAATGATTGATACAATAAACAATCATTTCTACATGTCAGTGCCAGGATGGTACTTTTAAAGCTTACACAAGGACCAGCAATGACTTCCAGTATTTAGATATGGAAAAGTCTTTCTCTTACCTAGACAAGAAGGGAAGACAGCAATGAATAAAAGATGTAAAAATATATTCCAGGAACTGATGGTTAAAGAAGACCTTTTACGGGAATATCAAGAAAAACTACCAATAAATACCATCCAATCATCAAAATAACTAATTGAATGGAGTGGTATGTCTCATAACAGAAAATATTTTAGTGCATGAAAAAATATTAAACGCCATTCAAAATCCAGTCACAAACAACATTCTACCTCATTTGAAGTTCTTTTTATGCAAGGTTAATAATCTATATTTAAAGACAAAGAATAATATGACATCACTATGATTCCATTTATAGGCAATGTTTTTAAAAAATGCTGTGATTTCTTCACTTTTCTGAATTTCATCCCTAAGCATGAGGTGTCATTCTGTTTCACAAGTGCCATTCAGATAAGGAACACAGGAGCTAACATAACAGCTGAGAGTCAGTGATATAACAGACTAAATTTAGGGAACCAGTATTTCTCCATTTTAAAATTAAATTAAGAAACTCTTCCAAAACTATTAAAAATATACATTTAAAGCTGGTTCATTAATTTGATTGTTGTTACTGTTATACCAGTAGTACTCATAATCTGCCAGACCTCTACAACCAACAACTTTTAAGTTCTGAATACATTATTCAGGACCAAAGCCTTTCTAGTCCTGTAAGAACTGGTTATGAGATATTTTTGAATAAATTGTAACAAGCATTTTTAATTCTAATACCCTTTTCAAATTGATCTGTAGGAATAGTTTTCATAAATACAAAAGGATGGAGTCAATAAAAGCCACTAGATGTTCCTTTTGATTTGAAGGCTTTAAGGGGAGTCACAATTCTCAAAACGTTCTCACTATTGAACAGCATCAGCACCAATATGGCTTTATTTTCTATGGTCTCTTTTTGAAAACTCCATGTATTCCTGTTAATGTCAGTAGGAGTCATGCTGGGTCTTTAAAATAGACTTATATTAAAGTTGTTTTGGTAAGTTTGTTTTTGTTTTTTTTTTGTTTGGTTGGTTGGTTTTTTGGGGGTTTTGGGGTTTTTTTTCCAAATGGGCATCTGTTGGTATGGAAAGCATACTTACTAAGTGTGCATCAAGACTCACAGTCCTGGTGGTGGAGTTCCTCTTCTAGAAAGATAGAAGATAAGGAGAATGGAGGAAAATCAGTGATCCATTGGCTTAATCCTCTTTCAGTACTAGCAGTAGAACTCATGGTAGTACACTGCACTATCATCTGGTATATAAGATATGTTTTTCAAAATATATCTTTATATAATTGGATTTAAAACAGAGATAATGCTACTGCCAATGAAGTAAACAAGAAAAGAAAGCCGATGGCTGCATATTGCTGTTCTGAGTTCTATGAAATAAATGACAAGGAAAATGAAGAATTGTAGTTTGTTTTTTTAATCCAACACTTTTAAATACATCAAGATATTAATTGTAGTGGTGAGAAGGTGATGGGAGTAAACTTTGCACCATCACCAAAGATCTCATGAACAATATCAAATGTGATTATCACTACTTGTCTGCAAGATGTTAAATGTTTTCTGCCAGTCAGGACATATGTTTGGTCAGCAAATCAGAGGGACTGAGATATATTTTTTCTT
>JAOXXN010000446.1:78241445-78253270 GCA_026770055.1 Myrmophylax atrothorax | reverse complement strand
ACCTTCCCTCCTACCCCAGAAACACATAGGACTATGAAATCAATTTTAAAAGGAACATACTGAATATAGAGGCTGAGGAATTTAAATAATTTAACAATGATTTAAGAATTTCAGACTTTCTCTGAACGTCTGAAATTTCAGACTCTCTCTCTTTGGGAATTACCCTTTGTAAGTAATTCTCCAAAAAGAAAAAAAAAGAGAAGGTACAAAGTTTGATGCAAGAAGCAAAAGATCTGATAACAGCTACCTATGAAATCCCTGGAAATATTATTGTTACATCAGGGGTTTTAGGTTTTGTTTTTGTTTGTTTGGTTTTTTTCCAGATATTACAACTTCATCATTATGGTGTTTAACCTATATTAACAAAACATTTGGATTGATCTTAAGTTGCATGAAATAAGCAGAAAAACCAAATTGTTGTCAGCCCTTAAAAGGAGACACAGACATACCACAGATTAAATTAAAAACAATTTTTGGCTTTAGTTCAGAAAATCTTATCCCATTAAAGGTAGGAAGGGAGAAAGATGGAGGCTGTGAGGGGGTTGTGGATTTAGTCACTGAGGAGGGTGTGGAGGGCAGAGACATCAGAAGAATCCTCTTGATCTAGAACTAGTATATGTCAGCTAAGTACCAGACTTCTAGCATGTGATCTTTAATGAAGAAATTTTTAAGGGATGAAAAGCAAAACATTAAAACCACTAGATTATCCGCTTTTTAATGTTGCTATTTCTGTAAAATCCTTCACTTTAAAAAAAAAATATTATCCGTGGCTTTTGCTTTCACACATAGTGCAATAAAGCAGATGATGGCCTTTTCTTTTGAGCCTGCTACTGAATGCATTTTTAGGAAAAGGGTTTATAAAATTTCTTTTTGTGAGGAGAGAAGAAGCAAATGGCATGAGGACAGGGGAATAGAAGCATAAGGTACGAGTCACAGATGAAATTGCTCAAATTTTTCTGGTGTGCTGAAATTTGCATTTTCGTGTTAGAAAGCAAAAAAAAAGAGGGGAAGTTTCCAGTAATACATCGATGACAAGAAGCCAGAAGAAAATCCTGCCTCCACAGAAATCAATGGCATACAGCTATTGATTGCCATGGAGCCTAGTTTTCATCTAAGTTTTTGCCAGCTAGCAAGGATATGTCCAGCTCAAGTAATCATTCTTCAAGATATATTCTGATTTTAGTTCAAAACTCCTTGTTGGCTGAAGCCTTTTATTCAGCTTCCAGAAATATCTGCATTAAGTTTTTAACTTATCAACCTGCAAAACATGTCTGTTCATGTAGTTTTTGTAGACTTTCAATTTTGATTCTCCTCTTCCTTTGCTTTGACATTTCCTTATCTTCTCTCCTGTCTGAAATCTTGAGGTCTGGTCTTGCAGTGACACAAATAAGAAAAAAAGAAAACCAAATGAACTGTTTCTAGTCTGCAATGCTTTATTATACAACCCAGTATATCCTGAAACTAGACTGGCATTCCATGCAGCTGGAATGGTCCTTTGACAACAGGCCAATGGATTTTTCTAGCATTTGTATGAACATCTGTGTTGCACACTTTGCAGTGGATCAGACTGAAAATCCAGTTGGATGGGTCAGCAGTCCTACAGAATCATCAGAGTCTAATCTAATATTCCTTGAAAAATGTGTTTCAGCACTAACTGTTAAACACACTAAAATGGCTTTATTGTTAAACAAAGAGGATAGAAATAGCAAATGCATAGTCTGATTTTATATGTTAGGATACCCTGTCTAAACAAACAAACAAACAAAGCTCTCAGAACAGAGAGCCTCCAATGTTCCAACTTAGAAGCACAACCTAAAGCCCTCCACTGCCTGTGATCTTAACTGGGAGGTTTGCAAGGATTTCCAGACAAATCACACTGGCATCTGGTAATCTGAAAGAAAAATTTGAATCCCTATATATAGATGCCTGGAAGGCATTTTTAGAAAAGTGTCACAATATGAATCTGATCTCTTCCCTAGCACACATTTGCAATCATTGTATATTTAGTAGAGATTTTTTTAGCTAATGATTTTAGACTTGTAAACATGTCAGTATCTTTTTCTAAAAAATAAGGACAAGAATAATAAATAAAAAAGCATTCAGGTGATAAAAGAGGAGATGCTATGAGTTATTGCAATGAGCACTAAATGACATGCATGCATTAAGAAGACAACTCAGAAGGATTAGAGCATTTCTCTTAGATTCATTTTAATGTAGTTCTTAATATTAAAAAAATGGTGGTTTCAGGACAGAGAAAGCAAGCACTGTTGCTAGTATAATGCATTAAACCTGTAACATTTTTCATTCTTGTTTTTCTGTCCCTTTTATTGTTTAGTTTAGCTTCTAAAAATGTTGAGAAATTTGGCAGTCTTCATGGAATTCTGATTTTAAGAACACAAAACAGGAAGCTATTTTGAATGCTTCTGCTTGATCCATCTTTGTGCTGACAGCACAATGCCTGTAAAATCCACCTGCTGGAAGTCGGGTGGTTTATGCAAAGGGATGTCATGGTAATTTGGAAACTGCTGAATACAGAGGGAAGCCTTTTCCTGCCCCCAAACCTGCCACACCAGTTTTTCTAGCTCATTACATGCCAAAACTTTTGATTGATGTGCTCACTTCAGTCATGGGTAATTTTAACTCCTATATTAAGTAGCTGTTGCTTCCACTGCATTATATTTCCTCGTATGGGGCAAATCAAAGCTCAAGCTTGGCCTGTATTGGCTTGACCTAAAAGCCAGAGTAAGCCTTTGTTTAGTTTTGTGTAGGCGGCAAGCCAATATTTCAATACAACTTAGACAATCACTCTGCCTTTTCTTAATTGTCAAGATCCCTTGAAATGAAGCTTTTAAGAACTACTACACAGCATTTTTTGGGGAGACCCAAGGAGTTAGGACATTGTTAGAGGCTTTCTAGACATGAATACAAACTTTTTCATTAAATTTAAGTAGAATATTTAGTGCAGCACAGAACAACCTGTGATTGCCTTGCACTATTGCCAGGGGGATGTAGGTCCTGTTTTATACAGCCTTGTTGCTTAATTCCCTGTGTAGGTTTGGGACTGAAAAGAAGCTGAACAGAGACATGGTGTGTTTTCTCTCAGAAAAAGTCTCCATCTATAGTCCTATAGAAACTAAGCTACATGTACAGAGGGAAATGATTACCTAAAATAAGATTATTGTATCCTATGGGTCTTTAAAATGCACCCTATTTAAATTGACTATTTAGATTCTCTGTCTTGAAAACAGGAAAATATCAGTGCCTCAAGTTCCTATCATTAATAAATAAGAGTATAAAATGGGGGAAATTTTAGTGGCTGTGAAGGGAAAGGGTAATGTTTCTCAAATCTGATGTCTACCTTCAGGTTTAAGGCTATATATCACCTAGTCCCCTAAAGATTTGAGAATGATACAGAATATAAGATTTTAAAGCAGATTCTCCTTTGTTTAATTCTGTTTCAGATGCCACTACTGGGAGGAATATGGTTAGTTTAAGATGTGGCTTTGCTTTAACCATAAGATAGCTGAGAGGAAAAAATACCTAAATAGTTTTTGGACTTCAATTTCTGTGTTAGATATGTAATTTAAAGATCCATGTAAGGCTATTTGGTACAACATTAAACATTCAAGATCCTACCAGTGCTTCACTGATTAAGTTCAAATGCACATTTCAAATATAACTGTGTAGATATTGCTTGCTGACAAAGCACATTTATTCAACTGAGCTGGTTATAAGTAATAATGACACAAATTATAAATGTGCATAGTTTGCCTGGATCCATTTTATGCTTTTTTTTTGTGTGTAGCACGGAACTAAACAATTAGCACCTTTAAAATTACCTTTTGGATTGATAATTAGGCACTGTCCAAAGCAGTAATATTTAAACCACAGTGTAGTAAAACAGAAGGAGTGGGATTCATTTAACTAAACAAATACAAACATCAGATATATCGATATATGAATCTTTGAGGTAATTACAAAGATATACCCTTCTTCAAGCTAGTTTTTTCCTCCTCAGAAATAAGCAGGTTCTTGCTGAGAGTAGTGAATTTCATCCTAAAATAGTCAACTGATACATACCAAGATAATTACTTCCTGGAGTACTTTTATTGGGTTCTCAACAAATTTATAGAAAAAGGGACTTCATCAGTAAAATTCATTTAGTCATTCACCAAAGCCTCTTAGAGATGTGCAATATGTCCTTCCTCCTGAATAGTGACATGACAGGGGATGGTGGGTTTTATAAAATTATTTTGGACAGGCAAACTTAAGGAGATGGAATTTAGAAAGAAAGCACACAGGTTCTCCTTGAAGAAAAAGGAAAATAAGGAAGTAATGAAAGGGCTTGTTTTGGTCTTGTTATATGTTTGGGGAACTATGGAATTCGCCATCTCAGGAATGTGTAGACACCACAAAGTGTAACATATTAAAACATGGAGAAGACTTTGACACAGATGTCTAATACTTGTGAAACATGAGTGTTGATACAGACTTCAGGTCCATATGGTCTTCTGTATTTTAGTGTAGAACAATAAAAATACCTTCAGCTATCCATAGGATTTAAATAAATATTCAAGAAACACATTCTCTTCTTTTCTTATTTTTCAGGGCTCAAAGACATAACATCAAGTTTTACCAAGATAGGAAAACTTTTAAAGAGCCAAAATCACATTCTACCTACTTTTGCAGCAGTGGCATGAAGAAGATAAGTAAAAGGAACATTTTCAGTGCACTGTGTTTCCCTCCTGACTCTTCTTTTAATTTTCAACATTGTGTTGACATGAGCCGTTTTCACCTGGCATGATTTTTCTACCCATGTCAAATAGGTGAATGTTTATTGATAGACTTGCAATCATTTATTTCCCAAAAGCAAAAAGAGAAAAACATGAAAGAGATGTTTTTATTTTAGAATTCTGGAAGGCAGGAATGGACACATAACTTCATTAAAATCAGGCTAAAATTGTTTGAATATTTATGTATATAAGCTATAACATTTTAATATGATGTGCCTAAACAAACTTTCAGGAAAATTCACCCCAGAAAATGCACAAAGAAACTTTAAAGAGTGCTAACACTGACTTTTAACTCTAGAAAATTCTCAATGTAGAAAGAAACATTGGTTTCACATAAGAATTTAAGTTTGAAGATAATACTAATTTTCATTTGGCTTAGAGATGTTAGATCAGTTCTTGAAATACCATACAAGTAACAAGAGAACTAATTTTACAATCTTTTATTTAATCCTTTTTTATTTTCTTTTTACTTTTTTATTTATTTGGGTTTTTGTTTGTTTGTTTGTTTGCTTGTTTTTTTTAAAGAGCTTTAAACTCTCAAATAATCAATGAGCTCCTTGAGGACTTGCTTTTGTCTCCTCCTTCCACATCTTATCTTTTAATGTTCTATTTTATTGTCTGGTTAAATCATTCTGGAATTCCTTTTGAAAGTGCTTTTCTTCATAGAGATTCAAAGCTTAATGTAAATACCTGTAAAAAGAGAAAGAAGCCAATGTAATTATGTATACATTCTGGAGTCAGTTGAGGTAACTTCAGGGACAGTTTGCAAATTTTGACAGGCTTGAATAAGGCCTTCACAGCTATTTAACTCCAAAGTGACATCAGAATATTTATTCCAGAATATGTGTGTTAATTGGGATTAACAAGCTCCTTTTACTTCAGTCTC
This sequence comes from Myrmophylax atrothorax, assembly GCA_026770055.1. Classification (NCBI taxonomy): domain Eukaryota; kingdom Metazoa; phylum Chordata; class Aves; order Passeriformes; family Thamnophilidae; genus Myrmophylax; species Myrmophylax atrothorax. Next base: position 78,247,591 of record JAOXXN010000446.1, on the reverse strand, counting down.
TCACAGGTGTGGTTTATATGTGGAAATCTGTAATGATGCTCTTATTCTGGGTTTAAATCAGGTTTGATTCAATTTATTACACAAAAATATCTATACTAAAAATACTTTACTGTTATAGAAATACCAATACAGAAAACCATCAAAGTGCTCTTAATGGAGTCCTTACCAAACTGAACCTTTCTATCAAAGTAATAAATTCACTGTCTTGAAACAATTCATGCTAAGGGACATTTTTTTGCTGGTAAAACAGAATCTGTACTAGGGATTTATATTAGATCCAGTGTGTGAGTTAAGTTCATGTTCTATAGCTTTGCTCCTTGAACTGCAACAATTTATTTAAGGTAGCCATAGTTTAAGTTAGTTGGGAATGAGGCTGGAGGAAATGGTTTAAATTAAAGTTCAGTAAATGACTGTGAAATTGTAGTGGATTAATAAGTAGTTTAAATTTGGCATAAATTTTTTGTTTACATATACAGCTTTTGTGCAGTCAGCTGTTTCCTTACCAGTTCTCCCAGTTCTACCTTGACATATATTTTATTCAAGCCCAGATATCAGCTTTCCTTCAAGTATAGCCTTCACATATAAGCAAATGTGTGTCAAGTAATTTAGGAATATGCCTGAAAGAAATATGGTTTTCCCTCCTGAATCAATCAATCCTCTCTTATTCCTATACTACCCATACAATTCTTATAAATGATACCTTCACAATTCTACTGGGAGGTTAAGTAAGTGAAATGTTAATGCCATTCTCGTATGTAGATTCCCAGTGCTCTGTAATCATAGCACTTCAAGATCATATTGACATTCTTGAAATGCTGTCTGCATATTACAATGTATATTTCTTTGAAGAGATTAAAAACCAACAAAAAAAAGGAAAGAAACAGGTAGCATCAGTATCACTGTGTGGAAAACAATGTAACTAATTCACGGTAATTGGAATTTTGCAAAGGATTTACAAACAAAGAGGTGGGATTGCAATTTACATGTTCCCTTGTCCCTGAGCAAGCATCTCCTTTGATCTTTTCAGATGACAGGAGATGTGTCTTAGGAATTAGAGTGTAATGCAGGCATCAGTCATGATTGATGGAGGGGTATCAGGGCTGAGTAAAAGGCAAGCAGGCATGTGCCACTGTATTTATTGCACTGCTCCTCCTCCTAGTTCTTTCCTGAAAGCAACCTTTTCACCTAGGTTCAGCTTATCATTAGCAATGGCACTACAGATGGGTGTTTTTGGGTTTTAGCTATGATATCTGGAAATTCTGTGTCAAGTGCTCCCTTCCTTTGACCTACTTTGGATTGCAGCTTTCCCTTTAATAAGAGCACAGTGCCCTTTTCACAGGTTGATATTCACAAATGTAGATACAACCTGCGTTACAGATAGATAGATAGATAGATAGATAGATAGATAGATAGATAGATAGATAGATAAAAATTATATAGCATTTAGGTGCCTACCTCTAACCTAAAACAAGGCAGGGTAGAAATATTTTCTTTAATTTTATAAATAAACATCTCAAGTATTTGAAGTGATACAGCTGGACCTTGCACAGACTCATGTACCCTGTTTCTTGTTTATGAATAGTAGTACTAGTCTTTAGCAGTCACTTTTCTCAGTCGTTGAGCATACAAAATGACACGACTCAAGTCTCTTTAAGAGAATTACAGGTGTTTGAATCAGCTCAAAATCAGGGTCATTATTGAGTCTTTGAAAAGTGCCTCAAAATAATTTGCTATAATTTAAATTATGTTTTAAAGGTAATGTGTTGATGGCAGTGGCTATTGTTTTGTGACTGATCAGCTGACAGTTATTTGCCTTCTAAAGTATAGTCAGATTAATGATGTTGTACCACAATGGCCTCATGTCTTAAAGAAGAGGCCTTTTACTGTTAGTTGCATGTGTGATTCTTTTGTTTCACAGCCTACACATGAAGCTGTCTTATGCAGAAAATCCCAGTCCAATGGAATGGGATATGGAGTAGAGAATTCTGGAAGGAAGGTAAAATTTTTGCTATGCTGCTTTGCAGACCAAATTCTTATTGTAGAGTTTTATGTCATCTCAAAGTTGCCATTGATATTTGTGCAGGCTAACTTAATCATAGGTGAGTCAACAGAAAACATGAGCATATGACTTACTTCCATTTATCTGTAACTTGATTCTTATTCAAATAATCTTATGCTTTATAATATATTATGCTTTACAGAATATTATAAAAACTTGCTCTTTCCTTAAATAATTTAAGCAATTTAAGCAATTTATGATATAAGAGAACAGTGGCATTATTTTTGTTAATTTGAGAGAAGAAGAAAAATAAACCCCTCTGCTTTACATAAAGTTGTCCAAGCAATTTATGTAACACTTGTAAAACTTCTACAAATCCAAAATAGCATTTCTTAAGTAACTGTGGCTAAGCAGGAAATGTAGCAATAAGCAGGAATCTATCACACCAGTTGGAGCTTTAAATAGCGGGATGTGACTGTATGGCAAAGTGAGAATTCCCATGTAAGCGAAGTGACTTTGTGGCATTAGTTCTTTCTGGGGTTTAGGCTTCACTAACCATTTTTTTATTAAACTCTACCAAACTTCAAGGAGGTGTCTCTCGGGTGGCATATTACAACAGCATATAGCAGCCTTTTGTAGACTAAATATAATTAGGGTTAGCAGATTGCTATGAGAATTAGAGGGAAAGCATCATGAAAAAAAGAAAAAAAAGGAAAAAAGTGCCCCTGTATCTCAAAAGCTGTGTTCAAAGCTGTGTGTGTGAGTATACATAAAAGTTTTAATAACTAGTCACTAAGGATAGTAGACATATACCATACTAGTTAATTAAGACATCATGGAAAGAATGCTGCAGTAAGCAGTCATTAGTGGGCCTCTCAACAGATTCACCTCTCCTTTTCTGTCAATTTATTATACTGGAATTTTTATTACAGCTGAGAAAAAGCAAGAAAAGTAATTTGTGAAACCTAGATCAGGAATGACAGTTGCCTCTGAATGTAGCATATCTCCAAAATTATTTAATTTGTTAAAAAAAAAAAAAAGGCTCATTTGGCAAGGAGTCAGCAACACTAGTTTTCTGACTTCTCTGTAGTCCTTCAGAGTTTTGTTTAGGCTTTCTCTCTTTCTGGGTATTTAAAATGGTTGACAGGCATAAACATTCCTCATGGAAAACTATTGTGGCTGTTTGAAACATTTTCTGTTTTTGAATAAATACACAGATTCCTCTCTCTGCATGTGTGTGTTATTTGTCCATGGTGTGTACATGAATGAGATTATTCATGGAAATTAGAACAGCACATCTGACTTCATTTGATGCCACATAAGATTTAGATGTCAAAACAAGGTCTTTTTAAGGAAAATGAAGATACAGGGGATGGGCAGTAGAGTGTACATAAGCTTGACAAGGAAAAAGTTCAACCTGACTGATATGGAGGAATAAATTTGCTCTTCTGTGAGCATTTTGAAAGTCTGTGCTCCCAAATTAAGTTCCACTCAAGGTTTAATTTTTTAAGGTTGAATGGGGAGAGGGTAAAGCTGCAGGCCTTTAGAAAGAAACTTGTAACGCACATTCCTTGGTATTCCAAACACAAAATTGTACACTACTTCTCTCTCATCATCTGAGATCTGAGCAGTCAGATTAAGTTTTTAGACCTGAAGGGTATCTCATGGAGGGAGAATTTCAGTAATGAAGTAAGTTATCATGAATGCTGCTTACTCTTAAAGAACAAGCACCCATTTTACTGAACACAGGGGAAATTAAAAAAAAAATAATAAAAATCAACCCAAATAGAGTAGTTTTTTCACTTGTGTCTTCAAGCCACTTTTATCCAGCATGTGGTTTTCCAGGCTGCATGCCATTTTTCATTATTGATTTTTTAAGTTTCTCACTTTCAATAGCAAAAGCTCCTCTTTCTTTCTTTCTCTCTCTCCCTCTCTTTTTCTCCCCAACCCTTGCCCCCCTTTCTTTAATTTTAAATGTTGTTTATATATGTATGGAATGGCTTGTATTTTTATACTGCCAGCTGTCCAGACCTGGCTAAGTATGATTGTGCAGTGTGGTAAAATTCGTATCCCTGTGTTCAGGTATCTTTCAAAAGAAATTTGGATGTATAAAAGTGTAGTGTAGATCTGGGGTTTCTGACATGTATACATGTGGTAGTAGTGGCAAGACTGGTTTCAGTGAAGTGAAGGATGCTTGTGCTGCTTGTCGACTGAGTTGTATTTTCTAGTAGACTTCTGGATTAATAAAGAATAAAATTCTCATTCTACTGATGTTACAGTTATTTTCCCAAATCTTTTTTTACAAGGAAAAAGTTCCACTGAGTTCTTCCTCATTTCAGTGCATTCATACACAGTTATTTTATTATTTTTGTTGCAGATACAATGTCACTTACAAAAGCTAAATGAGTAATCTATATCCAGAAATTCTACAAGGATAAGACCTGGAGTGTTTGTGTAGATTATTAGAAAATACTTTCCGTTTTTTCTTCGGTGAGTCATTCTTCATTCAATGTCCAGAATACACAATGGTTAGCATGACTAGGTCAACTCCCATAAAGCAGTTTGGATGCTACTGTCCTAATTCAGGCAATTAAAACATTCAGCTTGATACTGAAGCATCATGTCAGGACAAGTCATGTCAAAGATAGAAGTAACATCTGAACCTAAGTACTTCAGAGGCAGCCATAGTGTTAACAATAGAGCCCTAGTACATGCAGACCACACCTAGTCAATGCAAAGAAAGACTTTTTGAAAGTTTTTTAGAGAACCATTGTGTTAGCATCAAGTAGAGACTTTGTTATGCTTTGGTCTTGGATGGAGGCCATCATTGTTTCAAGAACTGATTAGATTTCTTATTGATTTCTTCATGAAAACACAGCCAAAAAGCTCATCAGTTATACATTCTTGAGTGCCATCTACTGGCACCTTCTCTATTACAAGCACATATACATATTTGCATGTGTGTATACTTATTTAAATATGCACATATGCATAGATACATACGTATCTGCATATGTGTGTATACAAATAAATGTATCGATCAGTCAGGCTGGTAATAACCAATTTACAATGTACATTCACCCATTTAAGGGCTCTCATTTCATTGTTACTGTGCTTAGGAGTTAAAGTTAAAGCTACATTAAGGTAGTGGAATTAATGAATCCAGTTTTCCTATGAGAATGTATCATGTATTCCTAACCAATTCCATGCCACCTCCCATATGCACAAAACTCACAGATCTGATCTCCCAGTCTCCCTAGCATCATTCTAGCCTCTCCAAATTGACTGAGTTATAATTGTTCTCTCCTCAGAGGGAACAATAATTTCTGCTTTTTACTCTGTCTCCAGAGTTGGCAAAAGTTTTACAACATGCACAACTTTGAGCTACCTCTCCTTCTTGTCATACCTCACTTGAACTGATCACTAAGGACAGAAAAGTTACCAGGTAGTCCTGTACAATATACAAATACAGAGACTGTAATCCTATCTCTCGTTTCATTTTAATTGCATTCACTTTCATGTACCTCATTTTAATTAATTGGTTGCCCAAATAATCATTAAACATGGTTTGACAGTTAAATAAATATATTATTTCCTCTTGAAGGAGATTTAAAGACCTTTTGGGTTTATTTGGATCTTAGAGGTGAATTTTCCGGCACTGAGAAATATGCCAGTGCCATTGGCATTCATATAGAAACCAGTAGGTGAAAATGAGGACAGACTTTTCTAACAGTAGTTCAGACATGTCTTGTTACTTTTTTATTGCAAATGGCATTCCCAGAAGATAAGCACTGAGTATTAGGTTCTGGCCTGCAACCAATTTCTTTCCAAAGCACTGTTAAAGAGACGATAATTGTCTGAAATCCATATTCAGGATTAATCTTTATCATCCCACAGGAAAATCTTTGTCCTGTTTCTACCAGATAATTGCAAATAAAGATGAGAAAAAGACATACACTTTGCAGATCAGGTAGGAATGTAGAGGCTACATATGTGTGATCTTTCCAGATGATGAAGTGTAGCTTTATAAATTTACTGAATGTATCTACTAATTGCAAACTGTCAAGTCAAGGGGGGGGGGGGGGGGGGGGGGGGGGGGGGGGGGGGGGGGGGGGGGGGGGGGGGGGGGGGGGGGGGGGGGGGGGGG
>JAOXXN010000446.1:78224626-78235281 GCA_026770055.1 Myrmophylax atrothorax | reverse complement strand
TTATTTTTTGTTATTCCTACCTTGTGTAAGTGTACGTTATATTGTAGTTTTACTCTTTTCTGTATAAATATATGTAGCTGGTTTAAGCACAAATGTAGTTTGAGAGGTTTTTTTTCCTTTTCTCCCTTTTCTCAGTGAGGGGAGAGAGGCTCTGACTTGGTATTGAGCAGCTGGCATTTTGCCAGCTTAAACCAAGACACCAACCTAAACTTTCCCTGACACAACTTCAGGACATTCCCTTGGGTCCTGTCACTGGTCACCACAGAGAAGAGATCAGTGTCTGCCCCTGCTCTTCTCCTCCCAAAGAAGTTGTGGACTGCCATGAGGTCTCCCCTAAGCCTCCTCTTCTTCATGCTGGACAGACCAAGTGCCCTCAGCCGCTCCTCATACGGCTTCCCCTCAAGGCCCTTCACCATCTTCGTTGCCCTCCTTAGGGCACTCTCTAATGGTTTAATATCTTTCTTATATTGTGGTGCCCAAGACTGCACACAATATTATTCAAGTTGAGGCTGCCCCAGTGCAGAGCAGAAGCAGAGCAGGACAATCTTCTCCCTCGACTGGCTGGCGATTCTGTGCCTGATGCCCCCCCAGGACATGGTTGGCTCTCCTGGCCGCCAGGGCACTGCTGACTCATGTTCAACTTGCCATTGATCAGTGTCAAACTAGGCACATGGGATATCTCACGTATTCTCTATTCTCTGATATGAATTTTGATTTTTTTCTTGAGGTAGAAAAAATTCATATTGTATCAGAAACAGCAATTACAATTCTTGATTCTACTAAAAGTTATTATATAATTTTTATTTTTATTTTTTTCTTTACCAGAAAGTCTGCCACATTGAATTTCACATGATTATTTCCAACACTTTGCTTATCACAATGCAGTCTTCACATAAATAAAATAACAATTTTTCTCCATTCACTACAAAGGGTAAATTCAGAGATAACAGTGGTCTGGGAATTTAGAAATTGTGCTAAATTCATATGGTAATGAACATCTGTGATGTTTTGATGAGTCCCTTGCTCAAAAGGATGCAGTTCCCAGGTTTCATTATTGTCTTTGAAAACTTGCAGGAAGTCCCACACTGAACACTGATGACAGACAACACAGGACAGTTTTAAGCAGACACCCAGTAAGACACAGGGCAATGCAAGGCTATATCCCAGTGTGATATGTAGCTAATGTTTAATATGTGGAAAAAATCTCAATATTTTAACATTTTAATGACATACTCAAACATTAATGAAAACATAACTTAATGAATCACCTTGAGTGCTATTGTAATTTTTTGCTTTTTTGTTTGTTTTTCTTGGTTTGCTGAAGTGGCACAAATCAAGCCACCTGCTAGGAAATACTCTTCTGAATGGCTTAATTCCTTTCTTTTGCCTGTCCTCCCACTCTTCCCTTGACAGATAAGACCTTTTTCAAGTGTGTTATGAGAATTTCAGAGCATATTTTCCTAATCAGCTGTGTTAAGACACTCAGACATTCATACCGGAGGATTTTATTTTTAAAATACGAATACCTCCCTCTCAAGTTATTTTGTCACTGGGCTTGCGCCAATGCAGTTTAATATGTCCAATGGATTCAAAGTGATAAAAGCACCAAGAAGCACTTTTGAAAGGGAATTTATACAATATTAGCTTTTCAGTGAGTTATGGAAAAGCCACGTAAGGGTAGGATAACACAGAAGGTCCAAATGCAGCATAAAAAAGGAAGGGCTAGCGAAGACAATGAGAGGTGAAAAGTGTGTTGCAGGTGAAAGCAACCAAACTGCTGTAGTGTGAAACATTCTCTCTGAAGAAAAAAAATCTAAATTCTTGGAACAAAAGGAAAAGAGCCCATGCAAAGGCAACACATATTGCATTTAGTCCATGGAAGCCTGTACTGACAGGAGGGTGAATGTAAGCTGCCTAGATGGGGAAACAGGTATCTGGAGAGCAGCGTCAATGGACTAGTGCTATGTTTAGCCATCTTGACCTTCTGTATGGGTCTTGACCACCATTAATCTTACCGAGCAGTCTGCAGCAGGAATTTTTGCACTAAAGCTCATCAAAGGCTTTTTGTACAGGGTTGCCTGTGTCTCTTAAGCCTCGTTAATTTTAAATAAAAAATATTTCCTTCCCTAGAGGAGCATGGACTCACCACATGATGCTTTTGAATTCATCTTTTTTTCCCTCCTCAGCTGTTTCACCAAGATGCTTATTTGCAAGCATCTTTACAATCACTCACAGATTAATGAACTTTTTATAGGGTTAAAAACATGGAAGTATTTTATTGAACAGGTGAGATATTTGCTTTTTGTAAGCCTAATGATAATTTACCTTATGACCCTCATAAAGTGAAATCCAGGTCATAGCAGAAAAGATTTAGAGACACTGCATTTTTGTGCACATTTTTTATGACTGCGTATTTTATTATGCATTTAAATTTTTAGTTCGTGCCCAGTTGTCCAGCTTTTCCCGGAGTCTGTAGTTTCTGAAGACACAATCTTTTAAAAGAAAAAAAAAACGGATTTACAGGTTGATAACAAGAGTATCAGGGATTTTTATAGTTAATAACATTTTTATTGTAGAGATCTTTATCTTCAGGCTTCAGGGTTTATGGGCTCTCTGATATCGAAGATGAGGAAGAGACCTAACTATAAATGCAGATTTTTCTAAACTCTCTTGCTCTTTGCTCTTAGGTCTTTTTTTCTGTTGCTCTTTGGACTGCCCACAATAGGAGACATTCTATCAAACCTGATAGATTTCAAGTTTAGTTTATTCCGACAATTATTTTTTCCTAAGAATACTTACAAATCTCTTCTAACTTTGAGGAAGTTTGGCTGAACTATGAATCTCCTTTCCAATAATTTATCTTTCTTAAATCCTGTGTAGTTTAAATGGTTCTAAATTTTGTTGGAGGGATTATTCTTTTAATTGTGGTTATACAATGGATATTTCATAATCTGTATTCACTGTACAATCATAGAAAAATTTTAATCCTAAATTAGATGTTGAATAATAAGTAAAACTACTGAAGACTTGATTAAGAGTTTCAGGGATTAGAAATGAGAATTAAGTTGGCTATTGGAACTGGGGGAAAATTCAAAGACTTAAAACACCTTTACAAGGGGGAAAAAATAGAACAACCCCACACATCCAAATGAAACAGAATGAAAGATGTTTTTCAAAGTGATTAAGAAATTTATTGGACTAAAGAATATCTCCAGGAAGCAGTCTAAAAAAGCCACATAGAAACAACAGAACACACTTTCTGAGCTCCACAGAGAGTTCATTGTGTATTGTGTGGGACGTAAACTCTGATTAGCTTCAGAGCGAGTGTTAGATGCCTGAACTGCTAAAGAAAAGTGGCAGGGGGCAGGGTGGGAGGGGGTGGGGATAAAAGGGGGTGTGTGTCATATCTAATAAAGAAGTGGAGTAAGAGAAAACTTTGATGAGAAAGAGAAAACCAGGAATCAAGGCTGAATTTTATTTCTCATCACAAATGTGACCTGTTTATAGAGTAAGCAAGTACCCAAACTTCTTTTCTTCCCCCCCAAAAATGTTACATTAAAGAACACCCTTTTATAGAAATCAAAGGGAGAACATGTTGCACAGTATCACAAATATTTTGGAAATGAGTGAAAATAGAGTATTTTGTCCCAATAACTGCATACTCAAAGTTAATCCTCTTAAACCAGGCAAGAACTACTTATTTTGCCTAAACCATAGTATATATATATTTATATGTAAAAGGTTGAACCTAAGTGCATATATATGTACATGTACATGTATGTACTAATATATTTTACTTTTTTACTGCTGTTCTTTGCAGTTCTTCATCACAGTACTGGGTCTTAGGATGATTGCATTATCCTTCATTTCCAGTAAATCAATGGAAGATGCCACTGAAAGTACAGAACAAATCGCAAACTTGAGAAGCTTGAGCAATGTTTTCTAAAAATATCAGGGTCATCTATGTTTTAAAATATGGTTCTGTTGGAAGATTCTGTTCTGGTACCAATTGATGTAACTCTGCTGGCTTCAGTGAAACTAAGATATATTGCTACCAGACAAGGTTTGTTAAAATACTGAAATTCTCACCTTCAAATTACACATATGGTCATGCCCACAGAAATGCTCACTTCCCAACAGAAACAGGCCAAGAAGTGGTCTCCCAAACAAAAGTAGTACCCCTCTGACTTCTCTGAGATAGTCAGGTACATAGAGGTATCTAGCTGAAAAATGTGGCAGACAAGGTCTCTGTGATTTCCTGTGTATAAATTTAGCTGGGAGTCACAGTAAATAGCACTTGACTACTTTGAAATTGAACTCTACTACTTTCACATTTTTTTTGCGTTTTTGTACGTTATTCTGAATTTCCTCATCATTACATATTAAAAGCCTCCTGGATATGCAGCTGAAACTTTATGATGGTAAATGAAGAAAATAACTCATAAAATCAATTAATTTGCCTCTAGCAAGGCATCAATTTTACATATGAATAGAAACAGTAAATCTTTCTGAGTGCTGCCATTTCCCTAATACCTTTTTTTTTATTTTTAATTTTTATTCCAGACTGGGAAAAAGAAATTTAAAAGGTTAATATTTTTTATTAGGAAACAATCAATTTTGATTTGATCAAAAATTTTTGCTCATGTAGAAATAATAAGAATGTTATTTGGGCATATTGTATTTTTTGAACTACGCATTGAAATATGATTTATTTTAAAGAAGCAGTTCTAAATGAAAACTTGAAATAGTCATTATAAAGTGCAGAAGTTGAATACTTTTAAATTACTAGTAATTTTTGAGGGTTTTTTAAGTGTCATCAGAAGACAGTTATTCCATTTTGATAAACCAGTCATGATTTGACTTAACTGTATGAAGTATGATCAAGCTTTTAAAGGCATGCAAGCTTAACCTCTGCCTTGAGCATCTCTGACATTTTATGTAGACATGTGGCTAGCACTGATTGATAATTGCATATTATTTTTAGAAGGAATTAGCCTGTCAGTCACCAAGAAATTACTCTTTTCAAAGATCTGAGAAAGTTACATTGTAGATTCCTGACAGAGGAAGGAGAGGCAGGACAGTCATTGCATGAGTGTCACACTTCTAGGAAAGCCTATACCTAAGCAAAAAGGTAATACCTCTTTGTTTTTGCAGTCAACTGTAGAAGGAAAACAGAATGGTTACACACCAGAGGATGCAGATTACTAAGAAGTGCTAATTATGCCTCAAACGCTCAAAGTGGGAATGACAGCATCATTATGAGTGACAGCAGATACTGAAACTCCCTGTGGAAAGACAGTCTTAAATGATGTCCCACAGACACATTTAGAGATAATATGGGCCTCATGGTTAGAAATTAAAATTCAGCAGAATTCTGTGACTCTAACTGAGAAGCAGAAGTTGCCTGAGACTGAGAAGAGAGTATCAGATACCATGGAAGCACCTTTATGTGGCACCCCAGGCCCGTGTCTCCTCTAAACCCTACAACTTTTAGGAATGATTCATTATTGATCCTTATTCCATCTAGTGCTGCATGTGTTTTTAAATACTAACCTTGTGACTATTTGTGCCTCTGAAATTTATCAGCTTAGATAATGATATCTTGTGTTCTTCAACATGCTGAGAACCAAGGTGTTTGTCATGAAAGATTTCAAACAAATGATGATAGTTTTATAAAGCAGTTATCACAGAGTTATTATTTATGTAAATGTACTGCTGTATCTTTCCTGATGACTTAATTCTGTCTATGTACATGCATCCTTCAACATCTCCTGTGTAATAGGCTATTATGCATATGCAGTGACAGGTACATGCAGGTGGGAAATTACAAATGTTCTGTAATTTGCTTCTGTGTATTACTTGCTAATGTGTACATTTTGGAATTTGGAACATCTCTGAATGAATGAGGACCATGCATGTTTTCTATGAATTTCAAGCTGAGTTTTCTATGGCATATATTATAAAAATGTGTTTTGAATACATGTAATGAAAGATGTATACTTGACTGCAAGATGATAAAAAAATAGATAAAGAGACACTTTCTAGAGGCAAAGTTAAAAAGTAAAGGAGAAAAACCACATTCTGCAGGGACGACTGGACCTTCAGCTTGTTTAAAATAAAAATTCCAAAGCTCACAGGATTTTAACTCATGATTCCATGTCATATACAAATTTATCTGAACTACCTGAATCTCTGAAGTTTTCTAAGATGTTGTAATAGGGATTTGTATGAAACAACCTCTCTGTACTCTTTTGCACCAGGTCATAGTAAGAAAAACTTAAATAGGTATTAGATATTAAATAGATATTTTAAATAGATATTTTGCCGAAACATAGAATTAGGGGTTTTATTTTAATTCCTTTTTTGTTCCATCAAAAAATATCTTCAATATAAGTTTTGTTTCCATAAGTTTTAGGAAAAACTGACTTTCAGGTTTGATTTGAAATGAAATCCAGATTTGCAGGTCTAGTGCTTAATCCAAAGCCAAGCACAAAACCACAGAATCAGCTAGGTTTGAAAAGACCTCTGAGGTCATCAAATCCAACCTCTGACCCAACACAGACTAGCCAAGAAGCAGACCTACATTAGACCTAGTACAGTCAAAATATTTCAGGTAATGGGGAAAAGTACAGATTTATGTAAGTTTTGTACCAGTTTGTTTAAATCTATTACTTTAATTTGATTATAATGAGTGCAGTTCACATAATATTTCTGAATTTTAAAAGAACTTATTGAAATACTTAAAACATTTTCTGGAGTCTTCCACCAATACAATTTACTTACTTGCTAGTACATATTTAATTTTATATTATTTATTGCTTTGCTTATGGGTGGAGAGATTTAAATTGAGTAATATTTTTTATTTTTCAAAATTACCATGACAATTGCAAAAGGATAAACTGCTCCATATGCAGAAATATATCATACCCATAGGGGCACCTTTCTTCAAGTTCAAAAGGAGATTAATGCACTTGTTATTATGTAAATTACACTTCTAGCACTGACATGAAAGAATTGATATAAAAGATGTACTGTAAGTGTGTATAACTTTGAGACCAGATAATACTTATGTGTCATTAATTTAAAATGTATATTTTCCTCTGTAAAGTCCTCCAATAGGATTCAAATACTTTTCCCCTCTGTGTCACTTTTGTTTCCTCCCGAAAAGATTCACTTTCTCAATTATATGGCAATTGAAATGTAACTTGGAAGTTCACATCTGTGAATCTAGAATGCTGGGAAAAAAGTGCTTGGTAAAAACATTAAAAGTTACTTCTCAATCTACTTTTTACTTCGCAATGCATTAACTTTTAGATAGGTGAATTTTAGTTATCTCTCTCAGTACATTTAGTGAGTTTCCATTTTCCATAGAGATAAAGCATATCCAATGCTTGTCAAGGATTTTTAAAACATTTTGAAAAATGACCAAACACACAGGGTACCTTATACATTTTGCATCAAATTTGTGTTGATGGATTGACAATATATCCTCAGTTGACAATTTTTCTTCTACTGTAATTAGAATTAACACCTTAAGCTGGGTAAGCTATGACCCAAGTTGCACGAGATCATATAGATTGAAGCGTGATGACAGACTAAATGAACTAAGGAACATGAAAGTTATGTTGGAATACAACTCATTTCTAGATTATTTAGACTGAAATTTTTCATATCTGGTGTTCAGTGTACAGGAAAAGCCTGAAAGAAGAAAAGAAAAATGCATTTAAATCTATGTGAAAGTCTAAAGCAGCAGTAAGGATAAAAGGTTGTTGCTGGCTAAGGAGCACCACTGATGTTTGAAGAAACATTGGCAGCTATGAATTTTAAGGAAGATAGTCTTTTAGGCCTTGAGATTCCTGAAAGACATGATGAACAAGTCTTCAGCATGAAAAAGCAGGCATTGCACACTCAGGAAAGCAACAAATAGAGGAAGGAGAAACAAGCGAAAAGAGATCTAAGAGGATGTAGGTAGAGGTACACAGAGGAAAAGTATAGGATGTCAAAGGTAGAGGAATTATTCTTGACGTTATTGGCATTGAATTGTGCTTTGGGACTGCTACCTTGAGACTAGATCATTGGCTAAACTCTGGCCTGAGGTTAATCAGCAGAAAAATGAGTCTTCCTGGTGTGCATGGATCTTTTAGTAGGAGCAGAATAACCATTTTTTTTTCTGGAATTCACTACAATGTCTTCATTGTATGCTACTGTTGTTATGGTACTGCACATGTACTATTTTCACAAGAAGCAGTTTTAGGAATGAGTACGTCCACAACCAACCATACCTCCTACCCTTTCAGAGCTGTATTTACAAAACTGACCTGAAAAGTAGCTCCCTGACAACCAACACGTTCAGAGGAAATTCAGCTTCACCAAATTGACTCGGCCTATAAGTGTTACATTAAATATAACACAATACTGAAAAAGAGCCAAAATGGGTCAGGAAATGTTTGCTTTAGATAGTGGCAGTGTAAACAGTTATACAGAAAGTAACAGAGAGCTATTGCACTGTGTAAAGTTTTATTAGCCTAATCTCCCATTGCAGTTATTTCCTTTGCAGCTCAGGAGTATTGTTTTATAAGCACTGCAGATCAGTATAAAATGGAAGATTCTTTTCCAGACAATCTAGTTTTAATGTAATAAATATGTGTCCTAATGAGAAGTAGAAGAAACCTATGATACTACTTCTATTATTTAAAAGTGATCAATGATTTTACAACTTCAAATAATAACAGGCTGACTCAATAATAATAATAAAAAAGTATTTTTAAATATTGTCATGCCAAAGATTGTATCAGGGAGTACAATGTTAGAAAACAAAAATTAGGTATAATTTTAGGAGGAAGTATTTACCACACTTGTTTTTGAACAACTGGATTATGTTTACAGAAAATTAATTGGACCAAGTCTGACATAAATAGCCATCTTCAACTTCAAAGTGTGATACCTCACTTCCAGAAAGGTAATGGGACAACATCCAGTTCATCAAACTGTTCCATAAAGAGAGGTCCTCATCTCTGAGGACTCATAGAGGAAGATCCATCTCCTACAAACTGGGTACTCTCTTAATTTTCTCTGACTAGCAAATGCAGAGGCCCTCAGAGGATGATCTAACTTGCTGAAAATAGATCCCTATCTCTCTTTATCAGGCAGTAGAAAATTGAACGGAAATATTACATGCTCGTCTTCACCTACCATGTATTTCCTTGCCTGCAATGATATAGTGGAGAGGGCAAGTCTCTGGTTAGAACATCTGGATGTGGGAAGAGAGAAGCTGGGAACTGGTCCTGTCCTGCCTTGGCTGTTGCAATGCTACCCATGCTCTGGTCAGCCATGCTGCAGCAGTAACAGGGCTGGGTGAAAGGGAGCCTGGTCCTAGTTTTAGAGTTCATGACACTCATTTACACTCAGGAAAGATACATGTCTCCCCTCTTGGGATCCTTCCCGTTTTCTTTCATTTTTCACTCAAGGCACTCACATTTCTCAAAGCATGGACCACATCTGCCCATTGGGACTGAGTTGAGCCCTTGGAAATCCTCAGGGTGCGCAGAAAAAATTCTCATATAACTGGGTGACTTCAACTGCTACTGAAAACCAGAGAGTGTGCTGCTATAAGTGGAACTAAAGAGAGGTTTCAGTGTGCTATTCTCACTTAGGTGAACTGAATCTCACCCAGTGCCTCATCAGAAGGAAATCCATGGAGCCTTTAAATTATCAATTATGATAACTTCAATTGACCCTAATTGTAGCTTTTAGTGAAAGACCTGTTCTTTTCCTATTTAAAAAGATTTCCTTTAACCCAATTTCCAGGCAACTTACCAAGTTGCCAAGCTGGAACAAAAATCTTTAAAAAATGTGATCAGGATTTCAGTTATAAACTTCTAGATCCTGTAATTGTGAGTCAGATTTGAGATGGAGTCTGAGCTAAACATTTTTCTTATTTTGAAATAAACACATAAATATATTCCAGTCTTCGTATTATTTTGTGTTTTTAACCCCCATCCAGCAGCCAAGCCCCACCCAGCAGCCAAGTCCCACCCAGCCACTTACTCACCTCCCCACCAGACAGACTGGGGAGAGAATCAGAAGGCAGAAAAACTAGAAAACTCATGGGCTGGGATAAAGAAAGTTTATTAGGGGAAAGCAAAAGCAAAATAAGGAATTAATTCAGTGCTTCCCATGGGCTCAGCCATCTCCAGGACAGCAGGACCTCATCATGCATAACAGTGACTTGGGAAGACAAACACCATCAAAACAAACACCCCCTCAGCTTCTTCATTCCCCCCACTTTATATACTGAGCATGATGTTGGATGATATGGAATATCTCTTTGGTCAGCCTAAGTAACCTGTACCACTTCCTCCCAACCTTCCATGCAGCCCCAACTTCCTTCCCAGTGTAGCAGTACAAAAAGCACAGGTGGCCTTGGCTCTGTGTAAGCACTGCTTAGCAATAACAAACCCATCCTTGTGTGAATCACAATAAGTTAAGCATAAATCCAAAATATAACTCTACGTTAGCCACTGTGAAGTAATTTAACTCTACCCCAGCCAAAACCAACACATATTATTTCAAGCTTGGCTGTTGGAGATGGCAAGGAGGAATGGAAGAATGAAAGGAACAAAGTCACCGACTTCCATGTATGGAAGACTCAGAAA
>JAOXXN010000446.1:78201153-78224526 GCA_026770055.1 Myrmophylax atrothorax | reverse complement strand
TGATACTGAAAAAGACTATGGGATTCCTCCTCATAATTCCTTTAAGTAATGCTTTCTTCCCCTCCTAAATTATTAATTATATTGTGATTAAGATCACTTTAATTTTAATCTTGTAGGAATAAGATTACACTAACTATAACCTCTTATAAATGGCTAAAATATTTCATAAAAACTTTTCTCTACATGTAGAGCATATTAGTCAACTGAAGGACTAGATGTTGTAATTATCTTTTAATTATTTTTAAATATATCCTGTTTAAAAACAGATTTAATACCCTTATTGTTCTGTAAAAGGCATCTTCTACCTTAGTTCATACCTGCTACATATTTTGTTTTGTGACTAAGCTCATGTAATAAAGCAGAGATGCCCAAAGACAATATTTGTCAAGATCACAACATTTTTCAAGTAACAGCACAAAGGAAACTTGAATTTAACTATTCCTTTACTTTTTTAAGGAACATTTAATTATTTTTTTTTTAGTAAGCTATGTTAGTAATCTCAGAAGTGTATATGTTTCAAATGACAGAGAGTCTTCAGAAAATGTATTTCCAGAGATCTCTTTAAACTCCATGGACATGCTACAGATGTAAATAAGTCTTGGAACTTTATACAGGTTAATATCAGCAAAAGCATTAAAATGCAGAACACAACTGAGAGGAAAAAAACACCACCATAGTATTTCTCACAGCTATAGGTGACTGGTATGGGGAAAGGCATTTGATTTCAGGTAAATATTATATTAACCCAGATGAAAATTTATTCCTGCCTGACAGCACTGAAAGTTGTAATGGCCTTCAGGATTTCATCCTAGGACTAAGTGAATCAGAGGGTAGCACTGCAGTGGGAATATGACTGTTTTCTGTTGTCTATAGGCAAATAAGGTAGCATGGCTACAGTTATGACAATTCAAACTGTAGAGTTTGAAATTGTTAATCATTTGTACTAAAAGGACTTTCTTAGTATCAGTGCTCTGCAAAGTTTCTTTTCAAGATTTACCAGAGTACAGCTAATGACTGTCAGAAACTGATACCTGGTCAGAAGAAATCAGTGAAATCAGCAGAAAGTCATGATTTACACCAGCTGACTTCCTGTATTCTTATCTTTACAATGTTTTTGGTTTTGTTTGGGTTTTTTCCTAGATAAGATTTTTATATTACTCAAAGCCATATTGAGGTTCAAATTTTAATTTTCTTTGCATTTTCTGTTCCCACTACAAAATTTAATTAAATGTGCATGTTGTTGTCATTCCCATTATTGTTATGATACTTCTTGCTGTACAGTCTTAAGGAAAACATGGTATGTGCATTTGAACCTAAACTATATTTCCTTGTTGTCATGCCTGTCTTCTCCAATAAATAGCATGTACATATTTATCGTTGCATTGGATCTTCTACCAAACTCAACATGCTTTTGTAATGCATATTCTGTAAACTACTAAATAAGAAGAGGGAGAAAAGTTTGTGGAAATAACAGAGAAGTGTTTCCTCATTCTATTCATCTGGAAAGCAAGAAGTAACTGTATTGGAGTTTAACCTTCAAACTTTCATGGCAAAATATTTTGACATCAATGCATTGAAGGTTTGGGTAATTTGTTAGGGAGGAATGTTACTATCTTGAATTTTAACAGCATTGAGTGTGTTAATGTAACTGATCAACCTGTTTGACGGAAGGCATCCTTTCCCAGAAGGCTTCCATTTATTTGTCAGAATATATTTCCTCAAAAGAAGTCAAACTGCTAAATTCATTCTGCCTTCTAACAAGAACCATCCACACTGCCAGAAAAAAGTTAAAGCTCCTGTGTGGAAACAACAGGAGGAGATATACAACACAATTTTACACTCTGATTATTGCTGAACACCACTATGAGTAGTAGCAACTCACAGATGACATTGTCTCAGTACCAAAGTACTGTTTTATGAAGCCCTGTGAGCAAAAAATAAAAATCTAGCCCTCCTCCAGCTATATAATTTTCTCTGATTTTCAAATCAAAGTGAACAAAAAATTAAGGGAAATTTACAGTGTATCTAGAGAAGGCAGGTGTTTTATTCTCTTGAAAGAGCTTGGTAACTTCAGTGAACATGTTAGCTGTGTCATATAGCAAATTTCTGCATGAAAACAATGCAAGTTGCATTTTCCGAGTAGAAATCAGGCATTTCCGTTAGTTTCACCATCATATACTCATGCTGTATATTTGGGGACAGAAATATAGCTCTGGCTCTTCATGTTTCATGTCATTCAGTACTTGAGTGACAGTAAATGCCAAGCCAATTATGGTCACAGTGCTTTGTCTGATCAGGGATAGAGAACTATATAACACAAGATAGATAACTATTTTGTGATCTTTGGTTGAGAGAAGCTTGTATATCTTATTCATCTTGCTGGAGGGAGAATTATCTCTTGGCTCGTTTAGCAGACTTAAGCAGTTACAGAGTACATTGAGGTAGAAGACACTTGTGGAGGAAAGTTCCTGTCTTTTGGAAGTAAATAGAGAAACTTACCAGCACTATTCCAGCAGTACTGCATTTACCAAGGTGTACTGCAGTGCCATCACCTTCCTGTGATAAGGGTTCCACAGTCTGATTTGGCTGCTGAATTGGGAAACTGACAGTCTACTTGCCATAGGAACAAATGTGGCTCACACAGATGCAGACTGACTCTTTTACCTGCTGTTGGCTAAGCCCAAACTCACACCTGACAGTTCCAGTTTCCCTCTCTTCAGTTCAGTCTATTAAAATATCCAGATGCTTTTTCTTTTTTTTCTTTTTTTTTCAGAAATATGACAATTATCTCCAGCAGTGAAGCTACTCCCCTCTCTTCATGCATACACACCTCTCATTTCCTGTGAACTGGCAACAATTTAGGTCTCTGTACATAATGGTAAAAGAAATATTATCTCTCATCTGGCCACTAGATGTAAAGATTCAACTTCATTTAACCTAGCTGATAATTTTTGCTGAATATTTTATCTCAGAATCACTTTCATTCTTATGGAACACATTGCACTATGCAAAGTGATTCCTACAACTAAGAAAGAGAAAAAAGACAGGGTGGAGCATCATAAATTGTAACTGTTTGTATATATTTTAAAATATACATCCTCGAGGTTTAAACTGACATAAATATTGTCCTAGCTTCTGATGTCTTCTTGCATGGAAAAAAGCAAACCAAATAAAAATTAAAATAAAACCAATCAAAAAGCAAAGAGAATGTTGAAAGGTAGGATTTTTGCTTTGGTGTGTTAGCATGTGAAGGAAAGGATTAAATTTCTGTTTGCATTACCTGGATGTCAAAATTGGATTTCTAAAGCTAGTCATATATTTATAGTAAATTTCAGCCATATTCAATAAATAATCAGGCAGCTACAGGGGAGCAGCCTGTGCTTTCACTGAGGAGTGTAAAATGATGTTCAAGCAATGGTTTTAAAATTTCCTTGAGGGAGAGTTAGAAAAGAAAAGAAATGGAGAAAAGAAGTCTGTTGTCCTTGATGAACACAGTATGACCTAGCCATATGTCCAGTGGAACTCCTAAATCTCAGAGAAGCCTTTTGGGTAACCCACAGTAGCTGTTCAAATGTCATGTATGTTTGGTTAAATAAAAGTCTCCACCGACATGAGCTGTAGTTCAGTTTCCCTGTTTGCATCAGTAAGAGTAAGCAAAATGGTGGGGTGTGGGCATTTGCTGAAGCTCTGACTATTGTCCTCAGTGTTTCTTCATGTGATTCCTGACATGGGTTTCACATCAGCTAGCTCACCTTCACCAGAAAATACACAGACATGCCCTGATATATCTTCTTCAGGGAAAGGAATTTCTTCGAATGCATGTGAGATAAGCTTTGTTGTTTAACCTCACAGTGAGTGAATGGGCACTGATGCACTGTGTTCTCAGTGGAAGCAAGGTCTCTCTTGTAGCCAGAAGGGTCCTACCCTATCTCACTGAGACTGCAGTGATAGACAAATGGAGAGGAACTGCCCAAGCATTACTTTTTGATGAAATTAGATATTACTCTGGTATGTATACTTAGCACCACTAAGATACTACTATACTACTTATCATTAAAAAGGTAAACTGAGCAATTTAAAATAAAGCAGGGCCACATTCTGTCTTCAATTTCTACCCACAGACATTTGATTGAAAAAACAGAAATTCCACAAACATACAGGAGGCAGAATCTGGGTCATTTCAAAACATCTTTCTGCACTCAACATGCATAATTTCTGCAAAGCTTTTTTTTTGTATTAGTTTACTCTTCTCCTATATTCACTACACAGTCAAATTTGTAGTCACGTGACTGAATCCTAATAATTTATTTTGCAATGTTTCCTTACTAATCATTTTCTCTTTGTTTCTCATTGATTAAATGCACACATATATATTTCTAATACTATTTATAATTTCTTGTCTATGAACTTACATTAATTAAAGATTTTCAGAGAGATATGCTCTCATTCTTAAACTGGAAGTCTACTTTTGCTCTAATGCCGTGAGACAAGAGGTAGAATCTAATGTTTATATTATTGATTAATCAGATACTGAAGAGATTAGGTTCTAAGATTGTTTAGTACAGGAAAATCCATATTTATTGCATTAAAACAGATTTTGAGACCTTGTTTATTGGCTATATCTATGGTCAGGGCTCTGGGATTTATTCAGTCTGAAATGTCTATATGATATGTGAACATAAATGATTCTGTTAAGAGGAATATCTAATGTTGGTCACACAAAGGCAAATAATTGTAGTAAATTACAAGTCAGTAATTGAAAAAGACCATTTACAAAAATGCTTGCAAATTTAGAAAACTGCCTAAAGATTAAATATATTCAATAAATAAAGATGAAGTTTGGACTGGTACCTGATTTTGCCTACCATTTTCTTTGCTTAATGGATTTTCTATTATGTATTAAATTTGTAATTTTCACAGATAAAAAAAAAATTCATTGGCTTGGCCATAACTTCTACAAGCATAGTCAAACAGAACAATGTGTCTTATTGCTCTCCAGTGTATAATGTACTTATTAGTGTAAGCAGATACTGCTTGCTTATTTGAAAGACAAAATGTCCTAGCTGGTCACATATGTGGAGTAGTGGTCTTTATGTCATTGTGCCTTTTCAACAGGCTATGTGTACAACATAATGAATTTTTGAGAGCGAGATATTAAAAAAAATCAGAACTGTATTAATAAAATATATTAATAAACTGCATTAAGAAAATATTTATTTTGTGAACTTAAATCCTTGTTACAATTTTAAGTGTGTACAAATAAAATATTGTGTTTCTGGGTTGGTTCCACCTTTTTTTTTTGTAATTTGATATGCCATTTTGACACTTATGATGGTGTATACAATATCTTTTTCCAGTTTCCTAAAAAAAGATCACACAATTCCAAAGGTCAGAAGTCATGTATAAAAATATTGATTTGGATTCTTAAAAAAATAGTTGAAATTTTTACCCATAACTCTTTAACTGTTTTGCTAACTTGAGTTTCAACATCTATTGCAAACACTTGCATGAGTGTGCATAATCCTACTTATTAACAGTATACAGTTTATTCTGTATTTCTGCTTTTATCAATTGATTCAATGAGAATTTTTTTTGTGATACTCTTTCCTGGGTTTGTTTCTGTTTGAAGCCATGGTATCATTAAATCTTGCATAAAAGTATTTTCTATATTAGTAAGTATTTGCTGGTTCAGCCTTTTTTTAATTATTTTTCTTCCTGTCATCAGTAATTGGCTGTATGTAGCAGCAATTCTATGCTCCTTGTGGCTTTCCATTCTTCATTTCATTTGTGAATAAGGAAAGGAACATTTTTCTCTTCCAGAATTACAACATTTTGCACATCTCATTCATTTCCACCAGGCCTTTATCTCTGAAGTTCTTCCTTCTTATTATTCTGCTTAAATGGCCTGTCTTTGGAAAATGTAGTATTACTGCCCAAATATATGTGCTTCGAGTGAAGCTTTGCAATACTGTAGGTGGTGATCTTTTTGACTATAGTTTCATGCTACCCAGTGCTTGATGTTCTTGCTAATTTCTTTCCATTTCCCACCCACAAGGACTTCATAAAATGGACTCAAATATGTAGGTAATTGTATGCAAGACACGTTTTCTCTCTACAACTGTTCTTGCCCTTCTGTTTTAATTTCTATTAATTATTGTCAGGAAGAATCTTGGCACAAACAAAGTCATGGTCATGGCTTGTCTTTATGAGTTCAAAGTCTTTTAGTTCAAATGCCCTTTACATTGAAGTTCTTTGATCTGATTTTTACCTCTAATATAGAAGTCCATGTTATGCTGCTAGAGGCTTTTTTGACAGATGTTTTATTCCTTATACCAATATAGTTCTGAGTTTTTTAGAAGCACATCTTCTGTGACAGCACATCTTCTGCATATTTAGAAATAAAATTGATTTTGTACCTTAAAATTCATCATGACTCTTATAAAGGAGAATGATAAAATCTTCTCTTAAACAAGGTAAAAATATCTTCATGGGCAGCTATGATTAGTATAAAAAAAATTACTTCAATTAACTCACAAGGTTATTGAGAAATATTTTCCTATGTAGAAAAGTTGTAAACTATAAATAGCAATTGAAATGTATTCAGATATAGAAATATCAAATGTTAATCAACTCTTTATGGGGCAGGCAAATAGATTTGTATGAATAGCTTTGGAGGCTATAAAGCACATACAGATCATCCCAGATCAAAACCATGCTACTAATATTGAACTATAGGAAAGGAAATAAATTTGAACATTTAAAGATTGCACTGTAGCTAGCTCACATGATTCAGATAAACTATGAGATTATAAGATTGAAACTTCACTGTGGTGTATGGTGTATATATTCTAAAGCTGTCTATTCTGTACTCTTTATATTTTTTGTCATGATCTCTCTTCCAGTGTTAGATTCCTCTATGCTGCCTAAATGATATTCAGTGTATTTTCTTATTCCAGTACCTTTCTGCTTAATTCTAATAGAAATGTTGTGAAAAAGCAATTTAGTTTTGCTTAGTTTTCCAAGTGCCCTACTTGGCAATTCAAATTGTAGTCAGTGGTATTGAATCCTTTTTTCAGTTTCATGTAACTGTACTTTTCAGTAATAAAATAAGGATTTAATATACAAGTATGTAGTGAAGCAATTTGAAAGAGAATATAAAATATAAAAGAGTCCATAAAATACCCATTATTAGAAATATTAGCAAATACTTATGTTTTATTTTTTCCTACTTTCCTGGTCTAGCAGTAATTTAATTTGTAAGACCATTTAGAAAGTTTAAAGTAAGAAAAAAATCCGTTTTCACATCCTAAAATCTTTGCACTCATTTTATGTCTTTCAAGATGAATTTGAGCTCATGCTATAGAAAACACTTCAAGTGATAACTTCTGATATTTTACACTTTTTGATGTCTTGCATTTCAGGAATGTCATACATTGCATTGTCCTCTTCAAAGGGCACCTTCCCTTGCTGTGCAGCAATGTTAACACTGGTCTTGCGGTGTGACTGAAGCCCTTTCCTCACACCCTTTCTATCTGACTGGTGCAGAAGGATGCACTGGGGAACTGGATCAAGTCTGTTATAGGGCACAGGTACTGCTTGCTGAATGAGTTCACTCTGAGGTAAGTGGACAGAGAGAAGGCAAACATGAAAGGGGAGTCCGCAGAGCTTTTACACCAGTCCTATCCCTTTCTTCTCTGACCACAATAGACTTCAAGTACTGCAGTACTTCACTTCCTTCTGCCTTTTCTGCCCTATCTACAACCTCCACCCAGAGCAGCAAAGGAAGTGAACAGGGCATGTTCTCTCTCTGAGTCACCCATAAAGAATCTGACCATTTCTTCTACTCCTATCATGCTGAGCTCAGACCAGCTCTTGGATAATCTTACCAAAGCTGAATTGTTCTATGCAAAACAATCAAACCAGAAAAAATTCCAGCAATCTTCCTCCACAGAAAACAAACACACAAACAAATAAACCTTGCATTTTTTCTCCTTTAGAAGTCTGCAGATTCAGGTGGTGACAAAAAGGGCACAGTTTGTCTTCTAACAGATTATGAATGCCATGTGTGATGGTGCTTGAGAAGATGGAAAATGTTTATACAAACTGTCAGAGACAGCTAAGCTAATTTGTGGGATGTGGCATGCATGTTTTTGAACCAAGAAGTTTGTCATACACCTACTATTTGGCTGTAGAATGTATGAGAAGACAGATCTTGATGACATATCACAGCTGTAGCTCAACTCATTGTGAAATGCTTTGACTTCAACAAAATTCACACCATTTGCCAAAGAAGAAGAAAAAGGAGAGTTAGCAATTTCCATCTCTCTTTGAATGTCTTTCACTGAAGGTGAACTACTCTGACTTTGCAGCTGTCACAAATGGGGTAAGTAAAGCATTTATGCTTTTCTTTTTTCTTTTTATTTTTATTTTTTAATTTATTTTTTTTTTTAACACAAACTCCAAAAGGAGATAAGTATGACCTACCAGTCACTGCTGTTTTGCAGGAATGAGGGATGGAATTCTGCCACACAGAGAAGTTGCCTAGAGAGGCTCTGGTAAGAGAAGAGGGAAGAATTGACAGGTAGCAGTGATGGTGGTATGCACAATGGAATGCGGAACCTTGAATCACTGCATAGCTCTGATTTGTGTCAGGCAATGGTTGAATTGTAATAAAAGTCCAGATGCTCCATCCCTGGCCTGTACGCATGCCTTAAGAATCAAAATACTTGGTATAGCTTTGCATGGCTTTTAACAACTTTGGAATGCAATATGCATTTATGACGATCTTCTAAAGCATCTTTCTCAATGATCAGACTTCAAACCCAATAAATCTTCCTCCTTCTCTATTAAATAAAACACTCTTCTGTGGATATAAGATAAGTGGTGAGGGAAAAACTGTAAATGTATAAGTTGAAAATAGTCTTGTTCAGCTCAAATTGCAACTCCACACCATATATCAGCTATAAGTGAGATGATGTTCTGCAGTGTTATTGGTTTTCATTATTTCTCACTTCTCTACATCAGCACTTCCAAGAAGACAGTCCATAACTGGCACCAGATGTTATCTAGTAAATTACTTTTGTCCTGCAAATTCTGTATGCTTTTCTTATATGATGCCACTTGGGTCAGATTTGTTCTCTGTTATGTTTTTTTTTTACTTTCTCATTTTGCTTCCCTGAA
Source organism: Myrmophylax atrothorax (assembly GCA_026770055.1). Taxonomy (NCBI): domain Eukaryota; kingdom Metazoa; phylum Chordata; class Aves; order Passeriformes; family Thamnophilidae; genus Myrmophylax; species Myrmophylax atrothorax. The sequence continues at coordinate 78,215,346 of JAOXXN010000446.1, read as the reverse complement.
ACTGATAATTAAGTAAATATTCAGTAAATAGAGTCAGAAGTTCAAGTATCTTTTCCATTAATTTTAAATTAGGTACATAGGGGATTTTTGGGAACAAGATTTTTTTAAATTATTTTAAAACATTGTCAACTTGTGTACACATATTTTTTTTACTGCATAGTGTTTTGTGCTCTTTTGTAATATAGGTCCATATTTTTTTCTGATTTCCCTGTAAAGCTGAATTATTTTCTGAATGAGATTTATGGAAAAATGAACAGGATTATATTTTATGTCAAGTAGACATGGAAACTACATAGTGTTTTCTATAATAATGAACTCTTAATATCACCTTCCATGATGAGTCTTCCAAGAAACTAATCAGAACATGAATCAATCAGAACAAGAAAAATGTTGAGGAAAATTCTGACAAAATTTACCAGTCTCGAAGTAATTAATTCCTCTTTTATCATTATCTGTCTCTTCACCTACTAGCCATATATTCTGAATATTCCTGCTCCAAAAACTTTCAGGTTCAAGGCTGAACATGCATCTGCTGGGATAGTTCTGTAGTGGCCAGCTGTCCTTGACTGGACATATGCCTGGCAAATAGAGCATCTCATTCCCAAATTCCCAGAAACATGGAGAAGTCATGAGACGATCTTTCCAGAATGAACTATAAAATATTTCCTGTCATTGGCAACTCCCTACAAAACTCACCATATTTTGGAGCTTTGCACCTTTGAGTTCATTGCAGATAAATGGACAAAATATAAACTCCAAGTGAGACATTTACTTAAGTTGGGAAGACAGTAAGTGTCATTTTCCTAGAATATTTGTGATGAATGAGATAGAACATAAATGGGCCCTGAAGTTCTGCCCTACTATAAACAGGGATTGAGGGGAAGGACCTAAATGTGGAAGCAAGGTTATTGTGGTGGGCTGATGCTGGCTGGATGTCAGGTACCTACCAAACACACTCTATCACTCCCCACCTCAGTTGGACAGGAAAGGGAAAATGCAACTGCTATTTAGGGTTAGTAGCCAGATCAGTTACAAGCTTCTGTGATCCTTGACTTGTTTCTGTTGGTTGCTCTCACCTGTTGACCAACCCCACTAGTTTGCTCTTCATCCTTCCAGCCACACAGAGAAGACATGATGGAGGAATATCTTGAAGCAGGGTATTGGAGCGAGGATTCTAGGACGCAAAGGAGTTTTAAGCACATGCTGGTGCTCAGGATTCCCTAAAAGGTAGCCTTGGACTGGATTCAAGCATCTTCTTGTTTTGCACTACTTCTTTCCAATCCCTCTTGAAGAGCTTTATTTAGTCCAGTATAGCTATAGGGTATCAAAAATTTTTCTGTTTCCCCAAAATGATCACACACATTATCTTAGGTGGTGTATAAATCCTTTATTGGTTCTAGCCCCTAGTTTTTGATGGGATTCATATTCATAAGGAATATATCAATAATTCTGACTATCCTGTCTGCAATCATATTTGAAATTAAAATTTTGGAGTATTATTGTAATTTTTAATTCAAATATTCATAAATATTCAAAAATGGAACTTATGAATCAGTGTCTAGCAATTTGTGTTCTTTGAAATTGCACTGAGGATGAGCCTCTGAAGCCAAGACCATAATTTTGGATAGTTTCCAAGTATACCCGATATTATACTAGTTTTCTTGAGTTTAAAAGCCCCTTTTCAGTAATTACTTTCTGAAGAGCTCTATATTTGCTTTCTAATTGAGATCTTCTAAATTAATTTTTATTTAACCTTAACTAGTCCTTTTTCTAGCCTTATAATCTCAAAATATTCTAATGTATTACTTGAGCTATTTGCAAAGAAATTAGCATAAATCAGACAAAGAATCAAAGATTAAAAAGTTACAAAAAGGACATGTACAAAGATTTAAGAATGTTAATTAAGAAATTAACTTTCTTAATATATACACTGAAGCAGTCCCTGACCTGAAACTTCATTCAGTGGACATCATAAAAAGGTCTGCTTGAAAGATTTTCAAAATTTAAAAAGACATTTGTCTTTAGAAAAAAATAAGTACATATGTCAAACAAACAAGTAGACAGATTAGTACAGCATATTTCAAAATGAGTAATACATGGCTTAGCAATAGCCACTGATTTCAACTGTGCCAAAAGAAGAGTAGGATCTATGAGTACTCACAGATTAGGATGAGACATGAGGGATATCAGAAGGGGATCATAATGTAAGTTCTGTACTTTTAAAATGAAAACAAACTGAGAGGTTGGGGGCTACCATATGCAACATTTATCAATATTACTTCTCCATTCTTCGTATTGCAGTGTTGCATAATGGATCTAAAAAGAAGTTTAAAGTCCAAAGTTTACATTGACTGAAAAGAACAAGAGGCATTGAAAACTGAACTCCTGCTGGTTTTTTTGGTGTGCAGGGAGATCATCAGGTTGTTTGATACACTTGGTGTCATATATCTGTGTATACTGGGGTGTAGAAAAAGTACAAACTAAAACATAAGCCTAGAAAGTGAGAAAAGCAGATCTTACACAGTGCAACACTGAAGGGACAGTTTGTGGTGAGCAGACCAAAAAGATAAGGATTTTGGTGATCTGCTCTATTCTGGCTGTTTCTTTAAGAGTAAGGAAGGAAAGTGTGCAGATTTATCTCTTACTGGTCTGGTTGTCCTCTGGGGCAGGAACAATAAAAGTCACTGTTTCAAATACAGGCTGTCACTTTAGATGCTAGAACAAAGGGAAGTGACTGAAAGTAAATAAAACTTGAATTCACACAGGTATAAAAGGACCTTTTTCTATAAGCAGGCAGTTCTAAACATCACTCTGAATGGTTTGTGAGGCAAAAATAATGGGCTTGTTCGAGAAGCAATTGAGGTACTTTCTGACAAAAATAGTATATTAGGAGATTAGTCTCCAAGGGGTGGATAACCTTTTCAGATTCGAAGTATTTCTTCTGTTCTCATGTGTGAGTTTACAATCTGTTAGTCTCAAAATATATCTGCAAACCCACAGGCCCACCTTCCTGACAGCTGCTCAAACAACAGAGCGGGGGAGCAAAGAAAAATCTTTGCACCATCATCCGCCCAGCAATTCTGAAAAGCTTGGTAAGTTACTCATGCAATCCAGAAATGCCAGTCAGAGTGGAGGGGGGACAGAGGCAGCGGGGGAGAGAAGCCTCTTAAAGTGCAACATTTGCAGCACACGTACTAAAACTAAAAGGGCCAATTAGTATAATAGGTTTGAAATCATTTCAGCACACTCCTAAAGACAAAAGAAAAATTGTCCGTCAGAAATGGGGCTTTATTGTTCAGATGAGTATAGAAACGAACAATGAATTCTATCAGTTTAGGAGGCAACATTCCGTCTCCTTCATACCGGACCATACATTATTAATGAGCACTATTTTCAAATGTGAAAGAACTGTTTGAAAAGCATTAACATAGTCTATTGGATGTGATTGACACTGTCATCCCTTTCATTTTGCTGTTGGCAAGAGGCATCCCTGTAGATTTATGTGCATCTGGACATTACTAATATTCTTCTTGTTATGCACTCTGGGCAGCTGTGATATGGAAATTTTTAGCACAGTTTTTAGAGAGGGAGTTTACTGTTGTTATGTGCACAAAAAAGGAATAATTATTTTTCTCTGAGATTTTATCAGCCAAAAATATTTAATGTCTGGTTCCTTAATAACCCTAATCTATTTTCAATACGTGCACTTTTAAAAGGAATTTCATTAGGATTAGGAGGATTTTCCAGATATTTCCAGTGACTCTTTTCCAGACAGACAGTTTAGTTTCTGAGACTCATGTCCACTCATTCTGCTTCTATTTTAACCTCCAGTTCTTTGAATTGATTACATTTTTAATTGGGTTGGTGCATCAAGGACTGCAGCTAGTGTCTGCCTGCCGTTTAGAACCACTAAACCTTTTCTGACTTTTCTGTGTAATGGCTTTTAATCACAAAAATTAAGACCAGTGAATTTAAGAACCACTGAAACAATCCATCAAAATGACATACAAAAGAAAATTACTACAGGTTATAAAGGGGGTTTTTTAAGGTAACAATATTTATATTTGTTTTATACATAGATTTAGAATTATTTTATTTTCTCAGGACATATAAGAATGTATGTCATCACTTTATATGCATGAATATTGCAAAGTTTAGCAAAGAAGAGACAAAAAACCAACATAAAAGGATGAAGACTGATACTAAACCTGAATGAATATGTAGACATCACATGAAGAGTTGCATTCCAGTCTAGATTTTTCCAATCTAGTTTTTTTTTTTTTTAGTGCTAGCTTTTATGTATCTATGTACAAATGTGCACATATGTGCAGATGCACAAAGTCAAATGCTTTATTCAGGGGGATGAAGTAGGGGATTCATTAGGTAATAATTTTGGAAAACCTTTTTGCTACTCGTCATTGCATGAGGGATCCTAATCAGAACACATCTTATAGTTGAGGATCTGTTTGAATTTTTAGATATGAGACAAGGTAACACCTTCGGGCTAGAGGATTTTAACAAGGCTATAGTATTTTAAAATATGTTTTTGTATCATTGCATATTGCATCATATGCAATGAGGTAATAGGGAAGCCATGAATTTTTAACACAATGCAGAATTATCTTCCCCTTCGGTCTGCTCCAAATAGCCTATTTCCACATTCACAAGTCATCTCACATCATTACTGTTTCCTTTACTTAGAAATTTATGTACCTACCAGTTTACATCCATCTATTAGAAGCCCATGATCAGCTGCTTTCTGCTCAGAGTCATCAGGTCTGCACTTTGAGTGACATGTCCAACTACCTTCCTCAGAGGTCAGACCCAGCTTCTCCATGGAAGGTCCATTGTTGGCCATCCCAGGCTGGGAGAGTTCAGTAGTAAGGTCCCTCCTGCTTGGCAGCACAAGGACTGCCTCTGCTCCACTAGACAGCCTAATTACACCACTCAATCGTGTAAAATAATTTGCATGGCTATAAGTGGAGAAGTTATAACTCATAATGACACTTGTGAACTGAAGAGAAGGGGAAAGAAAATGTGAAGTAAACATATAACTTAAAAAGGCATGCAATCTAACAAAATGTTCTTGAACTGTTCTTCTTAATCAATTTTGTTTCTTTGGACAAAAATCCAAGTGGCCTTTATAAGATATAACCTTATAAATCAGTGATTAGTTACAAGACTTAGCACCTTTCTTGTTTTGATGTACTTTGAATTTTAGCAATTTCAGATTCATAAAAATGTAGATTTTGTTATCTTAAGGACTACTTCTTTTATACTAAGGTATCTTTGTGCCACCCTACAGAGTATAAGGTAGCTACACAGAATAGTAAGTGTAAGTTCTTTAATCAGCATTTTGAGATTCTTGTATAGCTTCTTAATTTTGTTATCCCCGAGTCTTTTTTTGTGGTATTTAAACATTTTTCTTTGGAATCACAGCTGTGGGCCAGATGAGACTGTTTTGTGGTTACTCTTAAAGGGACAGTCATATAAAGCATAAAGGAATATTTCTTTACCTTTCACTGAGAAATTTCTTGCCAATCCTCCTACTTACTGTGTAAAATTTACTCCACCTCCTTAGCAGAACAGTTTTATATGTATTGGTATCAGGACACTCCCCTGAATGGTCCACTGTGTTGAATCAAGTGCTTCCCAGAAACCATTCCTTGCATAGGTTCAGAACCCAGATTCCTTTCTTGGTATTTCTGAAGACATTTTAATTCAATAGAAGGATTCAATGTATTAATGCCAAAGGTCTTTGCTGAACAACTTCACTTAGAGTGTCAAAATACCAACTTCTCAAATGACTGTACAAAACAAATTATTATCTTGATATTGCATGAGTGTTACAAAACTAACTTTACAACCTTGATGCCTTCAGTACAAGTAGAAAGCATATATAATTTATTATCCTCAGTTCATTTTCTTATAAATGAACACTGCTTTTTACAAGTGTTTTGAAGTTTGCAGTACAAAATAATAGATTTTTTTTTCCCAATATTTGCTACCATCCACAATCTGTCCTGCTTTCAGTCTGAAGCAGAGGTGTTAAAAAAATCATACTGTCTTGCACTTGTGGGAAAAAGCAAAGCAGAAAAAATGTTTTAATTGAAGATTTCCAGGTTAGACTAAAATTTTCAAGGAATCTTGAGATTTGGAGTAATGAAAGTTTTCAGTGTTTATATATATTTACCAAAGAGAGCAAAGCAGTCACATTCATAAGTGTTAAGAAATATATTAATATCTTGTGGTACAGTATGTTTACACCTATTCTATGTTATTGATAATCCACAAAAGTGGACGATCACACAGTTCACTTTCTTTGTATCTCACACATTGCATCTTTGCCTTTTCCTTGTGGAATGGGAAAATCACTTTAGTAAGCAAGATAGTTTGCAAGGGACTGCTAGAGGTGCAGGTTATTAATTTTCCTTTTCTGTGTTGACATAAATATAAGGGTTTTTTCTTAGATTTAGATTTTGTAGTTGCTTTATGAAATAGTTGTGAATTCATTATAGACAATTTAAATACTTGTGGTCCACTGAGTCAAAACCAGTAGAGGAAAAAAGTTTCTATTGGGAGCAGATACTGTAATTCTATTGCTTTGTATTTGCCTTGTCCAATGTGCCTGAGTAATATATTAATGTCTAAATGGCATAACTTAATATGAGAACATATATTTGGCAATGATTTCTTTGCATCAGACTGGGATATCTATGTATCTACACAGAGAGGTAAAGACAGATACTGGAAAGTGTTGTGGATTGTAGCAATCAGTTGTTTCCTGCTGCTGAAATTTGGGGTACACAAGGACTTACTGTCAAAACATGTCACCCCTCAGAATGAAGTGAAAAGCTGAACTAAGGAGCACATGAACCAAGACAAAACCATAAAAAGTTCTTCGCTGCCAAAAAATACCTGATGGTAAGATTCTACACAATCCAGTATCAGAATTATAGAAATTATAAGAGATGCATTTTTCCCTTTACTGACTTCTCTCTTGCTATGGTAATGATAACTTCCACTATGTCCCATAATAGATTCTCAAGATTTTTTCTTCATTAAAAATGAAAAAGAAGAAAAAAAAACAACAAAAAACAATTAAAAAAATTAAAGAAAAAAAGCACTAAAAACTAGCCACCTAAAATTCAGGTCACAAAGTTCATGAAGAAGGTAGTTAATGGTTGTGGAAATAATGACTTGGAAATTTTAAACTGAATTTGGTATAGTTTAACTGTTAAAGCCAAAGAATAAAGGTGAAGAAAGCTATATTCACATATGAATATTTAAAACCAATTAAAGCCTGCTCTGAGGAAGTGGAATTTCTTTCTTTGATACCTTTCTAATTATTAGCCAGATGGTGCTGTGACAGTATGGTTTTGACCAGTAAAGATGATTACATATTAGCTAGAGATGCCCTACACCATTTGATGAACAGTGTTTCTGTGTCAATCACATTATTTCCCAAGGCTAGCTATGAAGACATAAAGTTAAAAAGTTCACTCTTGTTAAGCATAAAAGCACAGCCATATTTTTAAATGTGCTGAGAAGTCCACCTGTAAATAATACCTTAAGTTGTTTTGAATTTGGAATTATTTACAGTGCTTTAATAGTTCTTTAATAACTGTTTAATATTTAATTTACTTTATAATTTCCTTTTTTTATGTGGGGAATCTTTCCTCCTGAACAGTCTAAAGTAAATTTTAGGACTTTCATTATAAGGTTTCAGTCTATTTCTCCTGAGAACTTTCTATGAAGCAGCAAATACTGCACACCAGCAAAATATTCCTATGGTTCTTACCTTTTTTTAGCTATCTAGATAGGTTTGAGGCAACTTATTTTTTTTTATGTCTGTAATTGATATGCCATGGCTGATGATTTCGATTGAAGTAAAAAGAGAAAAGAATATTTCTCACAGGAATCTCCAGGGAGAATAGTGCTCAAATGTATATAAAGAATATAGAGTGATTGCAGTCATATGCCTGAAGAAATTCAGGCATAGAGGATATTGTAGTAGGTTTTCCAGTCACTGCAAAACAGTTTTAAGATTAAAAAAAAAAGAAAAAAAAGTTAAAATACTAAGCTTACATATTACAGTATACTTGGGAGTTGTTGGGGTCCCCACTCATCACTTCTGCACTTCTGTTTTGTAATTTCTTTTTTGTTGCTCAGCTACACAAAGGAAAAACAGAGCTGAAACCACAACGTTGCTATGTGTAGTTTAAGCAGAGACTTGTAGATTATGTGACAAAATAAACAAAGCAATTACTGTGTGAATTCCAAGCTATTTCCCCATATCTTCACTTAAACTTTTGTATATGTGATCAAAGGTTATATCTATAGCATGAAAAAGCCTGGTTATTAGTAATAGGCCATATGAGTCATTAAGTCAGACTGGTTCACAAGGGTGCACAGAACGCTTCACCATTTCACATGCTCACATCCCCAGATAAAAAATGTCCACAAGATGTTTAGTAAGTGTGAGTTCTGCAATAGAACAGTAAAAACTTCCTATTAGGAAATAAATTCATCAGCAGTGTCTTTTCACTGTGGAAAAGGATTAGTTAAACTGATCTTTGAGGAAATAGGCAAGTCACACACCCCTTCTTAGGGGTCAGGTCATTAATATTTTTCCCTTAGCTCAAATCCAGTGTTCCTATTTACAAATTGCCAAAAGACAGTTCCTTACTCCAAATCTGGTGACCTAAATGTGAACAAAACAAATCACCTCAAATTGTGTTGTATTGTGTTTCTACCTTTCTCAGTCTTCAGCGATTCTGAAGATCCTCCTCTCCCCTAGACTCCTTCCCAAGTTTTCCAGAAGACAATGGAGTGAAATAAAGCCATCCTAGCTCTGAAAGGTGCCAAGCACAAGCTACAAAGTAATTAGTTTTTACACAATACAAGTATGCAGCATAAACATGGTGAAAATGTTGTACTGTGTACTTTTCAAACTACCATGACAGTATGAGATACATGGGACTCTTTCTGAAAGAAGGAACTCTGTATCAACATGCTTTGAACAATTTTTGCACTTTGGGACATTTATTTGCAGACAGTAAAAAAATCACTACGCAAACCTGACTAAGAATTTGATTCCAGTGAAGGAACCAGCAAACTGTTTATCCTCTTTTGTTGTTGTTGTTGTTGTTGTTGTTGTTGTTGTTGTTGCTTTTTTTTGTTTGGTTGGGTTGGGTTTGGTTTGGTTTTCTTTTCTTTTTTTTGTTCCATAACAAATAGACCACAATCACGCATTATATTTATAATTAAAATATAATTCAATAGTTAAAAAAACATCTTCCATTTTGTGGGTTACCTTTGAAATACCTATTGAGGAAAATGTATAAATAGTTGCTTGTATCAGTAAAAGAGATCTTGGAGTACTTTCCTTAATTATTTGCCTGCTCTACTTTGAAACAAACAATTCAACAATTTCATTAATTCTGCACGAAGGAAAACAAAATAAAACAGGATTTGGAACAACTAAATTTCTAAGGGAAAAAAAGTAGAAGTATAGCAGAAACTAGTTTAGTGTGATTTCAAATTTCCCCTTTTTTTGTAATATATCCACAGACCTTGTTATGTTTAATAACATAAACTTGAGGTTGTCCCTTGATGTACTAAAGTTGCTTGGAGTCTTACTACTTGTTTTATTGGGAATGAAAAGAGGACTAATTTATTGTCTTCAGGAAGTTAGTACTTCCTAAAGAAAAAAGTGGGGAAGATATGAATGGATATGAGGAACTGATGAAACCAAACTTTGTCCAGGGTCCGACAAAGAGCTCTTATTGTTATCCTTATCTTTGTTTTACCCAACCATTATTTTTGTTTTTCATGCATTTTTATCCCATTTCTTTTCTGTTGCTCCATATCTTTCTGTGATTTCTGCAGTTAGTTATGGTAGAATTCTCCTTTCCAGCTCTCTGGTCTAGCAAATCTTAAAAGTTTCCGTGTTTATAGCCCTAAACTTTTAATCAGATAGTAATTCTGATTGCAAATATACTTCACAAACATAGATTCTTTCCCTCTAAAGAAAGCCTCAAATATTAATTAATATTCAACAGATCAAGAAGTTGCTGATGTTATGATATTTTCAACTAGATGTCACTATGGGCAGCTAGAATAGAATCCATCACAAAATTAATACAGTGGGACTGAGTGTCTGGATCTAGACACCTATAAGCAAGCAAATTTTCAGGTCTTTTGTTATGTTCAGAGGAGATTCAATCAATACAATTAATACAGATTAGAGCACAACTAATTTCATCTGAGGATAAGCAACTAAGGTGAGATTTGTTTACTTATACATAACTACTGCTGTCTTGTGCCATTTCAGATGTATGGGTATGCAGGGTATGCATGTAAGGCTGACATGATGTTACAGATGATTTCTACCTCTCTGGAGCAGCAGCTGGTGGCTGGGCTGGATGCAGATCCAAAATAGGATACCTCAAAGTACCTGAAATATTTTTTGTATTTAACTGAATATCTCCCCAAGCTTTATTACTTTTATAGCTTAATTCTTCATTGACTATGCTATAACTTCTGATACCTAGCATACATGATAGATATCTTCTGACACCCTTACGGAGAACAATAATTTTTATACTGTCCTGTCTACTCAGTTATTCATTCGTAAGCTAAACAAGTAATTTGAGACACAAGCTAAAGATGTTAATTTTGTTATCAATGCTTCAACTTATAAAATAAATTACATAATGCTTAGGAAGCACTTCAATCATGCTGCTGATTCAGGAATTTGGAGCCAAGCTTCTCACTGATTTTAAGTATGCTCACTTTTACAAGTTTTTGATGATTAGGCAGCCAAATGCCTTTAAGTCCATGTCCTTAATGAATACATTAAATGCTTTATAGCACAATTTTCTAGGTATTTGCCATGAAGAAGGATGTCCCACAGAGTGCTCTGACAGAATCAGTTTACACTGAATAGGGGCTTCCACAGCAACAGGGAAGCCAGATGAAATCAGCATGAGCAAATAACTGCAGCAGATTTTAAGTCATGTGTCTCAACATTTGAAGACTGCTATAGCTACTAAAATGGCATTAATGACAAGTCTTTTTGTAAGTTTTAGGTAAATAGGTTTATCATTTAGATCACTGTTATTTTATCTAAACTAAAGCCCAATTGTACTGCTTTCTTTTGAGGCGGTTCATCGTGTAAAATTTTCCTTTCAGTTATGCTTAAGTGTATTTTATTTTCTCTCCTGTTTTTTTGTTTGTTTTTTTTGTTTTGTGTTTTTTTTTTGTTTTGGTTTTCTTGGTTGGTTTTTTTTTCTGCTAAGATATTTGTCTCATGTTGTTTACAATTCTTCTGGTGTCATTCCAGAGTAATTTTCTGGCTTCAGTGTAATTTCTCAAGATGCATACTGATGAATAAACTGAAGAAAGACGTTTTGATAAGCCTCCTCCTCCTTCATGTTTTTAAATATTTTGAACTTTCTATTATATTAGTCCTTCAGCAAGATCCTCTTAAACTCTTGAACAACTCTCAACAGCAGTCTTATGTAGTTTAGGCAAAAAGATTGCTTGACCTATTCTATAATGGGAGCATGCTATTTGCAGATAAGGAAGCATGAGTTATAAATTTCCTGCCAGCAGCTCATGATACATTTGAGAGTTATATGCTCTAGCTAAAAAGTGCTTCCTCTATACAGTGGAGAAGGAAAATAAACAATTAAACAAACATTTTCCTTCCCATTCATGGGACATTTTAAGGGGCTGCCACAGAACACTACAAAAGGGTAATCTGACATTCTCTGGTGATTTTTCCACTGTAAAAACATACCCTGTGCATTAATTGGTTCAGACAACTTTAAAATATGTCATTAATAAGAAAATTTATAAGTAAAAATCAGACTTCTTTTGAAAGTAAGAATGAGTGTGGTGGGGATGTTCTCCTTGGGGAGAAATTACTAGAAGATATGTGTCATTGTAAAGATGGCAGTGCTCCAGCTTTATGTATACTAAAATATCAAACCATACAAATGGCTTTTATGACTCTTTTCTAAAGCTGCATTTCTCACTCTTTTCATCTGTTTATCCAAATAGGTCACTCAAAAGGCAAATTTCACTTTTCCAAGAAAGGTGGCACAGAAAATTTCATTTATTCCTTCCTTGATTCCTGTAAAAATATTACAGTAACATGTAGAAAAGCAACATCTAGATATCTTTCTGTTATTATAAAAAAATTATTAACAAACAAGACATTTAGGCATATTCTGAGGACTACTAGTCATTCCAGTTCTATCCATATATGTCTTGAAATCCCTGGAGACAGGTGTGATCTCTCCAGAAGAGCAGTATCCCATTACCGCCTGTGAAAAGCAGGAATCAAGGTGTCTCAGACTGGGTTTGCAGAAAACAGTGCTGTAGGGAAAGAAGGGCACACATGGAAGATTAATTCAGGGAGGAAAAAAGACTTTTCTCATGGTGGTTTTTGCTGCTAGGAAAAACCCAGTGGGGGAGAAAATTCTTTACTGTGAATGGTACTGTTTATATTTTGCCTGTCTCTTTCAAGAAGTTAACTCCCCTGTTGCAAGAAGAGATAAAAGTTCTCATACTTCTGTGAGATCTCTTGGGAAAAGAAAGAAACCATAAAGCATGGAAGAGATTATCGCTTGGAAGTCACGTGCATGCAAAAGGTGTTGTTATAAAAACACCTGAATGGGCCTCTCCAGGTGTCTCTTGCTCGCTGCAGGATTTAGCAGTGTATGTAGGGTTTCTGACTTTGGAATAAACTTTTCCTTAATACCTTAGTCGTGGTTTGGTCATCTGTTTACCTGAATGCATATCAGTTCTTACAAATGCAGAGATAGGCTGCAGAAACGTTAGTTAGAAAAGGCCTCTATTTAATCATGATGCTCTGCAACCGTTCCAAGGACAAAATTGTGTTTAGAAGTGAGTTAACACTGCAATGTTTAATCCTTTTTCCTGGAGAAAATGGAAGTGGAGAATATGAAGTGGAATTCAAGCAAATACTGTGTATTGTGACTGAGACCATTCACATCTTTTCTCTTGAGCTACCACAGCAGACCAAATTATACATTTCTTGTATGTTTTACAAAAAGTTAAATTGAAGAGAATAATTTTATTTTTTTTTAATCACTCTTACTGGTCAGGATAAATGAAAGGCTTTAGCATAAGCCATTCAAAAAGGTTTTTGTTTTGCTTTTTTCAGATAGGGGTATATTCCAAGTGGGAAATAGGCTTATAATATACTAAGAATAGGCATAGGTTCATTTCTTTGTTTGGCCTATTCCTGAAGTGGCCAGATAATGATAAGCAATAGATGATTTTCTAAGGCTGGTTGGCCTTTCAGAACATGATATAGATTCATAAATGGCATCACTTTGAGTTCTGTTACCATTTTCCTGAACAATAAACAGTCATTCTTCAGCATAGTGATACAAAAAATTATGATTAATTGAAAACAGATTGCTTCAGTCCCTACATTTGAGTTAAAGGACTAGGATAAGTATTTTATCCCCCTCCTCCCCTTCTTCTGTTAGAATATTTACTCATATACTTAATTTTAAAAAAAACCCAAACTACTTGCCTTCACCCTTTTTAAAAAGTTAAATGTGATTTTTTTAAAAAAAATAATTATGAAACTCTGCCATAATTGAATCTGTACCTATATCCAAAAGACATTAAACATTTGTTGTCCTGGAAAATATTTTGATGGCAATCTAAAGGATCCTATGAGCTCTTACATGACTTAGGATTTGAGCCAGTGAGTTATCCGTAGATTATGAACCATCAAAAACTGAGATGGTATCAGTGCTGTTATCAGGAAATTTTTAACTTTAAAATTTACACTGTTCCATGAAACATAAAAAAAAAAAAATAATAAATTAATCAGAGAAGAATACATAATAAACAATCTGTAGCTGAAGAGCATGAGGAATTTTTTTTCTGCCTGTGTCATTCCAGGTGAGGTGGCACTGACAGGTGTAATGAGCACAGGTTTATTTAAAAGGACATTATCAGATAAGGTATGGGGTTTTCAGGATGTTTTCACCAATTTTGGTCTTCTTATATAGATTTTAATCCAAAATCCAAAGTCAGCCTCAGTGACTGAGGTTGTGAGGTAGAGCCTCACCCGTTTGACACTATGGAAACTGGAAGATCTAGAATCTTAAATGCTGCCTGACATTTTGTGGTGAAAAAGCA
>JAOXXN010000446.1:78086697-78103441 GCA_026770055.1 Myrmophylax atrothorax | reverse complement strand
GTGGGTGATCTAACTCTGTGAGTTGTGTGGTATTTTTGGAATCATTTACAGCCCATTAGCAGACATGACCCCTCGGGCTGCATGTGGAGGTGCCAATGACTCCCCAGAGGGAAGTTATCACAGCTCTTATCTCACAGGCTTCTTTAACACCCAACTTGCAGCCTGAGGGGTCAGGTGTGCCCTGGGCAGCTGCTGCAAATGGTCCATTGTTAATAGTTCATGAGAAATGGCATAGAGGGTTTAGAATACACGGCTTTGGTCACACCCACACAGTGATTAACTGGTCCCAGCTTGCTGAATTAGGACAGTGTCATATGTTTAAATGTATTTTCTCATGACTTTTTGTGCTCTGTTAATTCAGAGATAATACAAAAAAATGCTCACTCTAACAATTTTCAGAGCTATTAACCCAGACATTTCCCATTTTATTAATCTTAATATTTTAACTATCTTGCCATTGTTTATTGACAAAGTGCCTGTTATGGTACCTAGAAAAATATTTTACTGAACAAAGAGCTGAAACACCGAGCTGAAAATGTAACATATTTTAAAACAACTAAACTACTTGCTTTATTGTTTGTAAGTTGCGTGTCGAGTTATTTTCTCTATGGTATAATTCCTAAGGAAAACCATATTTTGCTTTTTCCCCCTCTGCTGTTTGTCATTGGGCAGCCCTGACAAGTGGTCCCCCTGGTGATGGGGTAATATTGGGCCTTTGATTGCTACCAGCTGCGCACAGAATCTTTTGTTGCTGTTTTTGTGTTGATGCTCTCTGTTTGATTTTTCAGGGGTGCAGTGCGTAAAAAATCTATGCTTACTGGAATTTGCTCTTAGAAAAGATAATTTTTATGAAAAGTTGAAAAATAAATCACATTTTTCTACTGCACTCTAAAGAAAATAAATATGGCATTATATCTAAGCTATTTGTATTACTCATACCCCCTGAGACCAAAGGGACTAATATCATGCTTTATAGTGTGAAAAATGATGTTAAGGTTGGGATTCTGCTGTGGCAAGAGAGACAGCTGCAAGAGTGTTCAGAGAAAGCTGGATGTAGAGCAATTCTGCACCCTGTACAAAACATGAGAGTGTGGAAAAATTTCTAACTTCAGGTATAGGAAAAACTTCTATCTCTAAATACAGGTACCTAGTACATAGGACATTATTGCATTTATTAGATAATTTCTGACTTTGTCAATTTTTCAGTCTTATTTATACTTTGCTCTCAAGGGTACTAATTCTAAAAAAAGTTTGATATCCAGCAATTCTCCTAAGACAACTGAAATTTTGGCATGCTTATCATGAGCAAAAATGGGGGACATCTTCATACATCAGATCTACAATGGTCATTAGGAGAACTCTGGTGAGCTTGAGAATGTAAGCAAAACCTCAGAAACATAATAGAGAATGCTTCTTGTTTGAATTGAAGGCACCCTAACAGTATTCACAAAAGAATCAAAATAAAAAATTAATCTTTTTTTGGATTGCTTAATATTTTTATATAAATGAGTTAGGATGGGCAATATTCGATTGTCTCTTTGTTAGTACTACCAGTTGATCCTATGATGAGGGTGTACCTCAGTCAGGTTTGGGCTCACTGTGACCCACATGGTATAAAAACAAGGATATACAAAAAAAGAGTTACTATTGAGAGGATATTGTAAACTATACAGAGTAGTTTCCTCAGAGGGGTGACTTAGAATTTTGATCAGCACAAACAGCAAGATAAAACCATGGAAATTAGGAAAGTATTTATTGGAATCCTTCCTTGCACAGTTATTGTGTGCAAATTATTCTGTTTAATGTCCTTTGTTCTCAGTGCCAGTTACTAATTCTTACTACTGACTCTTCTGAGAAAATGTATTTTCTGCAGTACATGCTTTATAAGACACAAAAGTGGTACTGCTTCATGAAAATAAAATATTACTTCCTCCAGATGTGATGAAACTAATGGTTCATAGGAAAAGAATCCACACTTTTGAGGAAAACATGAAACATGAATGAGAAATACTTGTTGCATATTTTTGCCACTGTCAGATGAATTGAAACAACTTGTTTGTTGCACAATACAAACATATTTTCTACATAATAAAAAGACTATTAAACAAAGCATGCCTTTTTGCCCTTTTATGAGGCCATTTGAGTTTAGAAGTAGGAAGGCTGTAAGTACAGAACACAGAATGAAACACATTGCATTCACTATGATTATAATTACGTAACAGATAAACATGTTCATTTTGAGAAACTAGTGTCCCTCTGTCACATGAAAGGGAGGAGGGAGACAGAAATGCAGATTTCTAGTCTTAACTGTATTAATAAGTTATTAGCCATAAGCACCCTCGAAGTAATCAAAGCTTTATGAACCCAGCACTGCCTGCCTGACTCTGGACAGAACACAGGCTGGAAAGATTTTTGACTCCCCTATGAGGACTACACTTAAGCCAGGCAGAAATTATTAGCTGTAAGCGCTTCCAGACAATCAGATCCTTATGCCCCCAACACTGTCTGTCGACTAATGGACAGCACACAAGTTGGAAGGGTTTCTGACCTCCGATATGAAGTCACACTTCATCCAGAAAAGAACTTTCCCCACAACAGCTCCTGAAATAATATTTATTAATACAAATATGTTACAGTTATTGTGGGTTCCGCTTTGCCAGTTCAGCTGCAAGATTGTATTTAATTGATAATAAAAGACACCAAAAGAAACCAGCACAAAACACATTTTACAGAGACAAACACACCAAACTCAAGTTACAATACAGCAATGTATCCCATTTTCATGACAGACAGAAACTAGCAACAAAGAACTACTAAGTAAAAACACAGCTACTTAAAACACTTATCTAGACACTCTCTCAATAACATAGGACAATAAAATATCTTGCACACCACTCTCTCTATAACACAAAAGGAAAGAGCAGAGCTGCTTCTCATCAACACACATGTTGAAAAAGAAGCAGCACACTGAAAGTAAAGCAAGTTACTGTAGTTGCAAAACAGAGCTGGTCTTATAAGGTAAGAATAGCAAAAAGCAATAACCAATCAAAGTGTGAAGCAAGTTACTGTTATTAGTATTAAGGTAGCAAAACACACTTAGTAAAGGAGATGCTTATAAAGTAAGAATCAAAGTAGCTGTTAGCATAAGATGTATGATAGAATGCATAAAGGAATAAGCTTTGTAAGAAAATAAAGTTAAGAAAGTAAAGTATAGAAAAATAGAAAAAATATGGTCTTCTTATCATTGTTCCAGGAGGTAGAAGAAGGCTGCAGCAGCTACCTCAACAAACACATGGCATTGTCCCCTCCCTGCTGGAGTTTAAACTCCACACTTTTTATAACTTTTTATTTTCCTTCATGTGGTTTTGACTAAAAGTCAATCTTTTGGTGGGGTGATGCAGATGCCCAAAGGGGGTAGCACCTTTGAGTGGTCATAGAAGATATCACAAAGGGAGGACGTGCCATTTTTTAACACTCCACCCTTTGTTAATCTCATCAGTTTGAAAGCTTTTGTTCTCTACTGGAGCACTCCTCTAGGGGACTGAGGCGTCTCCCTCAACCCATCCAGGCTTATCAGGGGCCATCACGCCTCACTCCTGATCCCTAAACCAGTCATCCCAAGGCCCTGAAGTCTCTCTTGTTTACCCTTTGATTTGTTGTAACTTCATTGATACCCACCTGAAAAATCAATAATGTATTATAACCTGAGGGCTTTACCAGGACAGGAAGATTTCTCATCATATCTTTAACCTGGGCCCCAGGGAGGCTGCAGACTTGTCTAGGAAGTCTGCATATCAGGCCTTCTGTTCCCATAAGAAGGGAGTCTTCTATTACAGTGAGTGATGTTTTGTTGTTTTTTGGAGTTTTTTTTGTTATGGAAGAAGTTTTGACACAGAGTGTGAACTGGCTTAACTTCAATAACACCTCCATGCTAGAACCATAATCCTCATAATTGTTTAGTTCCCTTTGCAGAGCCTCACATGCATTATGACAGGGTACCACGGAAGCAGGAGTAATCACACAGGAGACATGCCTGTTGTGCTAGGAAGGAACTTGTCACCATTGCCTCTTATCCTTACATTTAAAAAGAATAAAAAAAATGAATGTTTTACCCTTGTTTATTTTTATAGCAATTCACTTTTTTCTGTATTATATTACTTTTTTGGAGCTTCAGTCCAGATCAGTGACCTACTCTGTCAGGTATTATGAAAGCATACAAGTATTTTCTGATGCTGGTTCTAAGATAATTAAGTCTCCTTGTATTACTTCTCTGTCCTCCAAGCATCTCTTTAGTATTATATGTGAATGTAATTAATGCTATTTACTTCTCTCATGGGTTAGTGAAGATATTAATCCCTTACTTAATACAGATCCCTGCAGCACCATGCTACACACCTCTTTCCATCTGGATATATTGCTGACATTATCCTTTGTTTATGCTCTTTCATCCTCTTTCAGTCTTTCAATGAGACAGTGTTTCTATTGAAGTCAATTTTAATTAATGTTGACAAAGATTTTAACATGTATTGCAAACCAAATATATTGCAGCTATTGTTTTTCATGTCCCCATTTTTCTTTGCAGCTCTCATTAAAAATAAATCAGATTTATCTTCAACCCTTTTGTTCTTTCTGAATCTATTCTGCCTCTTGCTGCTAGGTGCATTAGCCTATAGATATCCATGGTGTTTTCTCTACTATGAGCTTTACAATTTGAGGGAGAATAAGGACAAAGCAGAGCAAGACAGTGAACAGGATGGCCCCAATCCAGCAAAGCAGTGAAACACACAGCCATCTTTAATTGCAGACGTAATCTCTCTGGAGTCAATAGAAATACTTGCCTGCTTGAAAGTAGTATCTACCAGCCCAAGGCTGCTGTGCTGAATATATAAAAGGATCATGTGCTAATTTTCTCATATTTCCTTTTGTATTTAAAAATAGCTTCACTAACCTTTCAAAGCTCCCTTCGTTCTTACTGATATTTGAAGCAGTGATACAATATGTTTTTGAAGTAACACGTGTTAACACAGTAGGATGAAAAAACATTTATATTTTCTGAATGATATACCTTCATTTTCCCCCATTATTCCCTAACACACTTCTCATCAGAACAGAAAATATTTCAACATAATAGTCATATTTCCTGTTTATACAGTTAGCTTATTAGTATTATTTATATATTCACTTAAAAAAAAAAAGAATTCAGTGTTTCAGTCACTTTTGAAACATCATTAATTTCACCCTTCCTCAGGACATACTTGATTTCTTCAGCAGCAAACGCAGTTTTGCTTTGCACCCAGGAGCATAATGGTGCTTGTCGACAAATGTTAATTATTTGCGTGGGTTTTCTGTTCCCGACATTTTTGGCTCCAAACTGATAACCAAAGCAAAAAGTAGGGGGAGGAGAGGGGAGGGAACTTTTCCCCAAATAGTGGAACAGCTTTATTTGTGACTGTCATGAGAAGGTAGAAGGAGAAAAGAAAGTAAGTAAGTAAATGCATTAGCCTGAGGGAAAGGATTTCTAAGGATGTGCTCTTGCATCCAGCTGGGACTGGTCTCTTCTTAAGCTCAATGGATAAAAAAAAAAAAAAAAAAAAGGGAAAGAACCCCGTGGCCCCACACCCCCAGAAGACACAATGGGATTTTAGCACTCAGAGGTAATCTCCTCACCACAATTGAAACACTGCTTAACTAGCCTTAAATCAGACTATCTAATCAACTGAAATCCAGTGAAAAATAGCTTCTGTTATGCCTTAGAAGCTGAGTGTGGATGAGGAGATTAGCTGGGGTGAGATTAATCACTTTAGAATGAGAACTTTAACTACTTTTTAATAGCACACAGTTCAATGTGGTTGAGAATATGGAAACTCAGATAAAGCCTTTTAGAAAGTAAGAGCCATCAAAGCAGTTTGGAAATGTTTAGCTGCTCAGATACAGTAGTGGGCAGAACTCATTTTCATCTGTGCTTGTCTGAGGTGATTCCTTATTATCATTCTATAACTTCCACAGTAGGCAGAAAGAGAATGAAAGACTGAATAGGTTTTTTTGTCATTAATGGTTGTCATTTTGATAAAAAAAAAAAAAGAGAGAAACACTACAGCTTAATGGGTAAATGCAAATGACCTCAACACTTCAGTTTTGTACTTCAAAGAGGAGTAAATTTGTTTTGAAGTTTATTTAGTAGATGAATTGCTGTCAGAGATAAGCAAAAAGTTTAGAACTCCCAAGGGTTTTGATAATGCTTCAGAAAGGAGAAAATTCAAGATTTACCACACTTGTGATCAAACATAATAAAAATTAAGGCTAATAAACAGCTTTTCTAATGTCAGCCTAAAAGGTGAGCCAAGGAGTCTTGTGGAACATAACATTATCAGTTCAAAATTCACAAGCCTTGTTACCTTTTTTTTAGTTGTTTTTTTAAATATATATATTTTAAAATTAATATTACTTCCATCCCTAGATTAAAAATATTCCTCTTCCGCAATAACACATCCAGATTTAGCTCTTAAAATCATGCTCTCATATGTGGGTGAAATTCATAGCTATGATAGGAAGCTTTCTTCCCCACAGATCCCTTGAGAGGCAGAAACAGGGTAGCAGCTCTGAAAAGATAATTTAAATAACAATTGAACCATTGTAAATGAATGACATTTCATATAGACTCTTTGATTATCATATTCCATGCTCCGAGGAACTATAGGGCAAAAACAGAGGACAAGATTACCGTTCCTATGATAGAAATTTTTTTCTCCAAAATGTCTCTCATTAAAGACAAATAAAAGGCATGACTTTACTTCTAAACTATTCAGACATCTCTTCAGTATTAAACACAGATACATGTACATTTTTAAACATTGCATTTGCATTGATGTTTTTGAATGTCATATTGTAACTGGAAGATATTCTGTCTAAGTAAATTTATGCTGATTTGTATCTCTTGTGAATCTCTCCTAGTAGCAAAGTTGTAGGTCTTTATATCCTCTTCCCACATTGATGCACACTGTCCTGCAAAACTTTCAGGCAAGGTAGACTTGTCAGTACTCTCTAGCACCTCAGCAGTTGATGCCCATTCAAAAGCGTATATTTTGTCTGACTTTGCTTTCTAAAGTCAGACATATATAACAAGACAGAGCTCATT
This sequence comes from Myrmophylax atrothorax, assembly GCA_026770055.1. Taxonomy (NCBI): domain Eukaryota; kingdom Metazoa; phylum Chordata; class Aves; order Passeriformes; family Thamnophilidae; genus Myrmophylax; species Myrmophylax atrothorax. The sequence goes on along the minus strand of JAOXXN010000446.1, from coordinate 78,096,306 downwards.
GTGTGTTTGCTTCAGAAAGAGTGTCATGCTGTCAACATGACAAAATCAAGTACAAGGCAAGCCACAACACTGTAAAAATCATTTGCCCTCCACTGCATGTAAAGATAGCTTAAAGCAGGGAATACAAGTTTTGACAAGACATTTAAATACTCACAGCTATCAATTTTCTGATATCCACCAAGTCAAACATATTTCATTCTAAGGTCCAAGCAGAACGGGAAAAACCAAGACAGAGCCTGGCTGTTTCTGCAATGTTTCTTATGCTGACAGACACACAAAGGAACAGCTGCAAGACTAAGTACGTCAAACTGCTCCTGATGTTCTCACCAAGATCAGAATAGGCTCATCACTTGAATCCTATGTAAGTATTTTTTTTTGGACTTTTTATCCTCATACATACTCTTTGCCTACCGTCTGTGACCTGAGTGGACATCTCAACATCTGTGAATGTAGCCCCAGGGAGAAATACCAGGAAAAGTAGACAACTGCTTTTTATTGTCAGTTTTCTGTCACATGTACATTCTGCATGTGAACTCAAAAAGACTCATATAGTTTTCTAGTGTCTTATTTTTCTCTACTCAAATTATTCAAAACAATAAATTGTTTAGGGGCAAAAATTCACCTCACTTCACTTGAGGCATTAAAGATATCTTTGTTTGATGTTGTAGGTTCCACTGGTGGCTGATGGAGATAATTCTATAGAGCCGACAGAGTGATATAGGCATTTAATTCCCAGCTTATAATTCAGACCTCAGTTTGGCTGAACCATATTTTAGAAACCTCTCTTTCTTTCCCCCCATGAACTACAGAAGAAACCTTGAGGTTAGTTATCCAGCTTTTGCAACTGACCTAGACATCTAAAATTGGATCAGATGAATTTAGACCACAGCCTCTGCACATGGACTGCATATTCTAAGTTGAAGGGGTTTTCAATAGATATATCAATACTTACAAAGTGATTACAGTGATGAATGTGTTAGGAAGTAAATAAAGCTTGTCTTATTTCCATTTGCCCTTCAGAATATGTTTTGAACTCAAGCAACAGGTCTTTTACATATATATGCTCTATCTTGCACAGTCTTCTTTCAATTAACCACCAGTTTATATTAAATCCACACTGTATGCATAGTTGTTCAAATACACCTTTGGTATTACCATCACATTTCAGGAGCTCAGAGGGTAAAGAGGTGAATTTCTACTGCTCTGAGTAAATTTGTAGAGTTATTAGTGAACTAAGGAAATCTGTCAAGACCCACACCTAAGCAAGTAATGAAAGAGATATCAACTGAAATCTGATGGATATACATGTTTTAATAGATTGATGAGTGCTACAGAGAGAAAAGAACATGCCTGAAGTCTCTGTATGTGTAATCTCAATACTTCTCAAGTTAATGGGATTCTTGTCTTCAATTTCATTGGAAATGGGACCAAGTTCCATGGTGATAAACTGCAGGGATGCTTCCTGGTTTGGGTGACAAAAGAAAGTAAAAGTTGACCACTTGGATATAATCCAGACTGAAGCTGTCTCTAAGTCAGTTCATACATGACTGACACTGTTTTCAAATGTCATTTAAATTGACATTCATGAAATAGATACTGTGTGAAAAATTAAACTTTTGTACTAACTCATTTACATCATGTTTTTGTCTGTTTGGTTTTGGTTTGTTGGGGGTTTGTTGGTTTTTTGCTTGTTTTGGGGTGTTTTTTCAGCTGTAAAATACTCATCTGTAAATGTTCAGGTATGTGGTTAAGACAGCCCAGCATTCCATGTTGTCTTATTTCCCAAGATGAAAACTGTAAAGCTTAGCATTCAATTTAGGATGCAGGCAACAAAATTAACTTGACAATAGAATATGGAAAAGTAATCACTGGATTATGAATAATTTGTTTTAAAGGGCTCACAAAGGAGTCTAAAAATCTAGGCCTATCATTGTATAAGACAAAAAATTTCGAAAACACTTTCTGTCTTTATGAGGTCAGGTTGACTACTGTTGATCTCCTTGGAAGTTACTATTGTTTCATCATCAAAGGGAACTCAGTAAGCATTAGTTACTTTAAAACAAATAGTGAATTAAACTAAGCACAGAAAGCACTGCTTTCTCACTAAAGAGAATCTGTCATTCCTCTATGTGCTCTTCAGATCACTGTATGAATATCACAGCTTAAAAAGCTCTGGAGGTAATGTTGGTTTAGTTTGTTTCCTTGAGAGGCTGAAGCAAGGCTAATCATGTATTTAATATTTCTTTCCTTTTACTAGAAATTCATCGAGATCTCAATGAAAAGTATCCATAGCAATGAAATTTATACATTTACTTATCAATATTTTATTTGTTGGCATTTGAAACCTTGTATTGCTTTTTAGAGTGAGGGCACAGACCACTCCAGGTCTCAGCTCAGGTAACTACCCTTCACCTTGTGCACATTTCTTCTTCACTGTTTGCTAGAATAAGATTCTATTCTTTCCTTTGTCCCATTCTTTTTTTATCTTGCTGTGCACAGTGGAACAGCTCCTATGCCTCATTTTACACCTTACTGAGCTGTAGTAGAAAAGTCACTGTCAGACCATCTCCTTTTGTCAAGCGATTCTTAGGCCATTTCTTGTTTATATCAAGTCAGCACTTACCCACAGGTCATTTTGTCACAGCTAAAAGCACTTAGTGTTTCTCCACAGGATACTGCAAAGTCTAAACACTTTCTGAGCTTATCAGAGGGATTTCAAAATTGTCAGGATAAACTACACTTATTCAGTAGAAATACTTGTTACGCTGCAGTTTAGAAAGGAAAGTTTGAGGTTTGTCAATGCTAGTAGAAAGATAAAGCTTATTTTCATTGCTTTCTTCTTAAATATTCATAGACAGAGGATCAATAGCACAAATACATTCCAGCTGAGACAACTCTCTAAATTTGTGTCTAAAGCTAAACTGAGCTATCCATTAGGCACTCAAGTGAGATGACAATTCACTGTCAGAAGCTGTTAATTGAATATAAAAACAGCAAGATACTCTTTTCATAAAACTTCCTCCCCTCACCAGTTTTTTTCACATTGACATTGTAATGTGTACATTCTAGTATTTCTTTGTTTAATCACATTATATGCTTTATCAGTATTTTCATTGCATTTTCATAAAATGCTGAAAATTAATTAAATAATTTGCATTCCCTGCAAGTCACACCTTGTTTTCTGTGAAGCATCTGTGAATTCACTAGTAGAGGCATTTGTGCTAGAGATAGTGACAGTCCCTAGTGATACTCTGTGAATTGCATTGGTAAATTGGATGTGCTTAGGTTTCTTCTCCGAGAAAGAGACTAATAGACACAGCATGATCCACATTCATAGTATTAAAATATTTTTACAGGTTGCCTGTTGGGAGGAGTTTCTGTGACCTCCAGACTCTTTGTTCATGCCTAGGGAATGCTTCAGAAAGTGGTAGCTCAGGCCAAAACAGTTCCAGTGTCTATTTAAAGCCTTTAATGATACATATAATAAACATCTAGCACCTAGCAACATTCATGGCCACTGCCTAACTTACCAGTTTAGACACAGATTATGTTTTTGAGATCTTACTCACTGAGTTTTCCAGACACCTGTAAAATCTTAGCATAACTAAAGGTATACTGAAAAATACAAACCTTGTGTTTAGTTATGTATGATTTGTTACAATATGTAAGATAACTAGTTTCCATTGTTTAAGTCATTAAATTTATGGAAGAGAAATCCATAAAGGATTATCAATAACATAGAGGCCACATATGGTTTGTAGTAGTAGCTCCTGAGCTAATATGGGTTGAGAAAATCAAGAGGTGGTATTGTGGTAGTTTCCCTTCTCATATATTCTTAATTTGCAAGCTCTGTGTAGTTTTTTCTGAGTATGTAAGCATTCCTGTATTACCTGCCTTACTTTTCACCATTCTGTTCTATTCACAACATCCCCATGTAGCACTAAGGATTGGGGAATACAGGCTGGAAAGATGCCCGGTGGCTAAGGACTTGGGGCTGCTGGTTGACAATCAGCTGAACATGAGCCACAAATGTGTCCAGGTGGCCAAGAAAGGCAATGGCATCTTGTCTTGTATCAAAACCAGTGTGGCCAGCAAGACCAGGAAAGTGTGATTTTCCCTCTGTACACAGCAGTGGTGAAGTTGCACCTCGAGTCCTGTGTCCCATTCTGGGCCACATTGAGGTGTTGGAGCATGTCCAGAAAAGGGCAACAGAACTGGGGAAGGGTCTGCAGCACAAACCTTATGAGTGGCAGAGGGAGCTCAGTTTGTTCAGTTTGGAGAAAAGGAGGCTCAGGGGTGACCTTATTGCTCCCTACAACTACCTGAAAGCACATTGTATCAAGGTGGGAGTCAATCCAGGCAACTAGTGACAGGACAAGAGAACATAACCTCAAGCTGTGCCAGAGGAGGTTCAGGTTGGACATCAGGAAGAATTTCTTCATGGGAAGTGTTGTTAAGCATTGGAACAGGGATGCCTGGGGAGATGGTGTGGTCAGCATCTCTGAAGATATCTAAGAAATGACTGGACATGGCAATCAGTGCTTAATGTCAAGGTGTCCTCTTCAGAAATATGATCAAGTTTTGTGAATTTCATCCTTAACACTTTCATTCTAGCCTAGATTAAGGGAATTGACTCTTCACAAGATGGGTCTTCAAAGTCTTGTTGACACAGCAACTACCTCAAGTTCCTCAACCGTGCAGCCTGGATTATGGCAGTATCTGTATTTCCCTTGGAGATTTAGCATTAAAAGTCTTGGTTGTTCCTTGTGCTTTTCTTTTGAACTTACACTGTAAAATTTAATTGAAAACACAATTCAATTAAAAGAACATTTTGTTCCCTTAAAGTTATGAACAACTGCATGAATCTTTAAAAAACAGTTTTAAATATCTTCAGTATCATTAACATCTGTGTTTGAATTGTGGCAGAATATATGAAAGGTCACATCTTTGGAAGAATTTTAAAAGCTTTTCATAATATTCCATACTCATATTTCTTCATGGGAAAAGAAACCTATTCCTGCAAAGTTTACAATCAGCCAGTTAACCTTTTGGACTTGCTGTCGGAAAAGTCAAGTGAGCAATCTGCTTATTGCAGTCAATCAATCTCTATACAATGTGCAAACTTAAAAAATAATTTAGTAATATAGTAATCTTTTTATTTTACAGCCAGAAGATGATATACTTTTTCTTTATGTATTTTTCTCCAGGTACAATGTATCAGTCTACAACAATGTGATATTTAGTGCTAAAAGTAATAGACTAATGGAATTGTAGAAAATAATATTTTCTTTATTTAATTAAAGGTGCAATACGACTCACCCATCATCCTCAAACTCTGAAGTTTTAAAAATATCTAAAGGTAGTGAAATACTACGAATGTGTGAATGCCTTGCTAAAACCCCCACACTGAATGCATTGTAGCCTAAGAAAGAAAGAAAACATATTTACTTGTAACACCCGCCACCACCACCCACCCCCACCCCCCAAATCTAAATTTAGTTTACACTTTCAGGATGTACATTTAAATTTTGACATTTACAGAGACATAAAACAAACATTGCCAGCTGTACTCAAACCCCTTGTAATTTGTTGATTGTTTATAGTTTAGATTTAATTTACCATTTTTGCAATAATTTAATGACATTTTCAGTAATTCTTGCTTTTGACACTGAAACAGCATGGGGTTGATTTCCTGTGTTTTCAGACTTCTGCTTTTATGTAAACACATTAGTATTTTCACAGCATGTTTGGAACAAATGGAGCAAATTCTGATCCTTCTACACCTATAAAAATCCTTTTGACTTTATCGAGTATCAAAGGAAAAATTTGACTGAACTGCTGGAGTAAGTCAAGAGGACTCAGGAAAAAAGATGAAAAACTTTTGCCTATTCTGGAGGACAAGAGAAACCAATTTCATATAGCAATGAAGAAAATGGAATAAACCATCATTCAAGACAGCTTCTGTGTTTGACAGCTTTTACCTGTTACAGTTTTTATTAGAGCTTGGTTTACCAGCTTTCACAGTTACAGAAAATAGATTTACATTTATAGATAGCACAATAGGATGAAAATGTGTTGTATGTAACATCTTTCAAGCAAATTGATCCCTAAACGTTCTCACAGAGATAGGCAAAATAATTACAAAATGAAATAAAAGACTGAGGGAAGAGAGGAAGGTAAATATGATAGGTAAGGCAGAGGACTTGTTTTCAGAGGAGACTTGAGATTATACCATCCCTATGAATTATAGCTTTCATTGGCAGCAAACACTCCTGCTGTTGCTAAAGGATTTTTTCCATCTGCATTGCTTGACTCCTTTATGCCATTGCAAAAGGTAATAGAAACATCATATGGCTCTATTTCACCCTCTTTTGCAAACAGGATGTTTAAATCCTGAAACACAAAGATGTTGGGATGTGTTTAGTGAGAAGTGCCATGTTGGATCTAATTCTGTTTCTGTTAACTGTGAAATGCCATTGAAGTCAATGTTACACAGATGTAACTGGCAGAAGACTTTGGTTTTTAGTTCTAAAATCTGCTACCAATGTCAGTGAGCAGAAACTGATCTGAGATCTGTTTAGCTTATCTCATGTTCTGTTCGTTTAGCTTTCCTCAAAATGTGTTAAAAGGTATTATTTTCTGGATGTTATCCAGCTTCCATAGAAATCAATGAACTTCTTAATAGTGATCTATGACCTGTAATGGAGTCTTGTGCACAGTTACAGTGACCAACAAAAACTTTTGTTTATATGTATTATTTTGCTATATTTTAAGACCTCAGGCTCTAGGGTGCCAGTTTTGTAAATCTTATCCATTTCAATTGGATCAGCAGGACTACACTTAAAGGCAGGGAATGGTTCTTTTTCAGTAATCTCCTATCTCTAATTGTAAGTTCCCTGCTACTGCGCTGTGGGTTCTAAATAACAAAATAATTGGCACATGAAATAAGTCTGCAGTTATGCATGTAAGTTGAAATCCAGATGAATGAATATCTCCTGTCCAAAAAAAAAAAATGGCATGCATTTTACCCAGTAAAATTCAAGGACTATTTAAACATCATCTTATAAGACTCGACACAGAAGTTTTCCTGCATCATCACACAGATGCTGTATTTGGGTCTACCAACAGGTTAAATGCTACCTAAAGGCAATATTTCAGTTGGAATTAAACGAATTTTTCACCATCTCTAAAGGAATAGATGGCCATTTACAGGCAAATGTATGATTTGTTTTTACAATTACTGAAATCGTACATACACATTTGGTTGACATTAATCACCTGAAGTTGTATACATATGAATTTGGGAAAATCAGACCACTGTGCTTTAGAGTATGATACAAATTATAGAAAGTGTGGCTGAACCAACATCAAGTGAGGAATTTTAATTTGGGGATTTCCCCAGTTGTGTACTTAACATTATGCTAATGCTTTTTCCATTAATAGCTAAAAAGATCCATTGCTTCTCTTTTCAATGGGTTTGTTGCTAATGAAAAAGATCTTTTGTTTCATAGCAAAACTGTACAGTTCAGGCAGAATAGTAGCCTGCTGGCTCCTTATGCTTTGGATGCTAAAAAGCCTCAGGCAAAATATTTTGCTGAAAAAGGCAAGCTTGGATCCATTCATTTCACAAGTGCAACCTTCTTACACTAGCTGTTACTTTGTCTCTATTTAATGATTCATTGCACCGAGATATTTGCATAACAGCATATATCTATATGGAGCTAAGTGCTAGCCTTCTTTCTAAAGAGATCAGTTTGGAGTAGTAAGAATATATTCTCTTGTCCTGGGGCATCCCTCCGACAGCAGTTGTCCAGGTGATATAAATAAATGACAACACTAATGGAAATGAAATTAATGGAAAAAAAAATCTGTCTCTCTCTTTTTGAAAGGTGACTTTGAGCCTGAAAATTCTACATTGTTTTGAATGAGGCCTTTGTTTATCCACTAAGCCAAGAAGGGTGTGAAACTATTCAGGAACTACTATTGATTTTAGCCATCATTTAGGTCAAATAATAGATTTCGAGTGACATTCTGCTGTGATAACAATACCTGTAAACTTAAAAACAGCTTTGTCTAAAGGAAGTCAAAGTCTCAGCTCTGGAATGCAATAAATAACAATTTAAGTTTAGTTTAAGCCACTAACTAGCAATAATATACCAGTTGATACAGCAAAAATACCTCTAGTGAACCAAAAATTTTGATCTAATTTTGATTGTCTGCTAAATTTTGAGTAATGGCAGGCAGAAAATACAATCATTCAGAGTCTTGGCTTTAGTTTGGTTTCAAACAATTGTTACACTCTGTTTTGTGTTCTCCCTTCTCTTTCATTTAAGATTTCTTTTACAGTACAAATGAATTTTATAGTGTATTTATTTTTGTTTTCAGTATACAAAATATAGAAACTCAAAGGCCTTAAAATTAGCTTCAAGAACTTCAGTCTTGACAATAAAAAATCATCATTGCAAAGCTATAGGCTTACTCTATGTGAGTATCAGCTCATCAAAATTGTCTTTACTCACTAACACATCTGCATTTGTTCATAAATATTTCATGAAGGGAATTTTCTCCTGAGTTTGCATGGACTCTATGAATAGCCTTTTTCACAGTAGGTGATAACTTACTACCCCTAAGATTTCTAAATGTTGCTAGGGAATTCTGGTACAGAAGTGTAACTTCATTTCTGGGCAAGAATAAGTTAGGAGATTTTTGAAAGTTCATTTTATCTCAGATCTGTGATAGCATGTCAGCACAGCACAGCAAAAAGTATAGGAACATGTAGCACTGACTGTATAGCTGAAAGCTTTTCCTAAAAAAGGGCCTGAGATCACCCATTTTACAGTGCAGAATTATTGGTTAACACGTCTAGGCATAGGGAGTAAAATCTGGCCTCCTTCATCATCTCATGTTTACCTTAAACTTGAAAACACATATTCTTCCTCTAGTTGACCTTGATATCATTTATTTATTAAATAAATTGAGCATTTATTTCTAGGTGAATACTCACTAATTTCTTTACATATGAAGAAAAGGGGAATAGAAACTGTCTTGCCTAGGTGTGACTGAAAAGAAACAAGTGACCTCTCTTGAAGCATGTCACAGACCTTACATGCTATGACTTGAAAATGCTGCAACTGAGAAGCTGGCACTCTCAAGATGACTTGTAGAGAATAATTTTTGTACTGTGTAGTTCAGGTATCACCCTCATGCAGCAAAACGTCTGCTGCAAAATTCTTTGCAATTCCTTCAATCCCCTCAAGCCCTGTGTAAGGAGCATTCAGCCATATTCTTGCTTGTGGGTTCCATTGTGTAAGGTAACTGCTGAGCTCTGTAAGTTCTACACAATTTTGTGATGCTAACTTCCTATTTGCTGGCTGTGTATGCATTTGAAAATATACATAGGTTTTTGTTTCATTATTGTCTTGGTTTGTGCTGGCAAAATGCCAGCTGTCCAAGGCAGAGTGAAAAGGGTTCCTCCCCCCAGCCGGCTAAGAGGAAAGAAACAAAAGAGGGAGAGGGGAAAAAAAACCCTTCGAACTAGGTTTATGCTGAAACTAACTATATATTTATACAGAAAAGAGAAAACTAAAAGAAAACTACAATATAACACAC
>JAOXXN010000446.1:78073392-78086597 GCA_026770055.1 Myrmophylax atrothorax | reverse complement strand
TGTAAGTATCATTTTCTTAATATTCATTTATATTCATTTATAGAGAAATTCTCTCACCCCCTGCTTCCCGATCCCATTTTATACTTTAATAAACTGGGATTATGTAGTTTGCAAAATGATAGATTCAATGAAGAAAGAATAACACTGAAATAAAACTCAGGAGACATGAGTAACTCTGTAAAGCTCAGCGTAGATAACTGCTAATGCTGATATGAGATATTTTTTATTGTAATGTAGAAAAATGTGACAGTCATGATTATTCTATTTCTTCTTTTAGTGTTGGAATAACTGGTTGGCAACCTGTTAGGGAACAGCTAATTGAGGCTGTGGTAGCAGGAGTTTGTACCAGATACTGCACAGATCATCTTACAAGGCCTTTTAAACAGAACCGAGTGAAGAGATTTATTGCACATGCTGTCTGTGGGTTAGTTTTATTCCAGGTCAATGATTAGCATATTCCAAACACATTTAATTATCTTTTCTTTTTACATTAGTTTTGACAAGCATAAAATAAATAAAAAAAGAAAGATTTTTGCTTTAAAAGATTTAACTTCTCATTCTAGCAGTGCAAGGCAACCTTTTAAAACTTCTTGTGAAAACATTCAACTCTCAGAGGGAAATCCAACCTTCATCCACTTCCATGTGCCGCGTCATACGAATTTTGACTAGTGTCACTCCTTGTAAAATATTCTGACCAAATGTACAGCCAGTATTAATACTGTATATTTCATTTTGTTGTATATAAAGGAATGTAAGCTCCTCATCAGATCCCCAATCCAATATTAGTCTTGTGTTCGGCATGCATGCGGTAACACTTCTTTGCTGATCAGGACTCTTTAGAAGTACTAGCTTGGAAATATAACAATTAATGTAGTTTCTTTCCTTGTTTTAACAGCTTGGATGTCAATGCCGGTTTCTACTTTTTACATAGTACTGTGGGTAAACTCACATCCTGACAGCAATGATGATGTTTTCATTGTGTTCTTTAGTGTGTCTTTTTTCTTATCTTTATTTTAAGCTTTGAATGTTGGTTGTACTTTGACCATCATGAAAAAATGTATTGATAAACCACAGAAATTACCAGGTTTGGTTTGGATTATCTTCTTTAATTTACAGTGCATCGACATTGTGTGAACAAGAACTACAGTATAAATCTGCTTTATCTGGCAAAATGCCGGAATAATACCAGACAATAAGAATGCTGCGTGTCCAGATTTTGCTACTATGAACAGGCTCAAAAGCCTGAAATGAACTTGAACTGAGAAATGTAAAAATCTGCTCTGTCCACAATCTTTTGTAGAAAGAACTTTAGGATGTGGCATGGTAGTGTTTGTTCATTCATGGAATAAAACATTATTTTACCACCCTGGTTGCTACTGCTGTTATTTTGTGTTAAGTTCTTAAATAAGCATCAAGTTACTCAAAGTGCTATTCCTGGTTGAACTGAGCCCAAACTCCAGAAGGAAGATCAGAAACATGAAAAGAAATCTTTATAAATAAAGACATGTTGCCATTTAGACGATGTGCACAAAGGTGCTCAGAGGGCTGGAGCACCTCTCCTGTGAAGACAGGATGAGAGAGTTCAGGTTGTTCTGCCTGGAAAAGGCTCTTGGGAAACCATTGAGTGCCTTCCAGTGCCTAAAGAGGGCTTATAAAAGAGAGGGAAACCAACTTTTTCTGTGGGCAGATAGTGATAGGACAAGAGCTAATGGGTTTAAACTGAAAGAGGAGAGATTTAGATTAGATGTCAGGAAGAAATTCTTTGCTGTGAGAGAGCTGAGGCACTGAAACAGGTTGCCCAGAGAAGCCATGGCTGTCCCATCCCTAGAAGTGTTCAAAGCCTGGCTGAGTGGAGCTTTGAGCAACCTGGTCTACTAGAAGGGGTCCCTGCCCATGGTGGTGGGAAGGGGTGGAACTAAATCGTCTTTAAAGTTTTTTCCAACCCAAACCATTCTATGATTCTGTGATTTAGTCTGTCTGCAACCTTGGTAAATGAAATAGTGACTGCTCTGCAGGAAATCATGAAGTAGCACAAAGTGAGTTCAATCCCAAAGTAGCAATGAGTAAGAAGACCGCCATCACCCTCTAGTCTTTTGTTAAAAATTCACCTTTCCTCCCTTTCTGCCTCCTGACCTGGCACATGGGCTTCCTGAGGGCACTAGCCAGACACATCAGCTTGACCAAAAGGAGTTTTGTTGTTCCATTCTGTCCTGGTTTCTATTAAACCACAACACATCCATTATTTGATTTCCCAAAAGTCACTCATGGGTTATGAAGCAGGAAAAGAGCACTAAGACTTGCAGAGTCTGTGAGAGCAGGTTTTTCTGTAGATGATTTTCCGTCAGAAAAGGGGCAAGAGGAGGGAGCCATCCCACTCAAATTCAGGCATTTGTTTCCTTTCAAGCCAAGGGAAGAGCCAGATACCTGCCATGGCCAACCTCAAGCGCCTCCCCGGAACAAGTGGCAGCTTTTCTGTGTGCCCATTTTCTGCACTGGCTGCAGGGATGGGAGTGACTATCCCAGACTTCAAGAGCCAGGGTGTCTTGGTTTGAGCTGGCAAAATGCCAACTGCGCAAGAACAGAGAAAAAGTGTTCCTCCCCCCACAACCAGACAAGAGAAAAAGAGGGAGAGAGGAAAAAAAAACCTTCCAAAGTAGGTTTATGTTGAAACTAACTATATGTATTTATACAGAAAAGAGAAAATTAAAAGAAAATTATAACACACACACTTACACAAGTTATGTATAACAAGAAATAACCTCCCACTCCCAGTAAGTACAAATTTCACTATTCTAACTACAAATCACTTTAGAAACTTTATTTCCAGAAAGACTTAAGCAGAAAGACTAAGAACAAACATTTTTACTTCCTTAAGATAACATAGTAGTGAGCCGGTGCTGGGCGTGGGCCTCCTGGTCCCTCTTGGGATGGCACGGTGTGTCTTGCTGGAACCACAGCTGGGAAGCAACTGACCAAGCCACACCCACACACTGGATTTTACCCTCTTTTGAGGTGATGTCAGTATGGTATGGAATACAATATCATTGTTTAGAAGAAGTCAGCTGTCAGCTAGCCCAGCCTAGCTCAAGTCACCTGACAATTCCAGGCCTAGTCTGAACTTTAAAACTTAAATTTAGGCCCACCTAGGTAAACCCATAACAATTATTTATAGTAAAATTTGGTTCTGGTAAAAAATAAAAAAGAAGCATATATTTGGGGTATAATTTTCATTTTATTATTTTTTCAACAAGGTCTAAACCAAGCATTACAGAATTATATATTAGTACTTTCAAGGAGGATGATGAGATAGATTCCAAACACTTATATTTTTTGCTTTTAGAAGTTGTTAACAATTATTTTTCAGTCTCCACGACAACAGTAGGCTTCTGCCACACATTCTTAGCATAAAACTCCTGTCTGCATGGAAGCAATGTTTCACCAGTGCGTTCTTTTTAAATCATTATTTTGTGTTATACCTATTTTTCTAGAGAGATAAAGTCTTATTCTGAACTTGTCTCCATTTATTTTACATGGGTGTCACTCTTATGTAGGGAAAAATTTGAAGTTGACTCACAGCAATGAAAAAGAGATCAGAAATAAGGTCATGTTGAAACTGACATAATGACAGAGTTCTCATCACTCAAAACTTGCCTCACAGCTCTTCCAGTTGTGTTCTTTCCTGCACAGAGTCACACTCCTTCATAGAATATGCATATATACCATAAATACACATTTGAGAAAAATTAGATCACCTCACCTGAATGGCAGTTCCATTGGGAAGGAAAAAAGGAAAGTGCTAGACATCCTATAACACATGCCAGCAAAGTATGCATAGAGCCATACCTTTTATGACAAGGTGTCCCTCCTCTTGAACCAGTGAGAGGAAACTCTACCCACTGACAGATTTAGTCACATTTTTCATAGCCAAAGCCTTTCTTGCACAATTTGTACATATAAGCATGTGCTTGAAAATGCAGCTGGTGAACGAAGAAGAGATGCTGTGTTATCTAATATCCAAACTATTCCTCTGTCATTTTGTTTTATGATTTTCTTCTCAAATCTATCACACAGTTGTTGAAAAAAGAAGTGGCATCTGGTCTGAACATGCATTCAGGATCAGCTTAAAGACTGCAGGTATTAGCTTATGTAGTTACAAATGTATGTGCATAATCTACGTATTTGTTCCCTTTGTGCCACCAAATATTTTTTTTTACCTTCCATCCAATTTTTAACAACTATCCAATGGTACATTCAGCAGAAAGGATCTATAAATAAGACCACAACCTGGATTAGAAATATTCCTTAAAACTGATCATCCAATGATTTGAACAATTACTGTTTTAACACACATCTTGGAGATAGAATGTACTAGATGTGCCCTGTGTTTACAAATAATAGTGTGATCTCAGAACATTAAGACTTTCTGCTGCATAGCTTAACTTTGGACAGGATAGTGAAAACCCTAACCCCACTGTCAGCATTGTACTCACTGAAGCTTCTGAAGCTGGAACTCATCAAGCTGTGAGAGGAGTGAGTGGTTTTCTTACTAGGAAATTCCCTGGGAGAAAAGAACCTGCACTGTAAAAAGGGAACTAAGATGTATGGAGACCTTATTCTTCCATGTATGAAATACTTAACAGCTGCCTATTGGTAAAATTGAAAATAGTAAATTATTACTTTGTGTGAGTTATCTACCTTCCTTACTACTATTAAATAGTTCTGGGTTACAAGGAAGCTTAAACCAAACAAAGGCATATTTTACTTATAAAATATTTTTTTCAGAATATGAGATGGTAAACCAAAAATGTCACCAGCACTATCTAAAGCTACCTTTTATTACCAAAGAGGCACGGTTTTCCTTTATGGGAAAGCATATTCTTAGCGTGATTATAAGAAACCTTTGGAAACAAAACTATGTTCTCCAGTAGCAGAAGATATGAAGTAGATATACAATATTTATTGTATATTAAAACTCACACTTCTAAGTGACTTTCAAGATCTTGATGGATGATTTTAAAATACATGACAGAATTTTCTTCCAAGTCCATCTATGATGTAATGGTTGAATCTTTTTTTCATAACATTTCTGATTTTATAAGAATTGTTTCACTTCATAGAATACTATTGTAAGAAATGCAAACTTCTTGATGCTGAGAGAGCTTTAGCAGATCAGTAATTAATAAGCCTGATGTTACATCCCAGTGGCAAAATTCCTGTTACTTTCCCTGTGAGCATGGTCAGGCTCAAAGTCATCTGAAATTTCTGTGGATGTAAAGGCCACTTCTTTCTTTCAGCTCCTTTTGGACACTAATAAGGTTGATTTTATTGAAACTTATTACATCCTTACTGGAAGCAGAATTTGACCTCAGCTGAAAAGATTGCCCCCTTCTTTCATTTTGTTTTGAAAAAGAGCTACATTTTCATAATAGTGTCCGGGTCCGCGCACAAATCTCATTACCCAATAATAGGATTTGTCTACATACCTCCTGTTCAGTCTTTTGGAAATGTACATGTCCCTCAGCATGAGTTATTTTTCTCTCTCCTTGTTTCCATTTACATATGTCCACAAGTAATATAGATTATGTTCTATATAACAGTTTTAGTCAAGCAAAAGTAGCTAAGTATATAATCAAGGAGGAGGTGGAGATATCCTTAAAGTACAAAATCAATCTTGAAAACTAAAGTCTCACTTTTGTTACAATGATTGAGACATTTGAGAGTAAAAATATGCTACAGAGATGAGGCAATATGTCATGGAATGGCTCAAATATAGCAGCAAAATACTAAAGCACTGTTTATTTATAGTCTGCAGTACAGATATCCTAAGATTGGATCTGTAGCAGAGAAGTTGTCTTATGAAAACTGGAGATACTGATATTTAAAACTGGGGATATGAATGACAGCTAGGGTTGATACTTATTTTTTTTTTCTGAATTAGTTTTGCTCTGCATTTTTTTTCAAAGTAATAAAGGAAAAGAATTGAAAATCACCTTAATCTTTACTGCCTTACTTCCAATCAGAAGCTGAGGTAAGATTTTTGTTCAGAATGTAGAACAACAAATTTTGGAAAAGTCCTCACATGAAAAAATGGCAACACCTCCAACCAAACCACAAGCAGCCTCCTCCCCTGCCTCGCTACCAAAACAATTAGAAGTAAACTATAAGTAATATGGAATAGAGAAAAAACCAGACTGAGTAGCAAAATATATCCTGATCTTTCCTATATACTGTGAAACTCTCTGGAAAGACTCAGCTCTTGAAAGATGCATGAAAAACAGTTAGAAATTTGGTCAACAGAAGGTTGTCCTTTTCTTTATTTCTCTTATTTCTATATCACCAGTCTATCCTCTTATATTTCTTAATGTTTCTTTATTCTTATTAAAACGCTTGCTTAATTCATACAAAGAGGCACTGCACAGTGAAAAGTCATACTTAATTTACCTTTTGTTTAATTAATCTCCTAGAAAGTTAAGGTCTATCTATCTTGCTTGATGAAAAGTATGGATAAGCTGCTAGGTCATTACTTTGATATGAGGTTTTCTCTGTGTGCATACATTATGCCCTTGAAGTGGAAGGCTAAATTTTCACTTCTTTTTTTTTTTTCCCCTGAATATAGGCAAGTGTCCTAAGTCTTGTTGCTATGCAGTTTAGCCATAGCAACAAACACAAAAGCCAAAGTGTTGTTATTTCCATTTTCCCTTCCAGACAGTTTGCCTAGTAAAAAAGACATGCTAGATATAGCACTGTCAAAATAAGTGCAGCATTTCCTTTGAGAGATGTCAAAAATTTCATCTTTCAAAAGATTATATTGTGAAAAAATGCTAAGCAAAATGGTGGAGAGATTATAGCCAAGATATCCACATCCTCTTGATGCACAGGTAAGGATGTTAAAAGTAATTACTGTAAAAGGAGAAGTCAGGGTTTCAGTTATATATTTATCAAATATTAAAAAATGCCATAATATATTTTGTTCTTTGCCAATATAATGGCAAAATGAATTTTTCATGTAACCAGACAAAAGAAGTGAACTCCTAGTCTTCAATACTTAAATTTATGATATATCTGATGCATCTTTGTGTAACAAAAATTGTTATCCCTCTTTTCCAGTCAATAATAGTTTGCAATCAACGTTGTACTGAGCTTAAATAAACCTATGTAAAGCTTATGAGACAATATCCCAGTATATTGCAAGGATATATAAATGATTTTTCTGTGGCTGAGTTGAGGAGTGTGAGGAAAGACAAATAGTTTATTCGGCAGATTCTTTCACAACTTCACATATGTTTCCCAGTAAGTCATGCAAAAGTAATTTTCAATGTAAGAGAAAAGTTTGGCTTCCTACGTCTTGCTCACTTTAAATGGGACTTAGATTTCTGACTGTCATTTTTGTTATGGTACATCTTAATAATTGCATAGGAAAACTCTTTTTTTTCCTACTTATAAAATAAGAAAATTATAAGAATAACTCAGGCAATTTAAAATTTAAAATTTGTAATAACTAAAGGTATCCTTTCAAATTTGCATGCAAAAGTTCAAGTGGCTGTTATAACAGTACCCATTTATGCAGTTCTGCTAATTTGCCTAATAGAGAATTTGAAACATTTCCATCAATTTTACTAATTTAGGATATAGTTATGAATAAGAATTTACTTATTTTAAAAAATATCTTCATCTGTTTCAAACATCTTAAGTGGCATATCCACCATTTAAATAAAATGCATCATTACAAACACTGCTTGGTGTCCTTTTTCTGTGGTGGACTTCAGGCTCTAAGTTTGTCTAATGCTTGCAACCTCTTAACATAAATTAACCAAAATCTAAGAATTTTGTCGTTGTTGTGCCCAAGGGATGAAATTCCTGTGTTATCTGGAAGTATGTAGTAAATCACTGTGCAGCAAAGATAAGCTCTTCAGGTGTTCAGGAGAACAATTGCAGTCCCCTAATTTCCAGTGTGCTCCATGCCCTCAATTTCATGTATCCTTAGCAGAGGCAGTTTTGCTCTTTCAAGAACTGGGATCTTAATACCAGTACCTCCACCACTTCTTTGTAAAAGCTGTGGGAGGTAATAACAGTGTAGCTTACCATACAGAATGGAAAAAAAAAAAAAATCAATAATTAAAGTGGGAAATAGAAATAGCTATTTGTGAATTTTGTAATGCCTCTTTTCTTATCTGATCAAATTGTGGAGTCTAGTTTTTATTTCAAAATTCAAAATGTGATTGATTTACAATGATTTCCAATTGCCAATATGGACACCAGTAAGTCATTATTTTAGGGAATATAATTTATGGATATAGTCAAGTGATATAAATGTATTTGTTTGGAAGGGAAAGAAAGCTATAAACTATTTATTAGAGCCCAGGAAAAAAAATTGCCACAATTTCTGGATGTGCTATGATCTTAATTTATGCAGTTATATGTAATGAAATCTACACAAACTCTTTCCCTCCACTCACTGCATTGAGTGAGAGTAAAACTTCCAAGCTGAATAAGGGAAATGATTCAATCTCTCCTCTGGTCTACTAGTTGCAGGAACAACTCTAATTGCAAAACCTGCACATAACTCTTTCTTTCAAATACACCTCAGTATGACACAGATTGGCTTATTTTTTTTCCCACCTACTAGCTTGCAAGTGAAATTCTCTCTCTTGTAGAAGAGTGTGTTCTGCAGGAAAACTTGAAAAATTCTGACCTTACTAAAATATGTTATCAGAAAATTGCTGGTTGCATTGATCTTGCTTACTTTTTCCTCCAGGTTTTCTCACTTCTGAATAATACATCCATTTGAGTTTATTTAAGAGCAGGAAGAGCTTCAAATTTTGTTCTGCATTTAATTCAACCCCTTTGATAAAATACATTTTTTGATTGTTTCATGAATTTTGAGGCTTCATGCACAGTTAAGATTGAACATAGCCCAGTTTCAAAATGGGCTACAGTAAAAAAACTGTATCTTCACATAAGTAGAGTTACTGTGCTTCTCGTGAAATTTCAATGTGCCTTAGAAAAATGTAGTATTTCCCTAAGAGTTCTTTCACCTTTCTTAAAGGTCAAAAAAAAAAAAAAAAAAAATGGTTTTGTTAACGATTTAGCCATCCAAAGTTTCCTTTGAAATCAGGAAGGAAAAGCAGGCATCTCAAGAGAGCAACTCATCCTATCATAAGATGGATATCTGGAATCAGTGTCATGAATTCTCCACTTAGAACTCCCCATATTTCTCTATCAACAATGAGGGGGACTGAAATTATGTATATTTAGACAACCACCGTTAGATGGGGTGAATACTGAGATTTGTTGCTCCTTTCCTTTTCATGACAGGGCTCCCTTGTTATGGCAGTGCTTGCTCCACCTGAGGTTTTGCTGAATCACCAGAATTCCTGAAATAGCAAAAAGCCCCTGTGTGTGCTTCCTGCTTTGCTTATGAGAGAGTCTTGAGATGTTAGGCAGTCTGTTTTTAGCCTCAAATAAGGGAAGATGTTTGAATAGTAGCTCTGGATGGGATGGAGAACTCTTCTGAAGACTTGATCTTCGTTCCAAGTTCTCTACTGGGAGCAAGCCCAACTCTCCAAAGATTCTGAGTTGTTTTACCATCTTGATGATGTTCCTTCCTTTTGTTTTCTCTCTTCAGTTTTACTGACAAAAATCTAGATTTACTTACACCTTCTCCCAAATGGAAAATTACTTTTAATATAAGTAAAATCATTCAGGTCTTCTGTGTCAGATTACGAGTTTGATCAAGGAGAGGGAATGGGTAATATCATAGAGACAAGAACCAATTCTCAACTGTGCAGCTGCCTGGATCCTAGTTCATTACATTACAGTGTGGAAAAATCTCCTTCTCACATGTGAAAGAGATGGCAGTGGCAGATTGTCACAGGATGGCTCCTTGGTAACTTGTGGTGAGCTTAGAATTACCTGCTATTGCTGAGGCAAATAGAGATGGAAATAGAGCTGAAAATATGACTTCAGTGTACTTTTAGTGAAGTACATTAATTTCTCTTTCTGTTCCATATTTTATTCTTCTAATAATTTTATTTAATCCTTTAGCCATTTTTCACAGTCTCTGTCTCTGTGCTGTTCTCTCAATTCCCACACTCTGAGCAGTTCCTTCTTTACATGACTCTTTTCTTTTGTTACGTTCCATCTTTACCCTTACTTGAGACTCTCTCTCTGACTCTGTTTCCTACATTTTCCCATTCCCTGATGGTTCATGTGGGTCTTCTTCTACTTTATCTGGGTGATATTGTTTCCTTCTTTTCTTTACAAGTCAAAGTATGTTTACTCCAGTTTTCATTTTTTTTCCTCTTCCATTTATTGATAGTACCTATGTCATAGTCTATTGAAAAGCAGAAACCGCAGCAACAAAACAAAGTCCCCACGACTTTTGCTCACATTTATTTATGAGGAATCTAAATTTCTTAAAAAATCAAATTCATCATTTCAAGGTTTTTCCTATTTATACAGAAAGCATAAAAGATGACGTAGCTGACCATTACATAAACTGTTATAAACACTTTTACTTACATCTAGAAATTTTCCAATACAGTTAACCATTTCTTATATAAATACAATATTTTTCAATGAAAGAAATTATGAAATAAAAGGATGTACATAAGAGGAAAGAAATGACCAGTCAGATAATTCAAACAGAAATGTCTCATGTGAGTCAGTTGGTGTTTTTGACTAAAAGTGACTCTAAAGTTACCCATGGTCCCAAACCACAAGAATTTATTTAGATAAAGCGTTCCTTAAATTTCCTTGATATTTATTAAAAATTTCAGTGCATATATTCTCAGAAAAAGAAACCAAACAAACCTTTCAACCAAGTTTGGCAATGTTTGATCATATATAAAAAAAATCAGCCTTATTAAAGCCTGTAGTTCTTATAGGATGAATTTGGGATCCTGTACCTTTGAGCAAGGTTTTCTTGTAAAATAACTTGCTGTTGAAAGTTGAGATACAAATAACACTATACAGTACAAGTACTGATAGTTAAAAAACTCACCACAGGTAAATTAATTTCAGAATTTAAATAAGAAATTGAAATCTACATTTCCAGTAATAGAAAACAGTTTTTCTTTATTCTTGGTAATCTCTGGTTTGTACCATAGAACCTCTCAACAATCTTTGCCATTTTCCCTGGTTTAAATGTATGCATCTTTGGCAAACCCCCCCTCTGTTTGCACTGTAGGATTCAGTTTTGTAAGGGTAGGTAGAAATATGGCCAATCTTATCTGCATGATACTTGTAAGATTAGGTAAACTCGTCATCACTGAGACAGGATGCTGGTAAAATCCCTTTTACCAATTTTATCAGTGACTATACTTAGCTTCTTTATTGCCTTCTTTTTTTCACCAAAATTCATTTAATTTTATTACTATAAATTAGGTGAAATTCCTTATAGCAGCCTTCGATCAAATCTCATTCTCCACATGTTAAGATGATACAAATGATATATTAGTTGAAAAAAGTCCACAACAAAAATATGTAAGAAAATCTATTATTTCCTTTTTCTCACTAACTCCCTTACTTAAAATTTGCCTTAGAAATGGAGATTGAAAGCTCTTAAGAAAATGAAGATATCAAGTTTATTTATTTAGAAACTTAGTCTTGACTTATTTTGTAAGTAGATATATATAGAGATAGAAAGATAGAAAACATCACATTATACTATCCTATATTCCATTAAATAACAAGGATTAGAAAAGATAGTCAGGTTCAGGAGGACATGAAGGGATCCTGTCACCATTGATACCTTTAAACATTTTGCATATGAGACTTCATTGTTTTGTGCATTTGTCAAACTATAAAGACAAATAGAAGACACGATGAACAGTGCTCTTTACTGCAGTGCACAGACTTTCTTTAACATCTGTCTGGACATGCATTTGACACTATCTAAAACCAAAAAACTCCCTCCTTTGTCTTTGCAAGGATTGTGTTTGATACAAATAGCGTTAGAAAAAATTTCAGAAGCTTCTACTTGACACAAAACCTGGAGGCTATCTGTCAAAATAGAAGAAAACAGAGAGAAAGAAAGAAAAAAAATCCCCCCCAAAAAACAAGAAAAATATTTTTGCCAAACAGGTGGGATTAGCAGTTATCCTTAAAATAAAAAAGATGTGTTATGGCTCTGCCCACTAGCAAGGTTTTAAAAATAAGTGCCTCAACTAAGTTTATTTTTGTCTGTTTTTATTATTTTTATTTTTTTCTCCCCATTTAGATGTACAAAAAGAGTTTTAAGAAGAAGGAAAAAAAGAAGGACAGTAAAATATGCTTTCTAAATATTTTTCAATATTTTCCTATGACAGATTTTTCTTCTCTAATAGTTAGAATAAAAGAGTTAAATCCTGAAGTACTTAGATGGTGACTTACAGTCCTACAATGGAGCCTGTAAAGAAAGAATTCCTGTACCCCCATTGAGGTGCATAGCTCAAAAAAACTTTCTTGGAAGAATCAGCATTTTAGCTCCAAAACAAGATTTTTATTCTTAAAATGGAATTGATGTGTTGAACTCTATGACTGCAATCCCTACTTAGGTTCTAACAGTTACGCCTGTACATGCTTAACTCTCCAACAATAAAGGTCTGTGGGTGTCCAACATTCTGCTCTTGGGCATATCTAAAACTGCTACCATCTTGACAGCACAGACTGGCTCTAAATACCTTCTCGCTCAGAAATTCTTATTTTCAACACTGAGAGCATAATTTTATAGATGTATTTTTATGATGGATTAATAGATTTATAAAGAAAGATAAAAAAAGAAGCTTAAATTCACTGTACTGCCCAATTTATTCACCAGCAAAATTTCATTTTAGTAAGCAAAGACTTCTGGAAAGAGATCTTTCTGAAGCAATCATTGGTTAAAATACATAAACATATTTTTCCACTCTTGGATCTGTGCTCTTATCTCTATAAAATACACAGACTGCCTTTGGAGCAGGGTTCAAAAGTCAGGTCCTCCATCCTGTGTAAACTGGGGAGTAATGTTTGCGACCAACCAAACAAAGAGTCTTTTTCAAATTCAGTGTCTTCTGAAATTTCATTTTTGTTCAAAATCTAATCCTAGTGTTAGGGGTTTAGCCAGGTAGGCCTAAAATTTAGGTTTTAAAGTTCAGAATAGGCCTGGAATTGTCAGATGACTTGAGCTGGGCTGGGCTAACTAACAGCTGACTTCTAGCCAGTAATGTTGTATTCCATACCATAAT
>JAOXXN010000446.1:78046718-78064502 GCA_026770055.1 Myrmophylax atrothorax | reverse complement strand
TGGATATTAGAAAAAGGTTCTTCACCCAGAGGGTGGTTGGGCACTGGAACAGGCTCCCCAGGGAAGTGGTCACAGCACCAAACCTGACAGACTTCAAAAAGTTTTTGGCCAATACTCTCAGGCACATGGTGTGACTCTTGGGGAATGTCCTGTGCGGGGCTAAGAGTTGGACCCAATGATGGTTGTGGGTTCCTTTTAACTCAGAATACTTGGTGATTCTGTGAGAAAAAAACAAAAAAAAAAACCAAAAAACAAACAAACAAACAAAAAAACCCAAAACCCTGCTGCAACGACTTTATTCAATGATAAAATATGTAGTGATGTTACTTTTGCTGTTGAAGTCAGTAGCCAGTTTGAACTTGGATTTCAACTCAAGTGATTAAATAAGGAAAGTTCTTTATTTTACATCTTTCACAAATTTTGCATTTGTAATTAGTTTAGTAAAATAGTAAATTAAAGTCTGACTGAAGAATACATTAGGAATATAATTTGCAAATTTTCATAGAACAACTTGAGGATGAAACTTGATTCAAAAATCAGATATATAATTTCTATTGGTATTAACAGGAAGTAGCAAACAAGGAAATTGCTAAGGAAATTTGCCAGTGATAGATTTAGAAGAGTGGTAAGCACCAATGAGAACTTGGAAATTGGTAGTAATGGGCAGAAAAATAAGATATTCAGATTCAAGACATGGAAGCTCAAGAATTTGTAGAGATAAACCAAATCCTGCAAAGACTGAAAGAAAGTCAAAAATCTGGAAAGCCTTAATTCTAGGGACACTAAACATTGATTTTTAGTTTAAGAATGCAAAATATTTTTGCAATAAAATGAAAAAGCTAAAAAATTTTGACTGTATATGTATTGCCTTACAAATCAAAGGTCTAATAGAACTTCTCTTTCCAAGGCACTGTTGTGATTTTTCCCTACATCAGTGCATTCAGCTCTGGGCATCAAATTTCCATAAAGATACTGACAAGTTGGTAGATGTTTGACAAGCGGTACTAAGTAAGTAACTAACTAACTAAATATAGTGAATGAATGATAGGTGCCATGGTCCCTGTAAGTGTTCAAGACCAGGTTGCATGGAGCTTTGAGCAATTTGATCTAGTTGAAGGTGTCCCTGTCTGCTGCGGAGTTGAAACAAGGTGATTTTTGAGATATCCAAATTAATCTCTGATTCTACAATGCAAGGAGCTAAAAAGAAGCCTGACCACCTAAAATGACATTTTCTCCGACATGGAGAAATGTCACTGAATGACATTTGACTTTCACGAAAATATAGTTTTTCTTGAAAACCTTTACCATAGTCAAGTGCCTATATTATATATAAAAGCCTATTAAAGCAGCAACTAATGAGAACAGCAGCTGTAGTTCAAAAAAGTCTAAGTATATACAACAGAGGAATGACAGATGTTAGCTTAATACATTAATTCAACAAAAGTAAGAAAGGAGACTCAATCAACTCTGTAAAAGAAAATCTGTTTGCGGGGGACTGTGCTTTTATAAGTAGCTTTGGGAGACAGCTGAGCAAAAAGACACATAAATGATATGTTAGGAGGTGTCCTGGAAAGAATAGTTCCAGAGAATCACCATGCTTTTCTTTAGGATTCTGGAGTAGGTGGGAGAAACAGTATGCAACATATTTCAAAATTTACAAATGTTAGCAAAGAAAATCCTCTCACCAGCTTTTATCACGTTTATTAAGGAGTACCACCTTCCCATATTAAATATGTACACATAGATAGTAAAAGATTAAGACAAATACAGATATACAAAAATACTATAGAACTTGGCAGATTTAAGACAAATAGAACTGGCCCTAGCTTTTTTCCACCCCATTGTAGTTAGGGATTTTATTTTCCCCCTCTTAAAAAATTTTGTTTAGTAGTATATTCAAAGACACTATCTTTGGATAATTCTATTGTGAGTACTAATTGAGACCTCCTAAACCTAGGATATGACACCTGATTTCATCACTTCTTACAGCAATCCTGATTTGATTTACCCACACTCTGCATCATTTCACACATTTCATGCTATTCCTCACATTTTGATTTTCATTCTTTTTTTTTCAGTAGACTTGTGATCTAGCACATAGGCAATTCCAGCATTTAATTCCAAATTTTTACCCTGGAGATTAAGTTTCCTCCTTTAAACTTTCATGACGCAGTCATTTCTCTTCAATTCCACTCCCAATTCCATTTGTGACTGAGATGGGCAGTTCTTGCATTTCTTTGAGGAAAAAAGCTTTATAGTGTGGTGGTATAAGAAAAAGTAATTGCAAGTCCTATGCAGAACTTGCATATCCTGAGATGAAATGTTCTTAGCAAAGAAGATATCTTCAGAGTTTTCAGCTATTAAAGAAATGTTAACACTACTTTATCTAGCATGCCTGAACTGAGTTTTTTCTCGTATCTGACTTGCTTAAGCTTAGTTATTTTAAGAGGTAATGAAATTATACACCAGTGAACAAGATGTTTAAATTGAAAATATCAACTTAATTTAATGATGTGAGTTATTAATAGCTTGTTTTCATATCTTATTTTGTTATCTATTTTTTATTTGCTACTAGTGAGTTATATACACCTATGTCAGACATAGCAGCATTTCGTAGTTTGTCACCTGATTTTTTAAATTTGTTTTCTATTCTCTCACAATGGATGACTACATTCCACTGTCATTAAAAGATATTTTCTATAGGTCTTACTTAGACATATTTATTGCAAGATATGTAGATTACCTAAATTTGTTTTCAATAATAGTAACTTTCATTAGAATTCATCAATATATGTGAAGTGTTCAACAATCCAACCATCTCCATTTTCATGATGTATAACCCAGCTTTATTTTCGACCCACTGTATCGTTGTTGCATATCTGAGGAAGGACAATTAACATTTTTAGATTAGTCTTTCAAGTGTAATCTTACTTTTCTTTTTCATGACAGAGGACTGACATCGGCTCCTGCTATTTGTATAAGCATCGTTCAGAAGAATGCTGTGAACAACCATTATTCAAACCATTTGAACTGCTCTATGTTTCCTATGACATCCACATTCTCATGGTCATAATTTTAAAATAATACACTAGGATTCTGTTTAAAAGTGTTTTTAGAGATAAATTAAAAGCATTTTTCCTCTGTAACAGTAAAAATGTTCGTTTGTTTGTTTTCTACAAGGATTTTTCCAGCATATAATCAAATAACTAGGTAAAGTCTTCCACATGAGATTTATGTTTATTCCAAAACCATCAATTTACAGTCATGGCCTGTTTATATATCAGCAACAAATTCATTTCACTGGTTAAGAAAGAACTGGTACAAGAGCAGAACAAGCAATCCAGCAAATAATAATTGTCAAAATTATATCGCACTTATAATTGTTCGCATTTCAAACATTAAAACTGAGGGGTTTTGATAGTCTCTTGCTGGACTGTGAAGGGGTTTGTTGGGGATTTTTTTGAGAAATTTTTGTGGGGTTTTTGTTGGTTTTTTTTTTGGTTTGGATTGGTTTGGTTTGATTTTTTGTTATTATTCTTTTGGGGTTTGTTTTATTTCTGTATTTTTTTTGTCAACAATTGTATTTCTACCAGGATTATGTAACTAATACTTCGTGTCAGTTTACAATTCTGTATTAACACTGTGTTACAGTGTTCCAGATTTGGCCTTTTATACCTTAATTCAAATTGTTCTATCAGATAGTTGCCTATAATAGGGAAAACTTCTAGCTATCACTCATATAAACAACAGTGACTGGCCAAAATAAATGAGATGTGTTTTATTATTAAACGAATCAGGTAAAATGTATGATTTGCTTTTTCACCTGCATTTTAGTAGAGTTATTTTTGGATAGAACAATATGAAAACTGTTTCTGTGGGGAAAATAGACTTTTGACTTTTTTTTATATCCTACAACTAAATGTAATTAGAAAAGCAAGACATTTTTATTTTTTAATATTTAAATATTATAGAAAAACTAGAAAACATTGATTTCTAAAAGTAGATCTGCAAAATAATCATTCTGCTTTCCAGTAATAGGCACGTTTAATCTGTGATCATCTCAGTTATTTGTTATTTTATTTTATTTTAAAAATAAAAGGTTTTTGTGGTTTAATCCTGGTAGGCAACTAAAAACCACATATTCACTTGCTCAGTGTCCCATCCTCAGTGGGATGCAGAAAAGTGGAAGTACAAAACGAAAAAAAAAGGTGGGTTGAGCTAAAGACAGTTCCTTAAGGAAAAAACCACTAAACTGAAACATAAAACCACCACCAAAACTAAAACCAAGAAAAAAACTGATGTCCAACCAGCTCATAAGAACAGGGCAGCTGTGTCCTGCTTCTTTCCCCCGGATTATTTTTTGAATTTGACATTAGATGGTATGGGATAACCCCTTGGTCAGTTGGGGTCAGTTCTCCTGGTTGTGTCCACTCTCAACTTCTTGACTATCTACAACCTACTCCATGGTACAGCAGTGTGAGAAGTGGAAGAGGCTTTGATGCTGTTTAAGCACTATTTAGCAATAGCAAAAACATGGGCTCCTTATCATTACTGTTTTGGCCACAACTACACAACATAGGATAATACAATCTGCTAAGAAGAAAATTAATTCTACCCCAGAAAAAGCAGAATAGGTTTTTTGTCTATAAAAATTTCCTCTTATTTCTGAGGAACTTTGCTTTTTTTCCATAATATAGGACCTATTGCAATCTCATAATTTTCCTATTTACTCATGATAAAAGTTGCAGAGGAAAACATAGGGAAATCTGATATTTTAGAAACCTTTCATATATAAAATTCACAGCTTGAACTCTTCCAGGTTTTCTCATATTTATGTTGATAGTCTCAGACAAATAAATAATGTTAATGTAGATTCAACGTTTGTAGCAGATGTCTCCAGTGTCAGTGCATGAAACACTACCAGGAAGTTTTAGTTATCCTAAAGTAACAGAACTAAACCAGGAGGCTTGAGAGTTCAAGCTTCAAACTTCAGAGTCATTCAGGGAGCATGAGCCCTCAGTATTTTACTTACTCATTATATTTACACATAGTGAGTAACTTGTTGCTTTCCACATGAAGGCACAAGTCAGGGACAGAGTATTAAACTTTTGAAAGAAACTGGATGTTTGTTGACAAATAGTCACCAAGATTTGCCACTATTTAAGTCAACTGCTTCACCCTCTCAACATTAACTGGGCCAAGAAATGTTGGTAAGTAATTCGCTTCTGAATATTTATTCATTTTCACAAGAATAGAGGTCTCTGTTATTTGTTGTGTACCTATTAGACAGACATAAGAGTAAAAACTTGTATATTGGATGACATAGATTTTTGTAGGTATATGAGCTCTTTCCTCTGTACCCAGCTGTATTTAATATGAATTAAGAAATATGGCCCATAATAGTCCTTTAATTTTAGGTGATTTGAAGGATTTCTTTAATCTTGACAGTATTACAAAAAAGACTGACATATCTTTTTTTTATATTGAAGTGCTTTTTCATTGATAGTCTTAGTTTGTTCATACTTGAATTCAGGTCCCAGGACTTTTTCCCAAGGACAAAAAATCCAATGCTAAAAGATAACAGTGACTTTGCACAGTTGTTTTTGACTATACTGTCATATTTCAGATGACTTATAATAGTTGTTGAATAACATCATTGTTACTTAAATAAAAATGCTACCCACTGCTTATCAGAATCACTTTTCTGTTGAAATTTAAAATTGCATCACTTATCACAGCAAGAAATCCATTTTACTAAATTTAATAGAAAGGGGCACACTGTATGCAAGTTTTGTATAGCAGTTCATTTGAAACAAATGAACTCAAAATGTCTGTGAAGGAGTCTTGTATTAATTGCACTTTCTATTTTCCTATAATTCATATCCTAGATGTTGGAAAATATATCTAAGACTTAACTGACATTTCTGACAATTTCCAACTGTTTTCTCACTCTATTTTTAAAGAATAAAAATAATAGATTAAATATTTCAACACAAACTCAATTCTTAAAAAAACAGTTTAAAAATAAATTAATGTATTGCTTCAATGTGCATATTTTTTAATCTTAAAAGTTATTTACATTTTTCTACAGTCAGAATATTTATTTTCAAAAAATGCTTCAACAAGTCAGGTCCCTGAGCTAGAAAACTGCATTACTACAAGCTTAATTTTAAGGATATTAGTCCAAATGTTATTAATTTCAATAAAGTTCTATTATATTCTGTACATGATAGTTTAAAGATAAATTTGTAGAAGTTTGAATGTTTTAAATGATATCTAAACCATAGTAGATGGTATATTTCATGTTTTTCTTTGAAACCCTGGAGCCCATTTTTTCCTTAACTGACTCATAAAAATTGAATATTGGGAAAAACCCTCCAAGCCTCAGACTTCAATAGTGATCTGTTTGAATGCATTAACTATCTAAAAATTATTGACAAAATCCCTTATGGTTTTTATAAAACATATTGATTCAAATTATTGGTCTGCATAGAAGTTAGTATTACAAAACAAATTTAAGAATGAGAAAATATATACAGGAACAGGAGCTGGATTATGGCCAGTAATGGCATGAATACTGGATTTGAAAAAGACCTCTCAGATTGTTTAATCTCTGGATTGGAGGGTTGATCTCCTTGGATTAGTGTACAAGGCAGTCGGGTACAAGACCAGTCACAAAATAGAGAACAAAACCATCATTTCTGTGCTTTATTACTGTTTATTTGTTATTTTCTATTATGTTATGACTTAGAAACTTACAATAATTCAATCAAATAGCAGAAACGCTACATGAATTAAGCAAGCTTCCACACAGCATGAATAACACAGAATCCAACCCCCTAGGATAACATTCAGAAAACTATCCTCCAAATTCCTGCCTAGACTCTATATAGTTGCCAAATTTTGCATAAAATTGAGGTGAGGGACCTAAACTTTGCAGTCAAATTCAATACAGAAACACATTTTATTTTCAATAGAGAGGTTGAATGAGCAGCAACTTTTAGAAAAAAATCAAACCAAGCCAAACCAAAAACAAGAAAATAATGACATGAGATCATATCCTGAAGGATTGTATAATAATAGGTGCACACATACAAGATCAAGGATAAATAAGATGTCCTGCACAACCATAGCTCAGTTTTTTCCTAACTTCTTCTTGTTGCAATCCAAACAAGTGAAAACACAGTATAATAAAATAAAGTAAGTCAAAATTAAATTAAATCTAATTAAAAGTTGTTTGTATGCCCTTCCATCTTCATAGTTTGGCCCACAAAACCCTGTGACCACTGGTGCAGTTGCTTCAACACTGCTTCCTACTGCTTAATTGCTTCCGTAAAATTTTGTCATGCTCTCAGCAAAAGATTAATAAAACAGGATATAGACATAGCCAAAGTGAAATACTCTAGGTCTTTTAAGTATAGTCAGCTAATCCCGGAGTTTTGGACTCAAATTTATCACATAACCTCAGGCACATGGTTGAAGTAACTAAGTCAAGAGCTAGGGCTTCATCTATTCTTAGGGAAGTAAATTATCTTAATGAGGTAGAAACTCTCTTTAGAATTGTTCACACATCTCCAGTATAAATTCACAGAGAGATAATCTAAGGTGTTTAGTTTTCTAACATAGACATAGGAGTAATGTCGGCAAAGTGGGATGACTTCAGAGACTGTCTTCTGGTGAAGTCCATTGAGAATTCAGAAAACTGAAGTTCTGCTACCTTGGTTTCCTAATGCCTCTGCTCTGGCAGGTTAGTGTTACAGAGACCAAACAAATGTAGAACACATACTTTATTTGAAGGATAAGTGGGCAAAAAAGACTGTTAAATGCCTGCAGGTAGTCAGAGTTGAAAAAAATACTTTAGATGTGTAGTTGTCCTTCTGGCTTATTCTTCTGGTCTACTTGGGCGCACATGATACCTGACAACCTGGAAGACCTAACTCTTTGGCATTTGATGTTCCTTACTGAGCATACCTCCATCTACAACCAAATAGTCTTGGTATCACCCCTAGCCTTTAATTTAACCTGGACAGGTCTCATCTGACTGATAAGGGACAGTCAAAGAGAATTGTATTGTGTTACAATGGGTCATGCCAGCACTGTGAAAATTTACTTTATAGGTATTAGGAAGATTGCTTTAGTAGAACATTTTCAAACAATGTGAGTTTTGTATTGGTTTACTTCTAATTCATCCCTTGTTACTTTGTATGAAGTATTCGGATGCATACTGCCCTAAAGATGAACCCCTTGTCTATTTTCAAATTCTTTGCTGTTACTCAATGGTCAATTAAATCTCCTTAAGGTCACAGTTATGCTTTTTTATTACTTGTGATGATGTTTATTGTTTGACATTCATGTTACTTTGTTATATCTCCTAAAAGTGATTAATGAAGAACTCCCAATTGTAGAATACAAGCTTTTTATTCTTGTCACTCCTACTGCATAAAGATTTCTAAGTATTTGACAGCCTATTACAAGCTAAGTGAAAAGTTTTACATTTTGAGGTACAAAACACTTGACTAAAAATATAGATTCTGTAGGCAATTGTGGACCAGTCCTTGAAACAACACTTAACTAAGGGAGATTTGTCTCACTACCATTCAGCATAACACTAAAGCATGTGAATGAAAAGGTTATTCATAGTCTACATCAAAGATCAAGATAAAACTTAAACCCTTACCAAGCTGGATCTTGTGCTATGTATTATGAATCTTGAACATAATTTATGCAAATATACTTACTGAGGTCCAACAGCTATACTCATGTAATCAGAAATGTTTAATAGCATGTTTAGTTTCTAGTCAATTACTTTAAAGATGTCCTTTGCTTACCCTTTTCCATATATATATATATGCATATATGTATATATGCAAGCTTAGCTATCCAAACCAGATTTGCCACATATTTTTTTTCTGTTGTTATCCTCTCAAAATGTATCTACTTTAACTGAAAAAAAAGTAGGTGAGAGGAAGAAATTGCATCTGGGATCCCTTAGTTAAAGACAGGAATAACATTATTGACTGTCACAGGCCAAAGATATCACATATATCAAAGAAAAGAAAAAGCCTGTAATCTGCAGGACAATCAGCTAGGAAAAGGACATTAAGTTTGGTCTATATTTAAAGGCCTTCTTCACATAACTACGTTACTTAGAAATTCTACCCAACTAAGGAACACTGCTAGACTAGTTAACTTTATTTAGAACTTGTCCAGTTTAAACTTAAAAAACCTCTTAAACTTTGTCCCTGATGGCTGTTTTTTAGTATAGTACAACAAACAGATTCCTGTCAGTGTTGATACACTTTGAGATATCCAATGCAAAAACTTCTCTATATGAGTGTGGCATGGAGTAAACGTGAAAGACTGGCTACTCTGTGCTTAATTACTTGGGAGAATTGCAGAGGTTCTGTCATGTGGTTATATTACATTCAGTTATTTTGAGGAACTTAAGTTAGAGAAGAGATTGAGTATATCTAAAAAATGTCTGTCCATCCTGTCCATCTGTAATCAAAGAGAATATAACATTTCTAAGTGTATCTAAGCCCATGATCCTCAAATACTGTCAATCACGTGGACTTTTTTCCTCTTTGAAAATTAAGAGGAGCACTAAGACAATCAAAATTTTCAATCAAAATTGGTTTTTAAAGTAATATGAGCTTTCATCTTACTTCATTGTTTTGTTTTGTTGTTTTGTTGGGGTGTTTTTTGGTTAATTGCATTTTTTCCTCTTACAATACACTGCTTAAAGCCTATTGCTTTCTCTTACAGAACACCTCTTGCAGTCAAATAATTGAAGAGTCCTGTAGAAACAAGAGTAGGAGTACATTCTAGCTTCCTTGGTCTTCCAGCTCCCACTATCCATTATAACAAGCTGAACTGGTAATGAATGCTATGTGGATACTAAATTTTGAAACTCCTCATTAGAGCATGAGATCATGATATATCTTTAGAGAAGAAATTAATTTGAATGAATTCCTACACTTGGACTCAGTAGGAACATTAAGTAAAATTTCAACTCATTCAAAACATCACAATCTTGGCTGAACACATTTTATTTTTGTTGAAATATTGACTCTTAATTTTCTTTCTAAAATTTGTGAGGAAAAAAGTCTTCTTGGATCAATATTTCCAGAAAACTAATGCTCTTGACTACATTACTTGTACTATACTTGAAGGCAAGCTGCTCTACTTCTTCTTCCCACTCCCCCAGAAAGTGCAAAACTCCTCCTCTTCCATTACTGTAGCCTTTGTAGGTGTGTGAGCAGCAGGGAATAGGCATACTGCAGATTTGTTTTATATTGCACCTTTGGAACAATTTCTCAATTGGAATTGTGCATTAAAAGCCTGTATTCCCTGACCTCCCTTGATATTCTAATCTGGCATGTGGAGCAAGAGAGGTACTGTAAACCAGGCTGATCTATTCTGAAAGAAAAGAAAAAAACACACATAAAAAAAATAAAAAAAGCCACACCCCCCTCCAACCAACCAACCAACCAACCAACCTCCCCCTTCGCCAAAAAAAATGCCCTTTTGAAAAACTGTGAATGATGATGCTGTCCTTTGGGAACAGTGACGTTGATGAGGCTTTATACATCAGCCTCTCTCTCCAGTTTAGTACAGAAATATCAGTAGATATACATATGGCATAATGCATACAGGGGTCCCTTGGTCATTTTTGTGTTCCTCACTGTGAGTGAATACAAGCCTCTGTATGCCTGAAATCAGACTCAACAGACATGTTGGCCAGTACAAACACTTCTGCAGTCAGTGAGTGCCTTCAGGATAGGCAGTGTCTTTAGGCCTTTTGCATATTAGGTAAAACCTGAAAGTTCAAGGATGACGGAGTTTAATGCAATCTTGGGCAGATTACAGACTACAGGAATAGAGAACTTTGGCCTCTTTCTGCTTGTATTCCACTCTACAGGACTTTATATCTTTGTTGCATGCCATTAGTTACTGGCAATTAAAGGTAATTACTGATTGTCCTGCACATTGCATTGCGAAGATGACTGAACACAGAAACAGGCTTCCTAGAGAGGTTGTGGAGTATCAAAAGAGTTTGGCACTTTTGGTAGTCAAAATACAAGTGGACATGGCCCTAGGCAATGTGCTCTACCTGACCCTGCTTTGAGTGAGTTTCCTTTCACCTGTGTGATTCCACGGCTGCTTCAACCGAGTTAGAGAATTTGCATGTTCCACAGGATTCAACCATCTTCCATATTAGAACAACTATTTTCCATGTTAGTACAACCATTTTCCATCTTAGAACTAATCCCAGTAACAATCGTGATAATCTACTTCCTTAAGACTAAAAGGAGAACTATTTTCCTACTTATTGTAATTTCCATTTATGCTTTTCTTTTTCTTCACAACTTTCTCCCAACTTTCTTAGTATAATTCCCCAAATTTGGCTGGTTTTAAGTTATGCACTAGCAGAAATTAAGAGTAAAGTAGTGTGGATCCTTCCATAGTACATCAGCTTTAATTCTTTATCTAATCTTCAGAATTTCCTCCAGAGAACGGGGCTCTCTGAAAGGGTTCCTTTACCAGAGGAACAGAAATATTCCTCTGGAACAATTTCAATAACTAAAAAAAAAAGTGCCATGTTCACTGAAAGAATCCTGCTCAGAACTCCTAAATAGGCAGGGTTTTCCAGGTTAATTTGGTATGCTAAAAATTTTAGATAACTTTATTATTAAGGACAGCTAATTTTGCATTACAAGTGATGATTGTAGAAAACATGTATGCTTTCTAATCCTAGTGAAGCTTGAATGAGTCTATTCAAAACACCAATGACTTCTGCTAGATAGGAGTAGAAAATGAAATATTTTTGAATACTGTTCAAAGGAAGTGAATACATCAAAAAGTTTTGAAGTGTTCCTCTCTGCTGCCTTTAATTGTCTGTGGATTACTACATCTGCCTTTCCACACTGTTATACATTTGCACAGATGCTATGTGTCATCCTCAGCCTTAAACTAACGATCCCGCCTATGTCCATTCTCTTGCCACTCAAATTCCTTCAGAAGCCCCGTATTTTCCATATCATCTAGGAGCATCTGTCTTCTCTACTTGAAAATTAAAAAGAGAATACCAAAGAGTATAACAGTCCAATGTGAATTACATCTCTCCATGACTTGTTATCTCATTGTCTCCTACACTAAAGCCTAGAGATTTTTAACTGTACAACCCATAATTTATGATTTTTTTTTTCTGGATTGATACTTTGAATGATAAGCCTTTCAGGTCAGGAATTTTGTTTATTTTATTAGTTTCAGAAACTGCAAAAGATTGTTTATCTGAAAGCTAGCATAATTGTAAGTCTTAGCAATTTTCATCAGAATACAAAAATATGCCTTTTAAATTTGGATGGAAGCAATCTGCTGTAGAAACGGTCAAGAGTTCTCAAGTGTGAAAAAAAGGGTTTAGAGTCAAGACCAGAAATCATAGAGGTATTAAAAATCTTGTCAATTGTCTCTTGAAAATTGTTAAACCCCCCCAATGTGTTAGCTTCAGTATAATTTTTCACTACCTCACATATGCAAAAATCATGCTATGACTACAGGTGGTAGAAAATGGTGGTGGAAAAATATATTTACAAAATGCCAGATTTTATTTTCTTTTTTTTTAGTTTTAAGGCAGTTTCAGTCATAAGTAAGAACTCTAACAACAGCCTAAGTGACTCAAAATCTCAAGCTTGGTGCATGAAAACAGAAATGGGCACCAAAATATTACAGAACATAATATTTCCTTCAACTGCCGGTGAGAACTGGACTTATTGAGTGCTTGCTTGCAGGATTCAGATCCTGCAAGTAGAAAATCTTAGGTAATTCAAACTTTGGCTTTTTTTTTCCTCTATTACTACTGTTTCAAAATTAAGTATCAATCAGATTTTTTTTTCTGGTGAGATGAAGCTAAAATACAGAAAAAATGACTTTAAAATCAGCAGTTCTTAAATCTTCAGAGATTTTTTAAGTAGCTTTTATTGCTTTTTACTTTAAGTTTTTATGATGATTACTAATTATTTATAATTATGTATGCTTTTCAATTTATGTGTGTGTATTTTTTCAGCATTCTTTTCACATACCTCACCCATTTAAACATGCATTAAATATTACCCTTTGATTAGTACTGTATTACAGCTGAAGTATTCATAACAGTGAGGTTATTTAAATGTTTGGATTCTGACTCTATTAGTCAAATATATTTTAGTTTAAAAAGATAGTAAAGAAGAATCTTTTTACATTATAAAAAATTAAAAATAATTCTGGATGAAATGTTAGTGTCTGAAGAAATGGAAGTGTGAAATGCAGTATTGTTCCTAGTCTTTGACTGAAGCCTGCTACTGTTATTGAATGTTATTTTTTAATCTAGTTTTGCTGCTAACCTCTGAAACTGCATGCTGACTAGGCATACTGTGATTGCTGAGAGTTCTTTTAGATCAAAATAGAAGTAGGCAAACTACTTTTGTGAAAGGCGTGAGCTAGTGTTGAGAAACCTTCTTTGGCCATCTCTGTTTATCAGGTCTATGTTTTTATAATACGTGCAGCAGATTGTTTCCTGCCTGAAGGTTTACATACCACACAATTAGATAATTGTACAGTGTGACATGTCCTGTCACCATGTGGAGGTGATAGACATGACAATGACAATCAGTAACTTGGTTACTGTGAGAGAACTTTCTTCCCAGACTCTAGTTATCAACCAAGGTCTGATCCCAAATGCAGGTCCAGGGACTAGTTGGCACAGGGTCTGTCAAACTCCATAGTAAAAACTGGGACCATTATTGTTTACCTTATTCATTAATGACTTGAATGAAGTGGGTAGATGCCTCTCCATCAAGTTCACTGACACCAAACACAAAGCTGGGAGGAGTAGCCAATATCCACAAGTGCTGTGCAGACCTGGGAATCCTGACAGATGACAGGCTGTCCTTGAGCCAGCAGTGTGCTCTTGTGGCCAAGAAGGTCAATGGTATCCTAGGCTGCATTAGAAGACCATTGCCAGGAGGTAGAGAGACGTGATCCTTCCCCTCTACTACATCCTAGTAAGGCCACATCTGGAGTGCTGTGTCCAGTTCTGGGCTTCTCAATACAAGGGAGATATGGAGCTCCTGGAGCAGGTCCAGTAGAGGGCAACAAAGATGGTTAGGGAACTGGAGCATCTCTGAGAGGGAATCTTACCACTGCCTATGTTTAAGATATTAAGGTATGAGAGAATGCCATCAACTTTAATGTTTTTTCCCATTATGATTAAAGGCATCTCAATTTATTGATTTCAGATCTTTGTACAGAACAGAAAGGTATTGAAATCAAGGGAAGAGCGCATACACTGTATCAGAGTTCAGGGATAAAAACAGTCAAACAAACAAAAAATCAAAAAGATATAACTCTCCAGGCCCATCACTACACAAGATGTCAAATCCAATTGTAAAACGCTGTCCTGAAATACCTATTATTGTGTAGCTATGACACTCTATATTGAATTAAATGTAGTCAGTATTGAGAAGAAAAAAAAATCCACAGATCATAGACTGCAAAAGAAAAATATTAATAACTGTTAGGAATCTGTCTCTTAACAATGAATGCTTGTATAAACAGAAGTTGAGTATTTGTGGTGTTATATTTTTCCAGACTGAAGAACAGTCTTGCTTACAGAAACCTGAGAGTTGGACAAGTTGGACACCAAGTCAACACACCTAGAAACACTGTAGGACATTCCAGCAATAGTGCCTAATCGATTGGCTTGGAGAGTTACAAAATCAGAACTAGACGATATTCAAGTAAAAGCAAATTATTCAAATTCAAAGGAAGTCACTGACAGCTAATGAAGTATAACACTTCACCAGTTATGGTCTGACATTTTTTTACTGGAGTGGAGACAAAAGCATGTTTAAACGGGCCTGATTTAGAGATGGAATGCCTCTTGATGTGGTCTCTTATTCTGCTGAATTCCAAATCAGAAACAAAATAGCGATCAAAGATCCAAATTACAAAAGCCACATAGGTGTGGGTATGTATACTACAGTATCCAAAAGACTGAAGAAAATTCAAAATATCAAAATAACACATTTATAAGAATTTCCAATATTTTCAAATCAGTGTAAAAAAAAATACAACTCACCACTGAAAAATGTCCTCATCACGAGTCTTTGATCAAAACCAACAGGTTGCTCCAAAGTCCAAGAATAATTTTTTAACTTTATTGCTAAGGAATTAATTCATTTTTGCTTTCCTCTGGCCAGCAAGGCTGCATAGATGCACTTCACAGACTCAGACCTTGGAGCACTCCCATCAACAATAGGAAGACTGATTAGTTTACTAAGGTCCATGAACGAGGCTGGTACTTATTTTTTAAATTCTACATAACTTCTAAAATTCACCAGAATACAGTAGGCTGTTCAAATATCTGGAAGTGCTTAAACAGAATTCACTTATTAGCAGGTGACGGAGAAACATTTATTGATATATAAAAATTTAAGTCAAATTTATTGCATTGGGTATTTTAAAACACATCTCTTTATGGACAACACGTTAATTGTGTGGAATCTTCATTTTAGACTAAAATGAAGTAATTTCCCACTTCACTTTGAAAAAATATAAGAACAAGTTTTGAAAAGTAATGTTTTAATCCTAATCTTAAAAACTAGCATATGTAAGGATAATTACTTGCTTTAGCAATGTGTTTAAGAAGTAACCATTTTTGGTTTTAGCCCTGTGAATAAATTAAAATAGTCCTTATCTTTTTAATATGAAAATCCCTTCTGTGTTCTATCTATCTGGTACATCGGTAATTAAGGATTTAGAGGCCCTTTGTCTGAATCTCCTCAGTGAGGCAGGTAAAATCATAGAGTATGTGACTACCTTTGTAAATCCTCTAGATTATAGATATCAATGCCCATCGTTTATTCATTTTGAAAGTTCTGGAAACACAAGTATAGACAAATTCAAAGGAACTGCCATTTCACAGTCCCCATTCATTGATAAAATAAAGCCAAAAAGGAACTTGTTTTCTGATAACATATAGGAGTTTGAGTAAACTTAAACTAAAGATCTGATATGTTATTCCCTGTACTCATGTTTGGGAAGATGGCAAGTGAGGTCATGTTGTCTTTTTTTACACATATCGGTAATATGCTAAACTAGAATTAGGGACAAGGAACACTTCAATGACTAAATTTTAAGTGTCCAGAAGACTAAATTGTCCAGGCTTTCCTACATAACGCACTAAGGCAATACACTTAGCAAAAGTGTTTGAAAAGAACTAGCATAATGAATACAAAGCCTTGAAAACACAGCAATCTAAAATGGTCTATATAGAAATACAGCACCTGAGACAATGCTGCAAATCAAAACAAGAAGGCTGGATTCACCTGGCGCTACAGGTTAAGGGTTCCCTATAGGTCTTGGTGTTTCTCAATTCAGTTAAAACTAATTAATATACAATATTACTGAAGAATACTTTTGGATAAAAGGGGCTACTACTATTTAAATCCAGCATTCATATTTCCTGCTACTGTTCTCCTTCCTGCTTGTACAGGATATAGCTTGATCATTGTACTAAAACCTAGGTTGTTCATTGGTAGCTGGTAAATTATGTATCAACAGAATTTGAACATCCAGGAAGTTTCACAAAGCTCAAGTTATTTTCCTTCTGTTAGCATTTATTCTTCCATTACTATTGTATTTCTCAATGAAAATTCATCAATAAGACCAGAAGAACAGTACATAATACTCTTGTTTAATCAGCTGAACTGGTCTCTCTAGGTGGAACCAGTCCTGTTCCATTGTTACAGTGTCATGGAAGCATATGTTTGGAAACATCTTGTCCCCCATCTCCCATGGTTCCATTTTCTTTCTTTCCTTCTTGCGCTTGCCTGACTAGATTATGACCACATTTCTTCTCTGATCCTGATTGCTACCTGACTGTTTGATTTGCTTAGCATTTTAATGAGTTCTGTGACTTTGTCTAAGGCAAGGTATTCATGGAAATAAGATGAAATTGGCATACAAAAGTTTGGGAAAGTAGAATACTTAAAACACCGCTGATATTAATTGTATGTTTTAGGATCTAAATTTCCAAAGTACTGATAACTTTGTAAGATGCTGGAACTGCAATTCAGCTTATGTGAAGCCAAAAATATTACAAGCCAGTGAAAAATAATCAAAGAGTTTAACCTGAATTAAGATGTTATTTTTATAAAAGCACATTTGAACTAAGAATGATCTAATTTTTTTGTTTATTCATGCTTTACGGATTCATATCATAAATAGTTGATTGCTGCTATTTATTACTTAAAAGCCTGAGAAAAAACTCATGATGTATAAAAAGAGATGGGTAGGACTTTGGCAATATGTTACTTACACAGTTTCATTTTGTAAAAGAAAGTCACAGGCTTTTTCTGGAGTGTTATAAGAAGTTGATTTGAGGACAAGAAATCAAAGATTCTTCAGACTGTGCTCTGATATAGATCAATCTTCATGCCACGGATGCATTATCATGTCTGAGAGAGTATTGTATGTACAAATAGATTATAAAAGGTTCATAAATATCATAAGCATGTTAGGCTTAAGTACCATGTAATACAGATAATTATATGCTTGTAAGTAGAAGGTTTTACAGTTAACCTATTGATTAACTGGCTGACCACTCAAGAAGTTGTATATAACTCTTTATTATCCTCTATATGTGGCCATCAATAACATTTATTTTAAAATAAAACATGATTCAAATGCATATTTAAAACTACTTCTCATAAATTGCTAGGTTTAATTAGTGTCTACCATTAC
>JAOXXN010000446.1:78019382-78034228 GCA_026770055.1 Myrmophylax atrothorax | reverse complement strand
ATAACTTCTTTCCAAAGTTGATTTATAAGTCACATCTTACTAATAACCTTAGTCTTTCTTTCCATTTACACTTCTCAATGCAATGTGATTCCAGAAGAGCAACTCCTTCATATGTACAATGCACCGATTCATCATCCCACTGGCTTCCTATGGGGCCTGTGCACTTCTCTTTCAATCTGCCATGAATTTTCTTCCTGTTTGTCCTCTTTAGGTCACTTGATTTTATATACTTTAAATGGGTGCACTTCTAGTCAATAGAACTGCTGTTAAATGTAGAGTTCTTAGCATGAGAAAGTTGATTTTGGCATAAGGGAGTCCGTATATATGTATTTCAACTGCCCTAAGTTGGTAAATCAAAGGGATTGAAAGTGTTTTTGAACTGGGAAGGAGAATAATTGGAGGGTTTCCTTCTTTTCCTCTGACCTGCATTAGAAATTTCAAAACAATATGTTTATTACTATTAATATAATTGTGAAACTTATCATGCCAAAATATATCTAAAACTAACGGAAGAAGTGCACCATAACTGAAGAGTTGCACAAAAAATGACAAAATTATATAAAGCTGAGGTAGAACTATTTGGTAAGCGGTTGCTCACAATGATGTGTTCTCTCTGGCCATAGAGTGTAGAATTAAGTTTTAGAAGTTAATGTTAAAAACCAAAAGCATTAGCACAGTGGGGCACTAGGACCCATCTCAGGACCCTGCAGTAACAGAAGTGAATAAAAATTATGCTATTAATGTAGCCAGAAATACAATTTTTGCTTATAGAGCTAGAGTTTCAGTTTGAAACTCCTGGAGAGGAAAACATAAGCTTCAGAGTGGTTAGTTCTGCCATTGAAACAATGCATCAATAGTATTTAAACAACTGTGGATATAAGTGAAAAAACAGCATCAGTAAATTTGCTTCTTTTTGGATCATAAAAATGCCTTACCAGAAAAAATGGGGCAGTCTCTCATTTTTT
This sequence comes from Myrmophylax atrothorax, assembly GCA_026770055.1. NCBI lineage: Eukaryota > Metazoa > Chordata > Aves > Passeriformes > Thamnophilidae > Myrmophylax > Myrmophylax atrothorax. The sequence goes on along the minus strand of JAOXXN010000446.1, from coordinate 78,033,263 downwards.
AAAGGCTCACAGAAAGTAATGAATTAATTTCTCTGTTAAAGAAAATTAGGCAAAGAGTGGTGACTAACTGGAAAGTAAGGACACAACAAGATGGTCAGAAACTTCCTAGTTCCCTGACTGTGCCTCACTTTACCCTGACCATCTAAAGTTGGATGACTAATAAAAGCTTTGTGAGCCAAACTCACTATTCCCAAGAAAGATATTTCATACCTGTCTACAATGAATGGCAGGACTCAGATTCTGAAGATGACTAACTCTTTCTTATGGTAGTAGAGGAATCCTAGACAGATAGCTCAGACTTTAACATAGCCAAAGGTAGACAATATTTGATCCACTTGGGTAGCTTCCCATACTAATCAGTTGAATGTGTCTATGGTGTTCCCTGACACTGAGGTCTAGTTGTATTTTATGACCTCATGAATAGATATTACAAAACTTTTTTGCTCTCCAAAATGAAGTTGTAGCTTTTGAATTGTTTGTATGGAACAGCCCATGGTCCACACTAATTGCCCAGCTGCACTCAGGAGTTGTTTAAGTAGTTCTGCTTGGTATAAATCAAAACCACGTTAGGTACTATGTTTAAAATCCAACAGTGTGGCAACTGAAGTACCACTGCATGAGAATCTTGCTGGCACTGTTCAATTTTCCAGTATAAAAGCAGCCCATACGTCTCTTAATCTATTTAGGCCACTTTAGAATCTTGTGGTTTTTTAATAGATAAACATTCAGCTATAAGTTTTTGCCTATGAGCTATTCATTCATAATTTCTATGTTAATTGCTGTTAGACAATGTAAGACCATATACTGCCAAGTAGCAAGAAACAGGCCTCCTGCTGAAACATTGCAATAGTCCAAGACTACTTTTATCTAGGTAAATATCTAGCAGGCCACAGAACACTTCTAGCTAAACTAAAGCAGTAAAACCATAGGTGGTAAATGGTAAATGGTAAAGTTTTAGATCCAGCTCACTAAAATCCAGTACAAAATTATCCCCGTGGCAAAGAAGTGACAGAGCCTAAAAGTGCCAGCTGTAGATCATATACAGTATGGATACATATACATTGTGTTTGTTTCTGGTAGATTTAGTTTGATGTGACAAAACAATATTTATTTTTATTATTTTGTTTTACCTTGAATTACTAGAAAGTTTATTCTTATTTAAAATTGTTCATGTTTTTTCTTTTCTATCCCTTTTCCCCAGTCTTTCTCATATATGCTCTCAAAATATTATTTCTTTAAAAAATGCAAAATATACTAAAATAATTTTCAAAACTTTACTGCTCTGCTTTGTACTTTACCACCTGGTTCTATTGAATCTAAAATAAAATATTAAATCAGAAAAAAACCATAACTAAAATCAAAGTTAATTACCTACAGAAGACTAAATAACATGTTGCATTACTGCTTATAAGCATAACAGTATAGCAAAATCAATAAATCATGCTCTCACATTACTATTTTATGTCGGTGTATGGTTTTTTCAATATTATTTAATTATTTTTGAAGAACCTTTCCATGTTAGGAAGAAATGTATAAAACTATTTAATCAATAATATGTTTCCCTTTGATGCTATCATAACTCCTTTGCTTTTATCAGGGTATGAAATGTTTATGGTTAAACAAAGCTTGCTGAATGTTTATATGATTTATCAGCTTTAGGCAGGAGGTTTCTTTTCAGAAAGTAAACTGAAGACTTGGGCTCTGATCCAGGACAGCCCATAAAATTGTGGTTAATTAGAAGCTCAGAAGCAATGTTCTTAAAGCCACACACAAAAAAATTAAACATATTTTGTTTCCTCTTGTCTGGATCAAGACTTAAATTGGTAAGAGATGCCAATACTGTTCTGTGTCTTTTGGCTTTTTTCCTCACCTTATTACTTTGGAAACCGAAACATTCTTAATTGTGATATAGTGTTAAATTCTATGGAGGAATGTAAAAGCTTTGCCAGTTCATACTGCAAACTGGGTAGACACCTGGAAACTTTATTTTTAGTTCCAGACTCATCAGCTTGCCACCATTTTTCAATACCTGGTTTACACTGTAATGACACTGTAAGTGGGAGCCTCACTCACTGTCTCCCTGCTGATGAAGTAATCAACATACATCTGTTTTCTGCTGGCAAAAAAAATGCAGCAGTTGACATGGTGGCTTTTTAACTTGCAACACAATTATAAACTAGCATGCTGTAAACATTTGAATTTGACAAACTTTCTCTTAGTGTTTGCAAATTAAACATAAGCAGCAGGACATTGGCTCATGCAATCTTCTCTGTGATGACAGACAATATAGTAACCGGCAAAAAAATATAGTCATGTCCAGCAATGGACACTCCAGTTCTTAAGAAGAACCTTCTCCCTGTGGTCCTCAGTGCATGCATAAAGGACAGCACATTATGCACACTAAGGTCTTAAGTTTAAAAAGAGCAGTCCAAAAAAAAAAAAACCTAAAAGAAAGAAAGGAACCAGTAACCATGCCCAGAGAAAAAGAAAGATATACCCATTGTTTAGACACATCTAAAATCAGAGAATAATGTAACTGAACTGGAATGTTCCTAAATAATTATACTGCATTCACTCAAAAAAAGGGAGTGCTGTAATTTAACCACAGCCAGCAACCAAGTAATGCACAAGTGTCTGTTCACTCCCCCACCAGCAGAATCAACGAGAGAATCAGAAGGGTAAAAACTAGAAAACTTGTGGGTTGAGATACAGACAGTTTAATGGGGAAAATAAAAGCCACAGATGCAAGCAAAACAAAACAAGGAACTAATTCACTGCTTCCCATGGGCAGGCAGGTGTTCAGCCATCTCTCGGACTGCAGGACCCCATAACACATTGTGGTGACTTGGTAAGACAAACACCATCACTACAAAGGCCCCCAGCTTCCTCCTTCTTCCCCCCACTTTCTATATTAAGCATGATGCCATATGATATGCAATGTCCTTTTGGTCAGTGTGGGTCACCTGTCCCAGTTGTGTCTCCTCCCAACCTCCCATGCACCCACAACTTCCTCACTAATGTGGCAGTACGAGAAGCAGAAAAGGCCTTGGCTCTGTGTAAACACTGCTCAGCAATAACAAAACCATCCCTATATTATCAACCCTGTGTTCAGTACGAATTCAAAACACAGCCCCATATTTCACTAGCCGCTGTGAAGAAAATTAACTAAACAGGCCAAGACTAGCAGAAGGAGATAAAAGAAATTCCAGTATTTGACCTACGGGCAATACCTTTTTGATAACAACTTCATCACTAATAATGTAAGGATCATGCCCTGGATGAAAAGCTTTGTTGTCTATATGAACATGTCTAACATCTTATCTCTAGTTGAGACCAATCTCTGATGATTTCTGCTATCCTGTCATCCCATGCTACAAACTGAAGAAAAGGAGAATAAAATATTCTTGGACCTAGTAGCTGTCTAACCAAAGCCAGAAAACTTTAGATTAATACATTATCTTGCACATCAAATCTAACACAACCAGCAGACAGAGCCAACTCTGTTAACCCCTCTTTGGTGGGGGACACCCACAGATTCATATGCTTTAGTCTCTGACATTATCATGATTCCTTACACATCCTACAGTTGTTTATATAAGCTTATGTTCTCCATTAAAAAGAAAAACAAAAAACTCCAAAAAATGTTCTTTTCCATTACAATGACATGGACTGAACATTAAGTCTTTTTTTCTATATTTGACACCTCCCTGTAACTAGAATCTGACTTCAGAAGTGATCAGCTAATATTTGACATTATAAAGGCTTTTTTCTGAAGGGACAAAAATGCAAACAAATTGTTGCTAGTTTTAAATTATTTTATTTTTGCTTATATAAATGTTTCTTAAAGGAGTGGGAGAAGAATAGTTCATTTCTCTGAACTTTGTTAAAAAACACCCCAAACACTTTGAATTTGACTTGTCATCCATTTTGTGAGCCATTAGGGCTTCACAGGAGTCATGACTATTTCTGCCTTTTTTTTAACCCCAATTATTTTTTTTTCTAAGGGAAAGGCTTGTTTTTCTTTTACCTCTGACATTAATGCAATCAAATAAGACACCAGTTTTCATTGCTGTAAACACTGAGTCCTAAACACTCTCAGGTCAACTGCTGAGGCACTGCCAATCTGATCAGGACTCTGGGCATCATCTAATGTTGTCCAAATGATACTAAACAATCTAGTATTCGATTGTTCCTTCCTTTAACCTAGATATGGACTATATCCAGTCACACTTGATAACAACAATATTATGCACAATAATGTTATATACAAAAGAATTCTTAGCATATCCTTAAAGTTACAAGGTCAAATACTAGAAAAATTAGGAGATAGTAAATATCAATTTGCTAGTGTTTTCTTTGTCCTACATTCTGATACCATTTATCCATGGTCCACTGCCTCTTTCAGCACACTGTGAAATAAAGTAACACAAATATTATTTCTCGTATCTTCCTCATAATGTGGCCTGCTGTCTAATACAACTCACACCATTAAAAAACAAAACAAAACAAAAAACCAACCAAACAAACAAACACAAAGAAAACAACAAAAAACCCTCCCAAAAAACCACCAACAAAAAGGTTTAAATATCTCTTCTGCTTTTCCATGGCACTGATCACTACAGTATCTGAATGTTTTATAAATATTAATGTGACTCTTCATAGCATTTTAGTAAGAGGAAGGGGTGGCAATCTTGTTAAATAAAACTGAGGGGTATTACAAAGAAGCACAATTTGAAATCAAACTTATTAACACAGTTAACATTAATGCATTTTCTATTTCCAGAGCAGTTCTTACAGACGAAAACTGCAGCTGTGAGCACTCAGCAGTTCTGAAGATAACCTTCCTCAAGTTAAGCCTGCAGAAAATGATGGAGACATAATTAATATACAGTATTCTAAAACTTCATCTTTCTATAGCTTAAAATACTACCACAGATGTTTCGTAGCAGAGGTAAGAACAGGGTTAATTCATTAGAAGACTATTAATTACCCTTAACCATTCTCTGACTACTTATTCAGTACACAATTACTAGTTTTACAGGAAAAAAAGGCTGAAACAAATGACACTCTTTCATTCCCTAGCACTGATTCACTCTGAAATCTTGCCATTATCTCATTGAAGTGTTTCACATAGTTATCATATCACATGTATTCCAATAAAGGCTCTGCTCTGAACTTCCATTCAGTCTTGAATTTCTGGCTACTCATCTCAGTCTCATTTTCCCCATTTGTTCTTGTCCTCAGACTCCTAGTATCTAAGTAAGGCTTCTTGCTCAGTCCATGCTAATATCACAGTGTGGCACTCTCCAATTCCATTCTTTTTCTCAGAGTGTCTCCCTTTTGGACTCTGTTTTCGGCTAAAACCTCTTCCTCTCGCTGGCTGTGAAGGTCCTCTCCCTCTCTGAGCAGAGGAGAGACAGAGTGGCATCCCAAAGCATGGAGAGGAGGAGAAAATCCTTTGCCTCAGGTTGACATCTGTGTAGCACAGGTTTGGTATCTCAGTCACTGAAATCTTAGAAATCTTATCTCTTGTGTGAAACCTCTGGGGTTTTTTTTCTAAAACTTCTTTGCATCACAAAATTGAGATTAATTTTATCAGAGACAAAAAACACAGTTCTGGTACAAATTCCACCTTTCTTGTTGCATCAAGCACTAGATTGAAAGATTTCCAGAATTTATGTTGTGAAAATTAATATGCCCTCCATTTTATGGAGAAATGTCTTGTCTGATTTTGGTATTAGAACAATAGCAACCAAAAATCCATCTGAACTGTCACAGAGAACTGTCACAAATTCTGTGCAATAAGGTTTAGAATAACAAGATTAAAACAGACCAAAAGCAAGATCAGATAGCTTTAATGGAAGCCACCCTACTGACTTCAATCATAATACTTCTAAAGAGATTAATTTTATTTTTTTCCCAACAGTCCAGATATTACTAGCCCCATGTTACAGATTCATATGATCTAGAAAAAGGAAATGAAGAAAAGATCATCAATGAAGATTCCTGGACACAAAGCAAAACCATTTTGTTGTACCTGACTGGCAATTAAATAAATCCAACATTAAAGCAACCCTGTAGTCCAATATTCTTGTTAGTTAACTGTGTTTATGACAACAGGCCTACTGCTACCTAACCTGGCCCAGTCATTTAAAGTTCAGTCTCATCCATACAATGTGCTGACCATTTACCAGACCATTTCCAGAGTGTCCCTGCAAGCCCAAGGCTTGCAGATCTTCTCTTGAGGACTGGAATTTGGACAAAAAGCATTGCTTCATATATATTTTTAGTGAGGCTCAGAAAATAGATATGCAGGTCCAATAGAATTAGCAACCAACCACCTATACCATAATAGGAAAGGAGATATCAAAAGAAATAAAGGAATGGGCAATATTTAAGATATAGCACTATGTTTTCTACTCAGTAATTTTGATGCATCAATGAACAGTATTGTGCATTTTGTTGTTTTGCTGGAAGGCATGATTGTTTCTGTGCTTAATACTATTGTCAGCCTTGCAGTACTTAGATCGTCTTGTGAATATAGTGCTTAGTCTCTATTGTGCATATTTTCCTACAGACTTTTTGTTCTTTTGCCCCCTAGATACACATCACCTGATTTTTTTAAATGATATCACACCAGCAAGTGATTTAAAGACCTTCCTAAAAATATATATAACCTTTAACTAGACTTAATGCATTCCAGTAATTGCTATTTTCCTGATAACCTCCCTAAAACTAATATAATAATATTCTCCTAATATCAAAATCTCATCTTTTCAGAAAAATGAATAGCTCATCTGTTAGTTTAAAATGTACCATCTTAATACTCTTTTTTTCAGGCTAACAGTTTTTTAATTATTTCTGATTTAGTATTAAAAAAAAAATCGGGAGGTTCTTTTACCATTACCAAGTTACATTCGGTCTGGTTTTTGGCTTCTGCAATTAATAAAACATAAGATTTAATAAAAGACCCATGCAAAGTGTGGGAGAACAGAAAAGATTAATCAAAGACACAGCAAATTATATATTTTCCAAGCACTTTCTTAAATTTAATGAAAAATTAGCATTTGTATTAATTATTTACCTCATATGCTATTGGTGCCAAAGATAATTTCCCAAAACCTATATTTATACAAAGCTGGCACTTCATGCTGTAGCTTTCAAATGCTGCCATATGGGCTGCCTTTTGTAAGAGAAATAATCATCTATCCTAGGAAACATTTGTTAAAATGTAAGATAAATGCAATTTAATAGACTTCAACTGAACTCAGATTTAGTATCTTCTTTTTATGTTACGGTATTCAAGCTTTTATACCAGCCTCACCACTATTGGACTATGTAAATGCCTACCCATTTTGCATTATTCAGTTGTGTATTAGTGTGTTGGATACACCCTACTTGCCTTAAACCATCTAAAACTTAAGTATCTGGCCTAAGAGGGTCATCTGACCATGTAGTCATACCTAGTCACCATTTAGTCATTAAAGCTTCTCCAGAGGATGATTCATCACACCCCCAATTTGCTATCTAAAATAGAAAGGATGGGTTGTTCTATGAAGGTTCCTACTGGTGGCAAGTTAAAGCACTTGTAAACAGTAATTTTTTTGTTTTTATTTTGTTTCCATCGTGATTCAGAATTGATGTGGCTTCCAAAATGATTGTGGCTGCCAGAAGTGTTCAGGAAAAGGACATGCAAGTGGTATTCTCCTCTCCTTCCCAGTGGAGACAGGACCATGTAGGTCTGATTCTCTACGACAGCCACTGAGAGCTTCTGAATATGATGGTACCTCACTGACTAGTGTCGTATTTTTTTCAAGCGCTATTAATTTTTTTCTCCTTAATATTTTGTTGTTTTAAAACATTTCATATCTGTTCGATCTCTTCTATGTTTTAATGTGAATGTAGGTAAGGGATGAAGATGAGCTGTTGATAATAGAAGACAATGAGCCGTTTCAATGGACTTGATAGGTGATAAGAATTGGAGCCAGAGGACAGATTTATGTTATTTGACTTCACAGTGACTAGAATTAAAGTTCATATGCTTAAAAGTGTGGCTGTTACACAGCAGGAGTCATGCCTGTGAATAACCTGTATCTATTCAGGAAATTGTGTTTGGGAGTTTAAATATAATTCAACTGGGGATTTTATTTCATATTCACCTTGTCCTGATGGTAAGCAAACCCCAGGTTACACTGTTGCAAGTATGTCAAACATGTAGAGAGGTACAGAGAGATTTAGATACAGAAAAATCACCACACTGTTGCACTCTGAGCCTGTAGGGGTTTGAAAACCTCAATGAATTCTATTTATGAGAAGCTCAGGAGAAATAATCATGCTCATGATATTCCATAGTACAAGAACAAAGTAACTTGCAATTGAATTAATTTGAGGTAGCATTATAAACAAGAATAAAAAGACCTAGCACTTTACATTAGTGTTTATATACCCCACCAACTTTTCATAAGTCCTATGTGTCAGTACAAAGACATTAGTATCGCAAAATTAAAAAATACATATATTTAATTTTAATGTAAATTTTTTAAGTGAAAAATAATTATTTTAACCTTTATCCTCATAGACATCTCTGTTTCTGGAGATGTCTTATGTTAATATGCATAAAGTAAAATATGCATAAAAATCTCAAACTCAAAGGTAAAATTTTGTGTGCTACAGTCCCTGCAGACTGGATTTCATAGCTGTAGGTGCTACATATCCATGCACACACAAACCCGTTGCAATCCTGTAGCCGCAGTTTTAGACTCCTACCTCAGACAGCAGCTGGCACCAGAGGTCTCAGAGCATGATGTTCGAATCACACCAAAGGAGTGGGGTTTCATTTTTTATTGTGATTATAAAGTCAGGATCAGAATGTAGACATTATATTATGGGAAATAATAGTGGGAAGACTAAAAGAAAAGGAAGAATCTTGATTTAATCTGCATTCACAGTGTATTGAAAAATTTTAAAAAATACATATGATGCTTGGAATTCTGTCTGATTTTCAGTCTGAAAATCAGACTTGTTAATATACATATAAAAAGAATTAATATATCAATATTTTAACTGACTGATGAAAGACTGATTATCTGCAAGAACTTAGCTGAAAATCCTGGAAGAATAATGATTCCAACACTGCTTTGTTACTATGGATGAAAACTTTCACTATGAACAGCTGATAATGCAAGTACAAAAAGTGAAAGCTGGATAGACACAAAAATACAGAACATATTTTTTTCAGTATATATTAAAGATGTTTGATGAATATTCAAAGGACTGGTGAGGATCATTTATCTAAGATGTTTATCTAGTTCAACCTGTTCAGAATTTATTTTGGTCATAATGCACAGAAGAGTGCATTTTCGTGCTTTTCATAGGTTAAAGTATTCAAATTACAAAGTGCTCAGAAATTTCAGTGTCTTCCTTTGACCTAGACTTCCAAATAACTTTGTAACTTCACCTCTTTCCTTAAGATTATTTAAACTTTTTCCTGCATATTCACAACCCAAGGCATCTCCAATTTCTTCATGGTCTTCCCACTGTTCTGAATGAAATGTTCTTCTACTTCTTTGTCAAACTTTCTAATTTCTGAGTTTCTCCTTGAAAAAGACAGCTAACCAGCTCTGCATTGAATTTTCTCAGCTTACGAATCCCATTTCCATTAATGCCTCTTTGTAGAAGTTATTGAGTTAAATTTTTTATTCTCTGGCTCTCTCATCTGTTTTTCTTTCATTTCATTAAAGAGCATAACCTGAATTGAGGAACAGCTGAGGCTCATGACAACGTGTCAGGGATATTGTTCTTAGTTGAAAAAGAAAAAGAAGAAAACAGAAAAGAAAACAAGCCATGGAAGTCACTGGAAGGAAGGGGATTGGAGACCAAATAAAAGCTTACACAGATGCATTCTCTGAGGGATCGATGAACTGCAAAAGAAAATCAACTATGATAATTCTAAACTTGAAAAGGTAAAGGGGATACTAAAGAAGATGTCAAAGGAATTAAGATTTGTTTCCACCTCTAAAGCTTTGTCTTTACTTGAGAGGAACATGGGAGAGAAGCAGACATGCTTAATCTTAGAGTTGTATCAAAGGACTTACACTCTGTCTTTAAAAATCGAGCTTATTTCAGTAATAAACCTAATGTAGAAACTTCATTCCCAAAAGTGATACTGGAGAAAATAACAACAACAAAAATACTTATATAACATCTTCCTTGGGTTTTATATTATGTTTTTAGTTTGGTGGGGGTTGTGGTTTTTTGGGGTTTGTGGTTTTTTTAGTAGAGTGAATCAAGCTAAAAAACTCTCTCAGTGAAAATATTTATATTACTCTAGAATTTCTCTCTTAAAGCAAAAGTAAGCATAAATCTCCCCTTTTTCACTTGAGTCTCATTAGTAGTAATTTTTTTTTTTACTTTATAGCCAAATAGGATTCTCCTTTGTTTGTTTTGGTTAATGTCACGATCTATGACTTTGTCTACTTATGCACTGGACTCAGAAATAGTCAAATAAATCATCACCAAAAAGAATAAATTATGTAACTCTCCAGGTGAAATTCACCTCTGTCCAACTTAATAATGATGCAACAAAGTGATCAAAAAAAAATCCTAAGTGTTTACTTACTGAGAATCCATAAGATTTTATATTTCTTGCCATTAAAAACATGACCATTTAAATGTTACACGCTAGATCTCTGCCAGCTGCACAAAGGAGATTAGTTCATCTCACCACTAATTTTATGCCTAAACCCATTTGTTAATTGTCATCTGAGGAGTATTACTGTGGGTTCCATTTAAAAAAAAACAAGATAGCTGCCCTTATATAAGTAAGGAAAAAGGTATCCAAGTCTATGTGATAGTAGCTTCTGAGTTGCTCCATTTCATAATACCTAGGTGAGAGATGTCTGCAGGGGTCTAAATCAAGAACTGAACTACAAAAAGAAGAATCCACCAGATTTCTTCTCTCCAGTTTTTCAAAAATTTTGCTGTAAATTTCCTAAAAATGACTTAATTAAAGTTGATTCAGAATTTCTTTGTTGATCTGAGCTCAGCCTGCAGAATGAAATACAGAATCCTGAATGAGATAATATTACAATTTACGGAACCTCCTCAGAGCAGGATTATGAACAAGCAGAACCAAAGCAGATCTGCCTACAATAACATATTTAAGAAACTAGAGAATGACTTTGTAGGTTAGCAGCTAAAACAAACACATGGAAAGATTGGAGTGTAGCCTCTGTTTCCAGGAATATTGATATATTTAAGGTAATAATTGTGAAATAGCAGTAAAGAAATGAGTTAGCTCTCTACTCATCTGCTTCAGAAAAGGTGAAGAATGAGATAAATGAAACAGGTATATGAATGAAAATAAATGCATAAACTGTATTTTGAGAAAAATCTCAATTTTCACAGTATATGGTAGTTCATTCCAGGACTAAGTGTTAGATAAAGTCATTTTCAAGTTACATATTCCAGAAAGAGTCCTGCTTAGCAGTTTGAAGTATACTTGCTCAGGAATGAAGAAAGCATCCAAATGGCTTTGCTATAAAGCTTCATGCATAAATGTCCATGTTTTGGGGAGCTCATATCACTACTGTGGTGTCTGCCTGAATACTAGAGCACAGCGCTCTGATAAACTAAGTCCATTCATTAATATACTAAAGTCTCAATATCTCAGTATATATATAAAATTCTCCTCTATTAACTCCTAATTTTTAACTTAATTGCTGTACAACAGTATTTGTATTATTCTGTAGCAGCCCTGTGTAAGTAGCAATGATGTCTCCTGCCTGTAATTCCAGATTCTGTCCCCCAACACTTAGTGAGTCTGAATGACAGATTTCTATACACAAAATTATATCAACCTTTTTGTTGTTGTTGTTGTTCACCAAGTCAGTTTTAAAAACTCCACATATTCTCAATGTTTTATGTGGCAAATAAAGCTGTTATTGTTATATAGAAAACAAAGTCTCAATCAGGACTATCAAAGAAAGGTTTAGCTCCCAGGTCCCTGGACAATCAAATGTTGCTTGGTTAAGTTTATAATTACTAGTGACTGTCTCATTATAAAAAGCAGCTGATATTGATGTGCCACTTGAACTTATACCTGCATCATTAGTACGTGGTAGTAAACATCAGCAACACAAGCTGCACATCAATGCTAATATTTGCTTGGTAGTAGAATTTTTTTTTAAATAATATAGACGTGGCAGAATAGAACAAACCTTTTCTTACTCTAGGCAATAATATTCTGGATTTTTACTTCAGCAACCTTGTATTAGATTCCCAGGGAGTCCTGATTTAGTCAACACCCATTATTGGGATTAGTAAGGACACTGGGAAATAACTGCCAAAACAGTGGCCACATGTGGGCGTAGCTAATAAAGCAGCACAATTCAGGCATCAGCTCAGTCAGACACAGAGGCTAAATACAGAACAGCTAAAGTTAGACTGAGCTAATCACCTGACATCTGTTTAAAAGTCATGTGAGAGACACTGGTGGTGTCAAAATGGATTCACCTCATCCAAGAGGCATCTGAAGTATGTACAACTAAATGCTTTAGAAGGTGCCTAGTTCAGTCCTCACAGGCTGGAATGATTAGTTCAGATTCTGATGTCTTTCTTTCACATGACTCAAGGTCCATGAGATTAATCCTATTCTAAGTGTTTCTTTGCTTAAATTCCCAAAGGAGTCTGATTGGACATTCCTTCTAGAAGCATGCCTAATCGGTACTGACAGTTTTAAGCTGAGTGTAACTGGGGCTGACTCATGTTTTATATAATGTCTTAATGACTAAGCCAAGGTAAGGTGGCTGTGACAACTCACTCATCAGCCTAAAATTTTTCACTTTGCAGGAAATTATCCTGACCAAAGTGCTGTGGGCTATATAGAAGTGAGAAACTCATGACAAAGGCAAATGCTGTGACCATGACTAAGCCTGTCATGTTAGAGCAATTCCACCTTGCTTCCAAAGTTTAGTATAATAGTCATTTGACTAGAGGGTGGAAATTAATCTAAAGTTTGGTTTAACACACAAAACTAGGGAGAAGAGGGAGGAGTCAAATCTGGTTTCAAATCCTCATATTTCATATTTAGCATTCATATACTGTGCAGGGAGAAATAGTTTGAATAGTTTGAAACAGGTAAAATGGATTGACATATAGGGGAAACTTCCTTTTCACCTCCCATGCAAACAGAGAAACAATAATATGGAATATGAGGGAAGGTAGGTGAATAAATGGGGTAGGTGAATAAATTATGTAACAGAGGTGCTTGGGTGGAAGCAATCACATTCTTTCTTTACTGTGAGATGACGGAACAGACTTTGATTTTGGTCATCTCACAGTCATAATTCCAGAAAATTTATAAACAAATGCAAAAAAATCTTTGTAGAGACTGATACTCACACTCTTGAGCTTCAGGTTATCATTTGCTATTTAATTTTTATTTTACATTTGGGAGTATTTTCTTAGGAGTCCATCAAGCAAGTTCCAAACAAGTTACTAAAGCAGATGTTGCTGAATGTGTTTGTCACAGTAAGGGGGCAAGGATTTCACTTTTAACAAGTGCTCTGTAAGTACTTAACAATTATGTTCATGAGTAAAAGCTACCAGGAATTTCATAGACTTCTTTAGGGCAGCCTGCTGTGCTTTAAGATAATCTTGCTTTCAAGGTGCTGATTAAAAAAGCTAAAAGAATGTGATAGAAAATGTAGTTTGATGCCTACCTTTTAGTAAAAAATAAAAAAAATAAAAAATTCAAAAGCAGGAAAAAACAAGGATTAGTAGGACAAACACTTTAAAAGATGAGTAATTTTGAAGCCCAGATTCTTTTGGTTGTTGTCTATCCAAAGGCAGGCCGACATGCTTATAAGATGTCTACATGAT
>JAOXXN010000446.1:77964534-78019247 GCA_026770055.1 Myrmophylax atrothorax | reverse complement strand
ATTAGATGATATATTTGCCTTTTGTGGTAATAAACCTTTCCTGTATAGGGGTGATGTGGCAGCAGCTTTGTCATTTGTTCCATTTTGAAGTATTAATTCGGAGGTTCTTTTCACAACTTGTACATATGAAACAAGAATGTCCTGACAATCAAACTAATGGATTTAACAGATTACTGTACAACACTGTCTTACTTCAGGATCACTCTGAGCCTGGAAGTGAGTAAGTAAGTGTTTGTGAAAAAGAAATTGATTTATTTAATAGGTTTTAAAACTCTTACAATTTTTGGAGCTGGGAATTTATTTGAGGAAGTAGGCAGAAATAAAATAAATCTGGATTATTAACCTTTCTAATAAGCACAAAAATTGAAGCCACTGCACAGTTTCTTTTCAAAATAAGTATCAACCATTGAGAGTACATGTATATTGTTTCCTTTGAATGATAGCACCATAAAGTCTGCAAAATATTTCAAACTGTAAAAGGCTTTTAAGTGGTAAATAGGACCTGATGAAAACAGGGATTTTCTAATAAAATCTATCACATTTGAACATTTTTTCTGTATGAAAAACTCTTACAATCTGCCGCAAAAGAAAGAGAAAAATAAAAATGAGGAAGAAAAGAATCCTCCCACTAGCTTGTAGATGTTCAGATATACTGCCTTATTTTAGGGGAAATCATAATTTTTGTACATTTTAAAATATTTTAGCTTTTTTATTTTTAGGACAATGAGTACAGTAACTTATTAGCAATCAAATATATCTGTAAGTACTTTTCAATTCTTTATCTGAGTATTCGTTTAGTACTTGAGCTAGCAATTGTGCACTTTGGGATAGTTTAATGTGTGCATGGAAATACAAAACACTCAGGTAGGCTAGCTGTAACCAAGGGAGTCTAAACTCTATTATATTTTTCCACATGGCATTATTCAAATAGAAGCTTAGATAAGCAACTACATTTGAAAACAAAACAAAACAAAACAAAACAAAACCCAATGGTTTAGGGTCTCTTTGCCTAAGTATTCTCCTGGAAAAAGGAAGGAAAATAAACAAAGATGTGGAAAGAGGAAGGACATAAATAAATTATTAAGAGGATGCAGTCAAAGAGATTCCCTACTTTTTATGAGGGAGATTTTTGAAGAAAGCAAAATTAGGAAATCTGGAGGTTGCATTGGAAATTTGCCTCACCAAATAACACAAAATTACCAAAATGGTGAGGTCACTGGGAATCTAAAATATTCCTATTCTGACTTTGGGGGAAGGGCATTTATTTCATTGTAACACAAAAGTGTGATGTTTCCTTCTTTCTTCTTGGAAACTGAATACAGCTTTTTGTATAGCTGGTTCCTTGGCTCTTTCCGAGTAATCTCCAGCTTCCCAGGGAGCACTTCAGTTTCCAGTCTTGGCCATGGTGTTCAAGGCCAAGCAAGACAGCCAAGATGAAACACTGTCTTCTGTGAAGCTCTTGCCTTATGATTAGATAGAGTATCTCTTCAATTATGCCATGAGCCTCACATTTGAAGTGGGCAAAGAGGCATCTGGCATTTGAAGACGATTTGAGTATATGACAAAAGTTTTTCCAAATCTTGAAATTGTATGTGAGGTTCATGCTATTGAAGGAATTGACTTCTCAGATGTTTCTTTTTGCCCCATTTTGGAAAGAGAGTGCCTGCTATGTCAAGTAAATAAAGGAATGATGGAAGGGGTAGCAAACAATTGCCATCTGCCATGTATCAAAAATAAAAGCTGCAGATTTTTAGTACTTATAAATTTATGTACACATAAATGTAGAGTAAAAAAAATCTGTTATATCCCCCAGAACCCAAAGGCTGCTTTGATTTTCTTTATTCACATTTAGTAAGTCTCAGAAGCTACTTGAGAGCGTTATTTCTCAAAATAAGGAAGGTCTATTGAATTTGACTATAGCCTTAAAGAAACACCCCCAAAGATACCCTTTATAATGTTACTTCTAAAATAAAAGAATATGTTCCTTTGCACTGGAACCAACTGGCTTCACCAAATAGTGTATAATTTTAAATGATAAAGCTATTTTACTAGCTCTTGCTTTTAAAGGTGTAATTTGAATACCCAGGAAATCAATATCTGCTTTGTTACATGATTACAACCAAATAATTGAAATATCAGAAGGGCAGTGAGCCATAGAGGCTTTGTACTGAATAAATAAGACATTCTAATGACAAAGCTTTCAGTACAAATGCAGTTCTCAAGTTAATTGTGTGCAGCTTTTGAAAGTACTTTACAAAGAATATAGGTGTATAAAAATGAACTGAAAACAACAGTGATACTTTTGTATCATCAGCTTTTTAAACAGAATTTCCTGTTGCTCGCCACAGTACTGCTGCAGACAAGCCACAGAAAATCCACTCAGGGAGGAGTATTATGCAAAACCAAGTCCAAGTGACAAGATTGATTTTAGACAAGTCTGGAGACTGGAAAAAAGCTGCTACTTCTTGTAAGCTAGGAACAGTGCTTTATGAACCCTGGTTCCTCTGAAAAACAAAATAAAAAGAAGGGATCTGTAGAAGGGACATACTTAATTCATGTTTTCACTTGTGAAGAAAAAAGGATTTTCCCTTATGATATAAAATCAGGAGAATCTGTAGGTGAAGCACAAGTCAAGGTTAATATAAATTATGTATCTGCTACTTAGTTGCAATGCAGAGCAAAGGAAAAAAACAGGCTTTCTTATCAAAGAATGACTGCAATATTATTTCAAAGGTATTCACTGTGATTGTAGGATAATAGTTTTAAAACCGGAGTAAGCACAAAGGTTGAGCAGCTTACTTAATGAAGCGCTAGCCTTTCATCCCTAGCAGTATAATTTAAATCCATCTTTCAGTCCTAAGTAAAATGAGTGGCCTCATCTTTGTCCCTCGTGGACAGTAATACACATTATATAACTACTGCATGTAATTTGACACAATTTAGTACAGCCAACAGCAATTTTCTCAGTAGAACACCAAGCTTCAGTTATCACAAAGGCTGAAATAATTTTTTTTTTCCAATAGAGCAACTTTCAAATGAGTGCTTTTGTTTTTACTGAGGAGTCTGTAATAATCCCTACTTTTTCCCACAGCAACCCTCATTCCTTATCTCAAAATTTTGTATAAATTCCTCTAAGATCCAGATTTTAACAATGAAGTACATGTTTAATCTATTGTTTTATTTATTAATTTATTTAAGTTTCCACAGGGTTTTACTTTTAGATCTGAAACTCCAGACATTTTACATATAGCATCTGCTTTTGATTCCTAAAACAAAGTGAAAGTTGCATTAAGTCAAATTTTGCAAGTAGTCTTTGTAGTTAATTTTTAATTAACCAATCTAGAAAATTGTTTGCTACTATTAAAGATTTTAGTAATATTATACATCTTTGTGTATTCATAACAGGGATGAATGTGAGAATATGTGTAATGTCAATTTAATAGTATATTTTCAACACATACAATAAATAGTTGTGTCATATTTTGGTGTGGATTTCCAGTAAAAGTGACTTAATGAAAATTGATGTTTAGAGCCCTTACAGGTAAATCCATGAGATCTGGGAGATTTTCACTATGGAATCATCTGTTGACCAAGAGCTAAAGTGATCATGGAGAAAGATCTCATTATCAGAATGTTTGTGGGCTACTTATGTTTACATCAGCTATTTTTCTCAGTACTTCACCTGCCCGGTAAAGAACTTAGAAATTTGGGTTCTTTTCTTTAAGAAATACTAATTGAGTCTCATTGTGTGTAGTGAACATTGAGCTTCAGTTCATGTCAGCAGCTTTTTACTGTGCACAAGTATAAAGTCGAAATTTCAGTCACTTTCAGCCTCATTACCTTGGTTTAGGATAAGTAATATACATAATATTGCTTTGAGAACCTCAAAAGGAAATAGCTTCAGGTTGCGCTAGCGGAGGTTTAGGAAATGTTTAAGGATGTTAGGAAATATATCTTCCCCAGAAGAGATGTAAAGAATTGGAACAGGCTGCCCAGGGAAGTAGTTTACTCATCTATGGAGGTATTTAAAAATCATGTAGATGTGGCACTTAGGGACATGGTATAGTGGCAGTCTTGGCAGTGCTGGGCTAGTGATTGGATTCGATGATGTATTCGATGGGTATCCTAGCAATTCTGTGATTCTTAATTTCTTCACATGTGTACATGTGCAAAGATGATTTCTTACTTGCCTACTCTCATAATTTAATGGGAATTTTTCTATTTAGGGTTTGTACCAGTAGTTCCTTCTGCGTAGGGATGCAGTCTGTACCTTTTTTTTGTTTGCTGAGCTCTATCAGATGCTTTAGATCCTTTCTAAGCAGTGCAAGGAAAGGTCTTGTGTATGTTTATGAAGCTTTTTCTAAGAACAGCAGCCTCACTTAATCAAATCCTACCTCAGCACAGGCAGTTACAAAAACACTGAGATTAACTTTTTGATTAGAAACAAAATTATTTTAAATATATTTTTGATAAAAAATAATTTATAGCAATCCATTCATAGATTAGCTAAATTCTTTAAGAAGCATTATATTGGTATATCTACTAGAATATTCAGATTTTTTAATGAAATTATTTGGAACATTATCTTCAGTGTGATATCGAGACACAACAGTAAAAAAAGAGGAATCAAAACCCTGACAGGGCCATCGGGTTTTGCTGTTTTTTGGGGGGGGGGTTTGTATTTGAAGGTACAACCTAAAAGCAATTTTAAAAAACTCATGATCTATAATTAATTTAGTATTTAAAATACTGCTTCTATTTAATGTTAATATACTATAAAACACACTTATGTGATTTATAATTAAACATGCCCACTAATGAAAGTCATTATATTGCAAAAGGAAAAAAATCTTCTCCTCTCTCACAATTATAAATTATCCATGTCTGTTTACTTGCAAACCGTACATCTTGTGTTAGCCAATAAGATTGTAGACCATTTTTGTCTAACTTCAATCCAATGTACTTGCAGCTATTTTCAAGCAGACAATTAATTCACAAAGGAGGGGGACTGAGGCTGAAACATTGATCCTTAACAACCTGATAATCCAGATCATTGTTGTATTGCATCAAGAAACACTCTTTTTAAAGAATAATGAATTACAAAGTGTATTTTGTCTGAGAGTGATGGTTTCCTGCACTCATCCCAATTCTGATAATACAGAAGTAATGTTGACAATCACCTGGAATTTGATTCCTCTGTGAAAAAATAGAAATGTGCATTTAGACTAATACTTTCATTCATTTCTGTCCAAAAAAGCTTTCTTTTACAAAAATAATACAAAACCATTACTCAGCAGTACTTGAATAACATCAGTGCATGAGCTATGTTTTCTTGGGGCCAATTGGAGGAACCTAAAGGATAAAGCAGAGAACCGAAGAACTGAATTATGATTTGACATGGTACTTAAATTCACCCTTCTAATAAGCCTAAAATACCACATTAAGGAAAATTTCAAAGACTGCCTTTTTACAAAGTCTGTACAGAAGTCTCTTCTCTCAGTCTCAAAAGATTTCAAGGGCAGAAAGGCCGGGACATAAACACTGTCTTGTCTACAGAATTAACATCGAATGTAACATTTAGGAACGGTTTTCTATTCCACGTTTTATGAGAGAGATTTTAACAGTCACTGGTTTAGATTTCATTTAATTATTAAAGAATTTACTCAGTCTTGAGTATTTATCCTTTTGACAGAAGGAAAATACATGAAAATCCATTGATTATCACTTTAATATCCATGTATCATGAAAATTTATTTCAGTTCTTTAATTATTACTATGCAATCAGAATTTTTCAAAGAGATACATTGTTGTATGGTTTTCACCAGTTGTTACCTACAGTGTACTGATCTGTAAAGATATTACCAAAGAAAAATCTATACGATACTATTAAATTAAAGCTGACATCTACCTCCATCATCATCAAGAAAGGAAAACAGAAAAGGCCACAGAAGCAAATATCTCATTATCAAGTGTGACAAAGAATTAATTAATTAGGGTAATTTTTCAAGTATATTTGCTTACTGGGCTGTGGCTTTTATATGTCTCTGATTCTTCAAATATTTGAAGTCTGTGTTGCCTTTACAATAAATGAGCAATAAATTCAGCTATGTCCTCATATAGCTTTTTTCCCCCACATGAAGGGGGGATGGTTGGGTGCCTGAACTCACTAGACCAAAAGTCATTCTTTGTTCTGCTCAAGTAGAAGCTCTTGCAGGAATGGAGCTCAGAGTTGTAATCCAACCACGTTTTAATGCAAAATTTCATTGAAAACAGGAAGCAAGTACTGGAATTCTGGAACTTTATTTTTTAGACGCAGGTCTTGTATTTGCTAAATTAAAAAAAAATCTTAGGGTGTTTGTGGAGTTGTAATACTGAGTGTAGTAAAAGGAGTATGATAAAAACTTTGTTGATTAAGTCCTCCTCCACTGAGATGGGAGGAGATGTGGAGACATACTATAGCAAATACATCATGTCCATATAGTGTCAGATGTTCTGGGTTCTTTAGTTAAGATTATTAAAATAATAATTAAATTGAGCGCATTAAGGATTAATTATTGCTTATTGATATAGGAATGCCAATTTTATCATATAGTTTGAATTGTATATATTGCATAATTTTATAAACACAGTTATAAGATTTATAGTTATAACTATTATATATAATAACTGCAAGTAAATAGTCATAATTTCATATTTTTGCCTATGCCCAGGTTTCTTTACTTTATGAAAAGCAATTTTTCATTCTTTTTTCCCCTAAATTACCTGTGTATTGCTTGTATGCTTATTATAATTCTGATGTATACATATTTTCTTAGTCACCATCACCAAATAATATTGCCAGACATACTACAAGTGGAGTATGGCAAATCTCGGACCTAAATGCTTTGCTTTGCTTTGTTTTGTTCAGACCCTTAATAACTGAGCATATCTTCAATTGTCTTCAAAATGCAGTGTGAATACTTCCATAAGGCAGTATTTCCAAAAGCTGATTTTGCTCTTACCTTGCCTAATAGTTAAAACATATTGCAGCTATGTTGGTGTGTCTTCAGGTGCTACTTCTATGACCATAGAGTTAAAAATGTCACAAGAAAAAGTGCTGAGCAAATGCATTATTTAAAGTGAACTCTCAATGTGAGATTCTTGTGAGAAAAGGTTACACATGCAGAAGGCCTGTCTAAAACTCCCAGGTGAACTGGTGAGAGGAATCCTTTTTAAATGGTCACTTGAATGGGGAACTCTGGGGATTAAGTCCACTCTTTCACTCAGATAAGGTCTGGCAAAGGACCAGACTCCAGTAGAGAATGTCAAACCTGTTGGAGGTTACTTTGTGTTGCAAAGCAGCTGCATAAAAAGAGACTTAATTCTAAGCCCCCCAGAAGTCATCTGTACTTAGTATCAGGAACATTAAGCTTTATGTGGCCAAAGGCTAATGATAAAGTTAAGACATTTCCCAGATGAAAAGTAAAGGGCACAAAATATGAGCCAATGAAATGGAAAAAGAGTGAAAAAAACGGAGAGACTTAAGAGAGGTTTTAGAGCTTTTTCTATCAAGTCTGTGTAGTTTTCTATTAGGACCTTGCATTCAAAGAACTATTGTTTTGTTTCCATTGCTAGATGTAAGAGAAATACACATTCTTTTTTTTTTTGTTTTTAAACAAGCAAGTGAAAATGTTTGTCTTTATTTTTTTCCAGTGTAATAGTGTGCGAGAATCTGTTACAAATGAGAAAATTATCAATAGTAACAGCAATTCTGAGACTCATAGTTGCATCTTAAGATGAAAATCAGTCTCCATATAGAAGAAAGCTGTCAAGTCCTCTCTAGCTGTGGAATGAGT
The DNA here is from genome assembly GCA_026770055.1 of Myrmophylax atrothorax. Taxonomy (NCBI): domain Eukaryota; kingdom Metazoa; phylum Chordata; class Aves; order Passeriformes; family Thamnophilidae; genus Myrmophylax; species Myrmophylax atrothorax. The sequence goes on along the minus strand of JAOXXN010000446.1, from coordinate 78,011,412 downwards.
ATATAAATAAGAAAAAAATGTTGTAAAAAATAAATTCAGTCCAACAACCATGTAATTTATTATTAAACCACTACAGTGAATGCAGAATTTGGAAAATTGTAAAGCTAACCGGCTACCATAATCTGCCATATAAATTACTTTAAATCATATGGCTGTCTTAAAGATTAGTAGAAGATACTTTATGGCCAGTTAAAATGTGTGTGCGCATAACTGCACATATTATTTCTAAAGTGATAAACTGTTGAAACTCATAGTATAAGTTAATTGTGTTGATTCTCAAAAACCCAAAGAAGACAAGTGAACAAACTGTGAAATGTGAGGAATACAGAAGGTAACACACCTGGTTGATGGGAAAGATGTTATATTTCTTTAATTTAGGAGAATTTTCTACACATGGCATTCTCAGAAGCTGATGTAGACTAAATTAAATTACTGTAAAGTAGGTAATGATATTGGATATCTTTTCTTTATATCACTATATATCACTGAAGAGATATAAGAAGAAAAATGTACTGGTTCGTATTCTGCAAGTCTGAATAATGTAGTGCTTAAATGAAAAAACAGATGTGGCTCATATTTCATGCGTACTTTTTTTTCAGGTTCCTAAGAGTCAATTCTGAACTACACACGTGAATAAATAATGACAAGTTTCCTTTATAATTATGGAGGAAAATAGACATTTTTGAAGGGAGATTATTATTTAAATTATTCTGATCAGTTTAACATTCATAAAGCCTCAGAAGGATTGTTATGCTGAGCTCTATACACCAAAGTTGAAGTTGTAGGAATATTGGAATAAATGATGAGGTGTTTAGGCAGAACAACCAGTGAAGGAAGGCTGAAAGCACCAGTTGGTTTAGTCTAGAAAAGAAGACCAAGATGGGACATTAAAATAGTCTTCAAATATATAGAAGATTATTAGAAAGAAAATTCATAATCTCCACCTCACCTGAGGACAGAGCAAATCCATTTGCAGAAAGGAAATTTAAATTAGGTACTATGAAAAAAATATTTCTTAAAATATATAGATAATTAAGTGCTGGAAAAGTAACCCAGGGAGATTGTGGAACTTCTCTTATTAGATCTTTTGTTATGAATACATTTAAAAAACATCTGTCTTCTACTTCCTTTCTGTGAATAGGAATGATTTCTGCATTCTAATAAATTAGATTATTTTCTTTCATGAAAATCTATACCTACATGCGTGGTTTGAGTTATTATTTTATCCGTGGAGATTTTTTTCCCAAGGGAAATGAAATATTGTAAAAAACACAGTAATATTAAAATCAGAAAGTAGATTATGAGACCATTGAAACTAAGCTTCTAGCAGGAATTTTGGAGAGCACATGGTGGAGTTCAGTGGATTCAGTTGTTCTTTAAAGAGTTCTTTGCCCTTATTATAAGATCATTTTTTAAAAGTAAAATGACACCTCTCTATCTGGTGTTGCATGATTTTGATTGTACCAAACAATGTCAATGCTTTTTTTTTTATAGCTCATCAAGAGAGTATTTAAGATTTTTCTTTCTTCATTGACATCAAATGCAATTTTTTGTGTGTTGTGTCTTGTTTCTCAGTTTTTTTAATTGCAAAACTTGAGCGTTTGTTAAATTTATTAATTATTTATTAATACTGAGCCAGAAATGACAGTCTTAAAAAACTCCAAGGAGAGCTACTGATACAAGTGAAAGTGAAAAGCACAGCTCACATGCATGATAATTTACTGGAGAGAAAAAATCTGTGATTTGTATCAAGTAAGCTTATCAGTCCAGATGTGGTATGCAAGATAAACGTACCTTTGTGCTATCTTGACACAAAGCAATAATTTATCAATTGTGTTATTTGTATGCTGCACAACATCTCTCTTGGTCAAATAACCAGCTATGCTACTCAAAATCTCCCCAAGTATTCCAGGTCAAGTAATTGTTTAAAATTACTCTTGTTATGATATTTCATAACTGTATAACTCGTGAAAACTTCATGGACAAAGTTTGAAAGCTCATATCAGCCTTCGAGGAAAGGTAATACAGTTGCAGTGCCTCACAGAACTTGAGCTCAGTCTTGACTTCCTAGTGATGCAAACTGCTTGAATAAGGGTGGAACAGAGAAGTGTCTTTGGAAAGGGGAAGTATCTGGTGTAGTGGAGCAGCTTTATATGCCTCAAACATATAACCTGTGAGAGAAAAAGGCTAAAGGAAACAAAGTGTTCAATCCCTCTTTATCTTCCCTGTATTCTACAAAACAGAATGGGCAGAAATGGATTGTCCCATTCTCTGTCCTGTGCTCTGGACAGTACAGCATTGTAGACACATTTGGGTGACCTCTATTAAAAACACCAATAGTTTTCACAAAGAAATTCACCATTTTCAACCTTTTTTGTTGTTTTCAAACAAAAAGTTGAAAAGGGTTTTTTTATAAAATGTCTTCAGTTATTTTTCTTTCCCTTCATTCTTTATTTCCTTACTGTCTTGTTGTTGGGTCCCTTGCTTTTTTTTTTTTTTTTTTTTTTTTTCATATCCAAATGTCTATTTGAAGTTAACTCCGTCAGTGATCAGGTCCTGGAATACAATATCAATTCAGGTGGCTCATAGGGAGATTGCCAAATTCAGCATTAATTAAAAATAATAATAACAGCATTGATGGAAAATATGTAAATCTGCTGTATTAACAGAAAATACTCTCATGTATAACTCATTCTGCACAAGAATCTCAAATTCTTTCAGTGCAGGAACCTACAAAAAAGAATAGCTTTTACACAGAGCAGAGAGAATAAGGGACTGAAAACGAAACAAAGAAAGCAAGAGCAAAAAATAATTGAAAATCAAGATGGTTTAAGGGCCAGCTTTAACAAGTCTGATTAGATCTGTAGTTCTCCTGTCCATTTGTTTTCTCCTTTTGATGAATGCTGTCCATTGAACAGTGTTTATCTTGGTTGAAGAAAATCTTAGCTCTTTGCTACAAAGACATCTATTTCAAGGAGCTTGGAAGTTCTTGTTTTCTCTTTAGACCAGCTGGCTCAGTGCAAATCTCACCTTATGTCCTCACTTATAACCTGAAACAGTGTTTCTACTGTGTAAATGTTGATTACACATCAAGATTCCTATTCTGATATACACTTTTTTTTCAGGAGGCTATTTTGCTAAATCAGACTGTAAAACAATTTACCCAGAAAGATTCTCCCTAAAAAAATAAAATTTGTTCATTTTGAAATTATCCAGCAAAATTAAAAATAGCTAGAGTTATAAGATTAAAGTAGATTTTGATTTTTTAAAAGTAGGACTAAAGAAGATAAAGATTTTATCTTTTACCATAAATCTGGTATAATATGAAGAGGGAAAATATTACAAAATACCTTACTTAATGAAATAAATGTCAAACTTTTTTCCAAGCTGAAAATAGGCATCAGAGTTGCTATTTCAAAAAGAACACTTAAAGAACTGACTACCCAATCTAAACAAGACACAGGATAAAAACCTGTTCTTTATAAAATTTCAAAACTCTTAGCAGTGTAGTATTCATTTGTGCCAACAATATCTCTGTGGATGAAGCACTCACAGTGGCACTAAAGGGACATAGAGAAAGCTAAGACTCAATCCAGTTGACAAAACCCCAATATTTTTATGTCTTCAACTTTGAAGGATTCAAAATTAATATATTCTCTTCACTTTCAAATAATTCAAAATTGGGAATTTGAATTAAATAAAATTTGTTAATTTAAACCTTTTTAACAAAAGAGATTTTATTACTTCCTAGTTTTTTCTTTCATTTTTCCCCCCAATAAGATCATTGCTCTTGATCCACAAAGGTTTTATGAATGTAAGCTTGTGTTTGTAGATTTCTGTCTGCTACAGAGTACCAAAGCTAGAAAGTTATATATAGAAGAGTATCTTCACACAGCAACTTCTCACATGTTGTTCCCTTTAACACCTGAAAAAGAAATATTCATATATCCCATGGGAGCAAAATGAGAATGCACTGCATCACACTTGATAACTAAGGCAAGTCAAGCCCACGTACTCTTCTCCAACAGAATAGGTTAAATAAGAAGATAATGAAACTTAACTACAAGAATTTGATGGGTTGTTTTTACAGCAATATTCTACAGATGTTCATTTATTTAAAAAAAAAGAGGAAAACTGTTGGTGTGTGTTTAGCTTGGTGTCATGGACAAAATTAATGTCTAGCAAGGGTACTTTCCAAATGTCAGATTAAATCTGAAGTTTTAAAGAAGGTTTATCAATTTAAAAGTGCTCTGCCTGTGTGGTCTTGTAATGGTAATTAGATTTCTCTTCCAAATCAGACAATGAAAAAGGAAAAGAAAATAAAATAGTATCCAGGGTAAAAGACCTCAGATTCCCACACAAAGGAATCATCACTTACATTAGAACTATCTATACCATGCATAAAATACTTGTGCTGCTAATCTGCCCTGTTTTCAGCCTGGATTTTTAAGCTCTTCTCAGAGATCTGGGAAATATCTTAGTGGAAACAAATCCTGTTAGAGTGATGAGGAAAAAAATGTGCTGGAAAAGCTGCTTATCTCAACAAATTTATTACTCAAGGGGAAAAAACTGCACCTCAGCTTTTGATATTTTTGGTGGATGTTTTAGATGGGCATGGATTGACTCTGGCATACAAGAACATATGCATGCCTGTCAGGACAAGGTGCATGCACACACCATTCCCTATGTTCCTCTGTGCCTTAGTCCCACTGAAAGAAACACCAGCACATGAGAAAATCCAAGCAGATGGGCACAAATGGAACCACATGTACTTTCAAAAGATCCCTTACCTCAAATTACTGATCTAATGTATCTATATTTTTTCTCTTTCAACAGACATTTATTAATTCCTTTTTTTCCCCCTTGACTTTTTCCTTAGTTCCCAGCATCAGTGAAATCCAGAACTGATATTGCCTATAAGGAGGAAGAAGAAATTTTCTATTAAATGTTAAATTATGCAAGAGAACAATAATGTGAGTGTAATAGATGAGGAATTGGTGGCTGTGTGTCAAGGCATTTTTTCTAGGGTTCTAGATATATGACAATGGCAAGACTGCCTTTTGACCACAGTGTTGTGACTAATACAATAGCAGGTTGGAGAGTATTGGGTCATTTTGGCTGAAGGGTCAAGGTTCACTCAATAAATCACTTACTCTAGAGAATAGAGAAATGGGGGCTTGGGGAACCAAGAACTTCATCCATCCAAAATGGGTAGAAGAAATGGGCCTTCAGTTAGAAATGAAGAAACTATGGAGTTAGTTCTGTAACTAGCTTCTGAAGAGCTTCCTCTGTGAAGGTGAGCTAAAAGGGTGGGAGCCATTCTTGAAGTTCACTCTGCATATTAGCAATGTATCCCTAGAGAAGCAAGGCTGTGGCAGACAGATCACGAGTATGAGTAAGCAGCACTGATTAAAATATAAGGCAAGTGGTAGTGATAGCTAGCAATTCGCTGCAATTTTTTTCCTTGGTAAGCCCATGACACAAAATTTGCTCTTGAAATCTTACATGAACAGCATGAACAACCCACAAAGTTAATGATGGACTCAATTTCATTTAGTCTATAATGAGAAACAATAATTCTAATAAGCATTACTGGATCTCATTTTTTCTCCCACCTTGTCCATTTATGCAAACATTTATATGTGTGTAAAAAGGTATGTGTCAGTGCCATGGAGACCTGCTTGCTGTCCTAGTTCAATCCATTCCTGTCTGACATTTTATCAAACTGTTAAGTTTATAGAAGAAAGACATTTGCCTGCACCTGAGGGATGGTGAAATAACTCTGACACACACACTTCACATCTTGAAATATGTAATCTATTATACACTAATAAAATGGTGTTTTGATAAATGAAACTGTTTATTTAAGTATGCAACACATTTAAATTTTCCTTTTACAGAGAAAAACTAGTATGAAACTTTCTGCTGTAACTCACTGCTTTCATAAAGTATTCAGGTAGTCCAAGAAAGAACAAATGAACAAATTTATGAAAATCAAGGCCTCCTAACAAAGAATTAGGAAACAGGAAAAAGAATGAAAAAAACTTATAAAGATTCCTCAAATATCTTGTTTGCAATGAATAGTTGAAGCCAGCTCTTTTCACAGAATATTATAATCTGTTCATTAAAGCCTACTTATTTTCTTACTATTTTATCAAAATTCAAACTATAATGCTGAAAAGGCAGTTTGGTGCTTCAGATATTTGAATAACAGTTTTTCACATTTTAATTTATTGAAACAATTAGAAAGCAAAAATGTTACAGAGGTGGCAGAAAGAATTAGCAGAAGATACAAATATCACAAAATCTGTGAATTTAGCTTGTTGTCACAAAATCTGGGAACTTAGCTCATTGTTAGGTTCCCCAAATTGTAAGGTAACCAAGGTAAAATAATTTCTGTGGTTCCTATATTTTCTTCCGAAACCTTGTGTCCCAGTTCCAGCCAGGACTGGGTTCATTTTTACAGTTGTCAGGAGGGGGCATGACTAGGGCTGAAGGTTATTCTAGGAAACCTCACAAACTGCCTCTGCTCCCTGTGCTTTGGGGTGAGAAAAAGACACATTCCAGTGGGTAGGAGAGGCAGGATACACTTTCCTTTTACTTGTTCTCTTGGCTTCAGTGACAGCCAAAAAGGACAACTGAAAATCTTACTATGATGCAATTTCAGATAAATTACTGCCAAAGACTAGATATTTTCCAGTTGGACTTTTTACCCAGTTCTATATGCATTAAGATTTCTGCAGAGATATACCATCATAAAAGCCAGAAAAACATGTGAATATTTGAGAAGAAGAAAGTCACTGTGATTTTTTTTAATACATGAACATGTGGATTTAAGTTTGGGGGCTTTGATCCGTCCTATGTACCTTGTTTGGTCCAGCAGGGTACCTGATATTTCCCTGTTTTTGTATATTTAATATTTCAAAGGTCATTTTTCTTAAGGTTGCACCCTATAAATGCAGAAATAGCAAGTGAAACAATTATGAATAGTTTTGTGACAGTGCATGTTTTAAATTGATTATGGAAACATATTTCTTAATCAAAGAATAAGAATGTGTTTAGCATACTTTAAAATGTTTATTACCTAATTAATGTATGTTGTGTTGTAAATTCTGTTAAATATTTTGTTTCATCCCATCCATGAGATTAAAAATCCCCACAAAACAAACAGCCCCGAAAGCAACATAAGTAATATCTTTATCAGCTACCTACAGTTCAGAGACCTTTGAAGATTATTGCAGGCTATTTAAAATAAAAAAAAAAAAAAAATACAATAAAATACAATAAAATACAACAAAATGCAATACAATGCAATACAATAAAATACAATAAAATGCAATACAATAAAATAAAATAAAAAATAAAATAAAATATAAAATAAAATTAAAATAAAATAAATAATAAAATAAAATCTGCAGGGTTAGGGCAAGTGCTTATCTTTTGAGAATGCTCCCAGCGTATCTGACATATAGGTCCTAAACTCATTTTTTTGATTAGCTGACAAGCCTTGCTCTGAAGCACACAAAGCATTCTAAAGTCAATTAACACTCCAGGCATTTTATGAGAAGGATGTCATCATTTGGATATTAAGTGTATTGTATTAGATGATAGAAAGCAAATGGCTGATGTAGTTTGGAAAATACAGTTTTCTGAATGAACCTACTGCATTGCACAAGACATCTGGTAGTCACAGATTCATCTGGTTCTTTTAATGTTGAGTTTTGTTATTACTTATTACCCAGTACATGCACATATTTTGACTGTGCAGTGGCTACAATTAATCACTCATCAGTATTACTGTTTTGGGAAAGATTTGAACATATCATCAAAGAAAACAATACTATCAGAGTTATTTAAGATGGAATTGGGAACTATATTTGAATTAAAGTGAGAAAATACGCATGTAAAGCAAAATGAGGCCTGCATGGAAGCTTTTATATTCAGAGCTACAAACTGTGAATCTAAACACTATCTTATGTACTGTAAGTATTACTAGTAGCAGCTTTCAGAAAACACCTGTTTTGCACAACACTTAGTACATATAAAGGCTGTTTATGCAAGACTGGCTGAAGTAAAAAAGCAGAGGTAATAAAGATCTCTGTAATCCATATGTAGACTCTAATTTCAGTTTAGCATTTTCATGAAGAAAATTAGCATTCAACAGAAGGAAGATAAAGAAAGTTAGAAAGTGGGCACTGTAATGTTGCTCAGGCTGAAGTTAAAGTACTATGCATCTTTATCGTCTACTTTGCAAAAGTTTTTCATAGCTAAGCCAGGCACAACTAGGATGTCATTGATATACAAGAGAGGAGCTTTTCAGACAAAAAGGACAGATAATCTGGATTTGGAAAAAAAGAAATAAAAAGAATAAATACTACAAAGTGAAAATTCGTGTCCTGCAGGAGACATTACCATAACTTTAGTGACCTAAAGGTGATAAGACTGATCAAATTAGCCATTCAGCCATCCTTGTCCTTCTCTTTTACAATGAATCGAGAGGAAGTTCCGATTCATCCTTCTTGTTTGGAACACGTCATTTAGAGCAGGGTGTGTTAATTTTCCCATAAAATGTAGAGGGACTACAAGCTGATCAACCTAGACTAGATGCTGTAATTTTTACATACATATATGTATTTAATGACTTCACAGTAGCAAATATGATAGAGTCACAGAGTATTCTGGGTTGAAGGGACCCACAAGGATCATCAAGTCCAACTCTTAAGTGAATGGCCTCTCCAGGGATCAAACCCATGACCTTGGCATTAATTTCACTTATGTAGTAAAACAAATCAGCCAAATCACAGCTATTGTTTCAAGAGTTCAGAAGGCATACTAAAAAAAAAAAAATCCACTCAATAGAAAATAAAATCAAGTGTACTTTCAATTAGATAACTTCAAACACATAGGGATGCCCTCTGAACAAATAGATTAACGAGGTGGAAATTTGTGCAAGATTCGTTTGAATAGTTGGATTGGACATTGAAATGCTCTTGCACTGAACTTTATATTCCTTAGCTGATAATGATGAATTCATACCCTGATATAAATCAGTAGTATTTGTAGCTGACTGTCATAATATCTAAAATAATAGACATCTTTGCCTCTGCTTTTGTTAAATTAATTTATCCATTTTAATTATTTGAATGACAAAGGCTTCAAATTAGTCCAAATCTCTGATTGAGTCCAGAAAAAAGTATTTCTTAAAAAACATACAGTACTACCAAATTTTTCCAACACTGGACAGTGGTGTCAATTACTTTATATATCTGTGCTACAAGATTGTTTGGGGAGTGATTCCACAAAGAATAAAAAATTATATACTGTTCATAAAAGTTTGATAGTGTTCAGGGTTCATTAATCTTTACTGTATAAAATGCTGAGCCAAATTCTGAGATAATCAAATGTCTGAATGCTTATGTCTGAGGAGTCAGGAATATTTTCCCTAGGGGATATCCCATCATTTTAACTTTTCTGTGCATGTGTGCTATGCTCAGTAATAAGTAGTGTAAGTTAATTGCATAAGTAGTTTGTTCAGTTCCCTTTAATGAAATTTCAGGGAGCAAAGAGAGATTAGAGCCTCAAAATCAGAGCAGGACTGTGAGTGTGCATGAGGAATAGGTGCACTGTGGGCATAGAACCAGAAATATAAATACAGAGGGAATCAGACTTAAAAGAGGCATGAAGGCAGCATGAAGAGTTGTCAGGTGGAGCAGACCCTGGAGGAGGATGGACAGCAGCACGACTTAACCAGCCTCTGCCATGTGCCTACCTGGGTGCTGAGGGTGTATGAGTGGTGTGTCCTCCTGGGGATTAGTTACAGGGCTGGGAAATGTGTAGCTACTTAACACTCTGTAACTGTCTAGTATCATGATTTATCACTTGTGTTGGTATTGATCTTTGTTAACATGGTCATAAATCAATGAACTGCTTCAAACTAATGTGGTTTGAATCACGTGAACTGACTGGTTTTCCCCAGTGACAGGATCCAACCCAAACTAGTTTTATTCTGCCTACAGTCAGAAATGTAGTTATTTTTTTTGCTAAGCTCTACATCTTAGACACCTTTTTCTTCTTTCAGCATCATGGCTTTGAGGAAAGGGACTGTAGGCAGAGCAGACAATCCAGAACTGATTGTTCAAGCAGAGACCAAAAACTATAATGAAAACATCAAACCCCATGTTTCTTTCTGAATATCCAATTACCACCTGGCTGATTTGCCCACTATTCTATTTCTCAGTCTTCCATTTCTCACTTCACTTTTTTCTTTGCTTATCCATTTACCAGTTTCCTTTTATATTTTTTTCCTGGCAAAACAAGAAAATAAATACATATCTAAAGCATTACTTCAGAGACAACTTTGGCAAGAATGACTTAAGTTCTGTTCTTCCTGTTCTCTATTGTACTGACAATATTTATGAAGATGATATCTCCTTTAAACTGCAGCAATGTTCTAACTGTAGCTGTTTTATGGTAGAATCACTGTCATGTAACTGAAACATAGGCATTACCATACCAGCAGGTGTAAGAATATTCTTACCACAATAATTTACAGGGCAACTTTGAAAAAGCTGTAAAGTCCCCCTGTAAGATGGAGGACCCAAATATAAATTCCCTAGCTGGAGAATTAAACTGCATCTCTCACTTCAAAGGCAAATTTGCCTGCTACTAGACTCATATATAAAATATTATAACTTCCTCTTTCTTGTTTTAAAAGAAAGAGTATTTAAATTTGTAGAAACAAATCTCAATAGCTTGAAATTTCACAGCTGTTCATCTCTTTCTATGTATTTATTTCTCTGAGTTGAATGCAAACTGTCTAGGTAAGGTACTTGATTGTTGAAAATTGAAATTGAATGTAATATAAAAAAGATGAAAACAATATTATAATTTTCCTCCCTATTTCTCAAATAGATGGATAATCAGGGAGAAGGATGGAGGAAGAAGTGCCCAGATTACATGTTCTCATAAAGCACATCCTCGAGCTAAAATCAAGCAGACACTTAAGTGCTTTGCTGCATCAGAATCCAAATCTCTCAAAAGGAGGTAAGTATTTGGAGCAGGTAAGAGATTAGATTAGGATAGTAGACAAGTAAGACTTTAATTATCCCTTCATAGGCCACCCAGCACTTCCTTCAGGCTCCTTTCTTTGAAAAATTATTCATCTGAAAGATTTATTAGCTATTTGCTGAGTTTAAATTTTAAAGTTCTCCTGTCACTTTTCTGGAAAGTAACTGAATGTGCAATAATTGAGCAGGCTAGTTCTTTCAGTGGCTCCATGCTAAAATTTTGCTGGCCTATCAATTCCTATGCTTTGTCAGTGTCCTATAATACATAAAATCTCCATGATCAAATAGCCTGTATGCTTAAAATTTGCATTTTTACAAGTCAAAGTAACCACCAATTTTCACCAAGACTAAAACTTGAAGGATCACAAGCACAAGCCAAGTAATAAATTAATGTATACAGGCAAATGCGCCATATGCATGAAAAAGATTTATCTAGCTATAACTGGGTTTAGGGGGTTTGTTTTGTTATTCTTATATTTTTGTTTGTTTGTTTTTGTGAAGTTTTTTTCCCTTATCCTTTTCATGCAGATATTTGTCCGGTTTCGTAGTTACTAACAGGTGTTGGATCAATAGTTGGCTGGTCAATCAGTGATTATGCATCAAGTCTATAGTTGTATATTTTCAAGAATTCCTATGGTTTCAAGCTAGTATTAAAAAAATGTTAAGATACAGTCTTGTGAGTTTTAAAAATCCTTGTAAATCTGGTTTTAGATTTACTATGGACGATGTATTCCTGGTTCAAAAATAAATGCATGTATGTTCAGCAAGAATAAGACAAACCCAGAAGTTTGTGTATTCTCCTCCTTCTAATCTAGAACTATTTGCCACTATCCCTGGTTGTAGATGATTCAAAATCCTCACTGTTTAGGTGTACAAGCCTTTGACAATAGGGTCTACAACTGCAGGAAATTATCTCACTCAGATGACTCATGAAATGATTTTAGGTGGGTTACAAGTACCTGCTAGAGGTATAGACTAAAACCCGTAGTTTTCCATTGGCAGTCTATACAGCAACATTAATAAAATGTTTTTTAAGCATTAGCATCTCTGTTGATACCATGGGTACTACACTTTCCATGGGGTTTTGAAGAACATCTTTTTGCATCATAGCATTTTGAGGAGCTTAAAAATATATATTTATTAAGTGTGCTCCTACTTTACCTCCTATATATTAAAGAGTTGAAGCTACAGGAGTGGCTCATATTTTAGTCTGAAATTTTAAAGGGTTTATTATTAAGAAAAGAACTCCTTTGCTCTTAGAGAGACTTGTGGCCTGACAGACTTCCCTCACATGGAGAAATCTGAGGATTCACACTACTCTCTTTACTACATCGGCATAACTCACATAAGCAATCTTTAGAGTAAGACTCAGAAATTCTTCTTTTGGCACTGCGGAACAAAATCTTTCCATACATAAGTCAAAAATTTATTGACCTGTCTGTTGTTTGTCTGTTTATATGATGAGCATAACCTTGATTCTATTTCAAGAGCATTTCTAATGTGGACAAAGCAGTTGTCTCCAAATCTGCTTCAGCTCTGTAGAACCAGACATTTCACTGAGTGCAAAGGACCACACAGCAATCCTCCACATAAATGTAGCTATCTAACTATCCCAGAAAGGAACACATACAGTTAAAAGTTGTCTTAGTAAGATTGATCCAGATCACATAAACCATTAATGTAGTCAAAATCTTTTTAAAAGCTAATAAAATAATGCCCTAATTTTCCCCAAGATGAGCAACTGAATCAAGCCGCAGGTCCTCAGAGGAAGGACTCAGTTAAAAATATACTGCTTTGGTCTTGCATTTGCAGGTAGCTAAGCAAAAGAACAACATGCTGTTACGGTATCCAGTGTTAGAAAAAATTAGAGAGAGATGTCTGTGGGGTGCAGAGTTTCTCTTTGTTAAAAAAAAAAAGTTATTTTCTCTTTCTATCAGCTTCATTTGATTTGATCAAAAGAGTCTTTTTTACTCACACCATTTAACAAATTCTCTGGTCAATATTTTTGTGCTTTTGTTGCGTGCAAAAGTCCAGAGTAAAAGTTATCTGCAGTAGATCTGAATATTGATGTTTTTTTAGCAGCCAAATAGATGTTAAATTTACTCTCTTTCTCACTTCCACCCACAGTGTTACATTTTGACTTCTCTGCAACCAGAAGGAAGGTCACTGCTGGTTTTCGGATGGTTGGACAGAAAGCCATGTTGGCTCCTGCCATGCCCACTGTTCACAATTTCCCATCTCATCTATCACTGTCTTTAGACATACCCTGTCATTTGTCTCTATGCATCTGTCATCTTCAGGATCTTCCTTCACTTGCAGGACCATTCCTCCATCTACAACTTTAGTCACCTTCTTTCCAGGCCCCTTTATTCTTTCTGAAAGTAGCTCCTTTAAAGAACTCTCTTTACAGTACCCAAGGACTTTGTTTTCCTCAATATTATAGTCTACATAGAAAAGAGTAACATGTGATCATCTTCCACATCAGTGATTCTGTCTCATATGTCTCTTTACTAATTGGAGTGTTCATGATGTGCCCTTTTTTTCAGTCTAGGTGACATAAAAGTTTGCAATCAGCCTACACAGGGTACAGCTAGACAGTATGAGGTTTGTACTTGGGAGTGCAGGAGTTAAATTTTGTACATTAAAATGCACACATTCACACTTCTACCACTTGTCAGTGTCCACAATTCCAGCCATTTTTCCCTGTGATGGCTTTGGACCTTCAGAAAGATCTACTTTGTCTCTCCTGGCTGAGATAGGCTTCCTATACAGTGCTTCAATATGATCATGAGCCATCGTCACTGCATGGAAGGGCATCCTTTCTGCACAGCTAGAGGTGCCCTGACACAGAGACATATCCCTGAAAACCTGTGCCTTTTGTCTCCTAAGCAGTAGAAACTAGAATGGCTTCTCGCTATAATAAGTTTATCAGTGTTTACTGAGACCTTCAACAAGGTCAGAAGTTTAGAAAATATAAAAGAAATATTAATGAACTATCCTTGGAGATGCTGAGATGCCTGGAAACAAGTTTTTGGATGTTACAATCAACTTTACACGAATTGTTAAAGGAGTTTCATCATTTTCCATTTCATCATTTGTCTTAAGTGCTAAGCTTTTATCTAACACTGGCTTTGTATCTTGCTTGTCAGAGGATGACCTTTCACAAACACTTAAAGACTGATCAGGAAAAGGAAGGTTTTACATTTCATATGCTGTGCTACTCTGTCATACCTGTTGACATCTTTGAGGATACAGTTACTTGATGTGAAAACACACTTGCTTGGAGAACCCTGCCAAGAGTGTACAAACATATACAATATAGGAAAATAAAACCAGACCCCAAAACAAACCAAGTAAATAAACAAAAACATAAACAAACAAACAAAACTAAAGAAAGAAACAAACTTCAAAACAAATCAACTCCAGAATATTTTACCAGCATGAGTTCTCACAGAAACAGTTTTACTTGCAGATTGAACTCCACAGAATCAATTTCTCTTGTGAAAACTAGGTGCAAATATTGACTTTTGTGTGATGAGGGCTTATGTACTTCATTAAGATGCTGAACACTGTCCCTGAGTACCAAACACCTCCTGTGAGTGATTCTGTGACCACAATCTCACAGGATTTAGCACTACAGGCTTTACATTAACATTTGTCTCAATACTATGGGTCTTAATCTGCTGAAATTACTTTAAAGAAACTCAAGTTGACTTGACTGGGAAAATGGCAGGGCTTGAGCATGAAGAAGCAGAAGGCTAGAGGGGCATAGCTATTTAATTGAACACAGTTGTTTAAATTTCAGGAAGGAGATGCTTGGATTTGTAGTCCAGAAGAGGAACATAGTATCTCTTTGAATTGTCTTGTATACTGCAGGCCACAAACCACAACATACTCCTAAAAACTCATGTCCTACATTAAAAGACCAAGATCCATCAACGACATTTTGCCACATCAAAAGAATTCTGGAAATTAGGGGTTTATTTTATTTTTTTGTATAGCACTGACTTACCTAGACAGTCCTGGAAAGCAGATTGTGTCCAGATTTCCTTGTGAAAGCTGGGGGATAGGAGAAAGGGAAAAGGAAAAAAAAAGCAAAAAAAGAACCCACCCCAAAATATAAGATAAGCAATAGTGGTTTGAGCATAAGGGCAAAACAAACATATAGTCACCTAAAGGATTTTTAATATCCTGGTAAAATATGTCAAGATAAGGATCAGCAACTATTTTAGTGCTGATCATGTAGAGTCTTGTTTTATAATCAGAAATGCGGTAGAGAAAGGGAAATAGGAAGGTAAGCTGTGTAACAGAGCAGGAAAAATATGTAATTTGATAGAAAAGGAGAGATTAATTTTCCTTGCGCTCCACTAAAGGTTAGTAAGAAATAAGATATTTTTTTAAAAAATGTATCATAAGATTTACTTCTTACTTCCTAATTAGTCTTTTATACATGAAATAATTCCCTTTAATCTCTATGAAAGTGTCCTGAAAGAAGCCAATTCTTAGCAATTCTCACCAAATGAAATTATAGACAAATGAAATTACAGTTTTGTACTAAATCTCACAGAAACAAGTATCAAGAAAAAAATAACAACAATTTTCTTTATAATTTTAAGATTTATATATCTTGCAAATTTTTAAGGAAAAAATAAGCTAATCTCAAGAGAGAACCACTGAATGTGTATTTTATAATGGCCTCGAGAGTGACCAGCTTTAAAAAGTACTTACTAATATTAGGAATAACATAGGAATGTCATAATATGCTGAATTTAGAGTTTTCACTTTTAGATGCCTGAAATCAGAGTGTGTGTGATAACAAATGAAAAACATGTCTTGTACCAAATGAAAAATCTGGAGATGAGTTTTAAAGGTGTCATGCAATCATCATGGCAGAACTAATATTTGATAAGAAGTTATAAACCCTAACATTATTTAATAGTGAACGGAACTGAGCTAGAAGAGTCATAGCCAAGGCACAAAAAATTTAGAAATGAAAAGTCCCTCCTCATTATCTTGTGGCAGAGTAGCAGTGGCATAATGCATAATGATTCCATAACACAGGGAGTCTTTTAGTGTAATTAAAAGTCAGTAGAATGGAACACAATTATAAGAATTTAATATTTTTTTTAAGGCAATGTGTGGTCAGCCAGGGAAATTCACTGTCACAGAAAATCATTAAGATGCCATCTATGCCAAAAACTGGAAAAGACTATGAAATTTTTTTTATCAATTATAATATCTGCAGGTATCCACTGTGGGGAGAAAAGAAGCTGCACTGTACATTATACCACTGTGTGTATATTTATCTACTGTACTTAGAATATCACATATTGGCTAGACCCCTGAATAAATTGAAATGGTAGGTACTTCTGTTTCACAAATCATTTACCCATAGTCATAAGTGCTGTCAAGCAAGGCATTCACGTACCAGAGTACTTATTTCATATGTATTTAAACATCTGCAAGTTGTTTGTATAAGGTAGTCAAAGCTAGTCTTCCTTTACACTAACCAGGGAAAGCAACACTGAAAAGACCCTTCACCTCACAGACTCAATGTCTTAGGCTGATTCCCTCCCAGGATTTCCCTATTTCTTTAACTCTGTCTGCAGAGAGTCTGGAGTAATTGTCTTGAATTTAACCACAAACTATTTAGTGACTAATAGGCATTAGATCAATCTTGTTCTCAACATCTCTGTCCTGTCTACAGAAAGAGAGACATCTACAGAAGAAATTTATCCCCTTGTAAAATACATCTAAAGTGGAGGATAGGATTTAACTTCTCAGAATTCTTAGTTCTGTCCATTAAGCACAGGAATAGCCAAAATAACCAGTTGTCATTTAAGTTACATTTGTAGAACACAAAAGTGCTAGAGAAGAGCCACATCCTTAGACGTCTTGTTGAGATTAAGAACATTTGCTGACTTAGCATACAAATGAGCCATGTGGGCTAAATCAGTTAGAGATTTTTTGACAAGAAGGCGTAAGATCTGATCATGGGCTGGGATGTGAGATGTGATACCTGCTAAGTTCATGAATTAAAGTCCCTGAATGTTAGCATGCTGCCTACTTTGTCTAAACCAGCTATGCTGTGAAGTGAAGCCTCTCTGGAAGCACCTTCATACACCATCAGAGGAAAAAAGGGAACGGGGCAATGATGAAATCAATTTGCTTGGCATTAGTAAGGAGTGCAAACATATATCTAAGGGACAGGCTCCCATTTCTATAAGGATTATATTCAAATTTTATTTATTTTACCCTGCCTAGTGAAGAAACACAGGGGATAATGATGATCTCTGTGGTGCACCAAGCTGTCTTTTAAATTATGGTGTCTCACTTTGATGAGTGTTCTAGTTTTTCACATATCTAACAAGTATGAGGTAAACAATCCTTAAAATACTGATAAAATGCCAATCAACTAAAAATGACAGTAGAAATGTAAGTTAATTATTGGGTAATAGGCCCTAAAGATTGCAAAATGCAAATTGGAATCTATGTTACATTGAGAATGTCTAAAAAAGATAGATGGAATTAAAATGACAATATCATTATTTCAGCAGTTTTGAGAGCTGATATGAAACACACAGATATCTTCACAGCAAGGCTACACTGTCCCAGATCAAGCTGGCTTAAATTAACAAAGATGAGTACACTATTAAATTACTTAAAATTATATCATGATTTTATGGAAAGAAACCTTTTCTTTAGACAGGTTAATTTACATAGTAAAAAAGAGGAAGTCCTTCCAAAATGAATCAATAAAAGCACAAAAAGATGTCACTGGTGCAATTTCTAATACAGATACACAAACAACTCTGCAGTGTCACAAAACTGAAGAATCAGTTTTTATTTTTATTTTCTAATAAACCTATGAAATAATTGCATCTCAATTTGTGTAAGGGAGTCTACTGTAAGGAAATGAGTAGCATCTATTCTTTATGTGAGAAGATGGTAACATTGACAGCTTTCAGTGTTAAAACAGGTAATGTCTTATACCAGCAAGTTTTTGTTGCTTTTTTTGTTTGTTTTTTTGGGGGGTTTTTTGGTTTATGTTTTTTTTTTCCATTAGATGCAGGTCTAGAGCATAATATTTGCTGATGAGAAGATGACATCATTGACATAAGTTTAGGAGGATAGGGGTGCTTCATTATAGCCTAATTTGGAGGACTGAATGCCTCACTGCTGGTTTGGGCTGTGGTAGAGTTCATTTTTTTTGCAGTGGCTTGTGTGGGGCTACAGTTGGAATTTGTGCTGAATACTGTGATAATAATATAGAGATTTTTTTTTGTTATTGCTGAACAGTGCTTACACAGAACCAAGGCCTTTTCTGCTTTTCATACTGCCACAGTGGCAAGGAAGTTGAGAGTTCATAGGAAGCTGAAAGGGGGCACAGCCAGGACAGGTGAAACAAATTGACCAAAGTGATATTCTGTGTGACATGACATCATGCTGAGTACATAAAGTGGAGGGAAGGAGGAGGAAGATGGGGATTTTTTGAGGGGTGGTGTTTGGTTTTCCCAAATCACTGTTATGCATGATGTGCCCTGCTCTCCTGGAGAGGCTGAACACCTGCCTGCCCATAAGAAGCAGTGAATTAATTCCTTGGGTTTGCTTTTTTTGTATACGTGGCTTTTGATTTTCCAATTAAACTGACTTTATATCAATCCTTGAGTTTACTATCTTTTCCCCTTTTGATTCTCTCCCTGTTTCTGCTGGTGGGGGAGTGAGTGAGCAGCTGTGTGCTGCTTGTTTAGTGGTGGGGTTAAACCATAACAGCCTCCTAGGCCTAGAAGCATCCTAGGCATGCTCTGAGCACAGGATCACTGGTTAGGTGTTATCCAGAAGGAATCCAGCCTGTGTGCTCTAATCTAGCACTGTGAGAGGGGACAATTCGTGGTAGTGCTGGTTTTGGCTGGATAGAGTTCATTTTGGAGCTATGTTTTGGATTTGTGCTGGAAACACTTGCACAGAGCCAAGGCATTTTCTGCTTCTCACCCTACTGCCCCAGAAGGAGGCTGGGAGTGCACAGGGAGTTGGGAGGGGACACAGCCTGGACAGCTGACCCCAACTGACCAAAAGGATATCCCATGCCGTATAACATCATGCTCAGTCTATAAATCTGGGAGGGGAAGAAAGACAATGAGGTGGAAATTGGGAGTGATGGAGTTGGTCCTCTCAAGTCACCATTAAGTGTGATGGGGACCTTGCTTTCCTGGGGATGGCTGAACAGCGTGCTTGCTCATGGGAAGTGGCAAATGTATTCTTTGTTTTTCTTTGCTTGTGTATGCTGGTTTTCTTTGGCTAATAAACTATTGTTTATCTCAGTCCTTGTGTTTTCTCACTTTTACAGTTCAGATTCTTCCCCCCACTGTGGGGGAAAGTTAATGAGTGGCTGTGTGGGGCTGAGTTGTCGGCTATGGTTAAAGCTTGACAGCGGTAGATCAGCTTGAAAAGATCTCTCCTGGGCCAAAATAAAATGCCAGTGTGGGAACATCCATGTGCTCTGATGGAAAGGTCATCTACAGTAAAGGCACTAGCTTGTATGAATTTGCTCTTTTCAGAGCCCTGCATTAGTTCAATTATGGGACTGATAGGCCTCCACCTGAGGAGACATGTGCAAAACCCAATATTCCCCCAGATTTCACAAAACACTATCACTAGCTAACAGGCCACTGAAAAAAACTAAAATTACCCTAATCTGTTCCCTCCAAAATACTGGTGTGAAGTATGCTGCATAAAAGTCCTCCTATTGAGGGATTGCCAAGGTTGTAGGTCTCTTTTGGAAAAACTAACAGTTGCTACATGTGGTCCCCTCTGGAGACTATTGCCTTTGTTTCTTCCTTTTTAGGAACAGAATTTTCTTTGTAGATTTTATTGGCCCTAACTTCAGTGCAGAAGCACCAGGACACAGTTTTATGGATTCTGCACGTATCCCTTGGAACCTTTTTTTTAAATCTGTCCCAGCTTTGAAAAACAATCTTTAGCTTAAATCATCAAAGTATCTTATCACTCACATAATTAAAAAAGCTTTTCTAAAGCAAGCATTATGAACCTCTTTCTATTAATTCACAAAATGAAATGGAGGAAAGGGACAGTTGTACAGTGAGTCAATCACAGAGTAGTAACTAGACCCTTAGTTATCAACTTACCTCCATTGAAGAAATGTCATTGACCAAGGACAGCTGAAACAAACCTACAGTTATCAAGTTGAGAATGCAACTAACACCAAAAATGTCTGGAAATGTGGGGAAAACCATGCAGATTAACAACTCTTTTATCTGATGCAGAAAAAATAATTCAAAAATATACACATTGTTGTCATCGGCAGAAAAAAGCAGAAAAGGATTTTATAGATTCTTTTTGAAATGGATGCCATAAAAATCATAAAGTTTTGGAGGGGAAAAGATAATATTTAAGATCTTTGTAATCCAAAACAAATATGTGGAGCTTTGGGTTAAGATTTTATCTGGGACATTTTAATTTGCTTTTTTTCTAAACAACTTCTTAAAAAGTAAATGAAGAAATAATGTTATTCCAGTCGAATTAGGAATCATTCAAAATGTAAACTAGATTTGGAATTTATTATATTTTTTCAGGCTATTTTCATTATCTGTAAACCAGAAAGCTATATGCAGATTGTATAATTTGTTGAGTCTTACAGTACCTAGACTTTTGCTGCGTAATAATTTCTCCATATTTTTTACATAAACATAAACCCTCTCCAAATACAGTAAAATGGCACATAACTGCTGTTATAATGATGAAGGAGGAGTTTATTAATGGTATCCAGAAAGGTTAGCGTGGCACTGCTAAGAACAAAAGATGGATATAGAAACCTGAAGATGCATTGACTCATTTCACAGAGGTAAATAGTCAGTGCTGCATAACTGTCTCCTTCTAATTAGCTTGTCAAAAGATTTTGACAAAGACCTCCAGTGGATTACTGAGAAAACCTGAACTGCAGATTACCTCTATTGAATCATTTATTGTCTTTCAGAGCTTTTAATAGAATTGATCTAATCAAGCCAGTTCTTTTTTCTTATCAATTTTCAGCTTCTTTATTGTTTTTTGTTTGCATTAGCTACTACAAGGTTTTACAGCATTTTTTTTTACAGTTTTTTGTTGCTTTCCTGCATACATTTTAGATCTTCCTTTATACCTTTACTTGGACTTCTCCACCAAGAAATTTATCAGAGAACATACTGTTCCCAAGCTTTTTTTTTTATTATTTTTCTCTTTTCTTTCACTGGTTTTAAATGTATTTTTACATGAATGGATAACATCTTCAGTTTAATGCTACAATATTAACACAAGTTGTTCTTGGAACTAAATAGGCAATTACACAGTAAGCTAAAGATCATTAATTGTCTTTCTCAGTTCACCACTCGTTGTGTTTCTCTTTGCATTATCACTTCTTCAAATATAATTTCATGTAACAAAAATTCATTGCAGTAATTAATGTGACACAGATATACATTTTGGTTAGCTGGGATTTGACAGATATGGGAATACAAATCAAGAAATATATTTGGCTATTTTCTGACTTAGAATTCCTAGGACTGAAAGGAACAGGGGAAAGACGTTGATTGTCTTTTCCCATTAAACTTTTCCAGACACACGTACTATATCTACTTGCTAAAGTCATTCAGGTATTTACAGGCATCCCAAGGAGCTGCCAGACTGTGAGTGCAACCATTTAATAGTGAAATGTTTTGCTGCTCCTAAATAGTATGGTTGGAAGACAAAGTGTCCATTGCCTCTTTCAGCTGACATGCCTATATGGTGGTTTTGTAAGCGTCTGAAAAGGTTAGCACTGGAAAAATTACTGACATAATAACAGGGGATGATACAGCATGTCAGTTACTGCATTGAATCACAACCTACACTGACTGTGTATGAGAGCACCTACAGTGTACTGCTGTCCAGATCATCCAAGCAGATTCTGAACTTTACAATTTAGAAATGTAAAATAATGTAAATTAGCATCATCTCTAGCATAGTAATAATGGTTTACAATGTTAAGCATAAGAGAAAGAGCCTATTCTCTTGAAGCACATTGCCTTCAGTTTTTAATGACATTAATGCTTTTGTTTTGAGAAATAATTTATTCAGTAACAAAATGTAGTTCTCATTAAATAAAAAAAAAATATTTGTGTTAGATCCACCTATTTTGAATTAAATTTAGGGGAAGACTGGAGATTCAGAAAATTTGTTTTACCAGCCTTCATCTCATGATGCCATTTATGCTGGGAGAGGGTGCAACTCTCTCCTGTGACCAGATGATTTGGATTCATGAATATTGTCATGTGTTAGGGGCTGTCCAGTGTAACAGTGATGAGGAAGCCTCATTCTCATTTTTAGGGATTATTCAATGCACAGGGCAAATGTGCCAAGACACTAAATGATGTGTGTTCAACATACACATCCTACATTTTGACATGTTGAAATTGTGAAGAATATAGAGAAGGTGCAACAATATGAAGGGAGGAGACTCAAAGAAGGCTTTTCATTCCATTTTTTACCCCTTTGCATGTCATTTAGAAAAAAATCTTTTGACCTGGGTAAATTGGATTCAGATTTCAAAAGGGAGAAGAAGGAATTGAATTCAGTTTCCTGCAGTTATGCCATCAAAGAAGGGCATTGTTCTCATTGCATTTATGATATCTCAGTTTTGCCCTTCATTTCCTTTACTTTCTTTCATTAAAGATATGATTTAGCTTAGCAAAAATAACGTTTTGTTTGTAAGGGTTTTCACTTTGAATGAAATGGATGCACACAAGTATGTATCTGCATATATATGTATACAGGTAATACGTTTGTGTTTATTTGTCTGTATACACAGTTTCATTGGACCAGTGGTAACAACCCTTTTGTTAATGTTCACTTTTAAATTAGCAAGGAAAGCAAAACATCACTTATATAGCACCACTCTTGTATATTCGATAATGAACACCATCCTAAAATTTCCAGTCGCCTGAAGAGTTTATAAAATTGTATATTGTATAACAAAATTACATAGAATTATTGCAGTGTCCAAAGTCCCTAAGGATTGAATAATGAATTGTTAATTTGAAATATTTTTTAAAAATAGCTGAAAGAAAAACCTTCTTGCATAGTTTAAGGTAGATAAGGAAAACTCTCAGAGGAAAAAAATCTGATAAAGTGAGTGTATTTGGGAAAATATGTTTTGTGCAGCACTACAGTCTAAAATAGATGCTGTATGCAGCACATAAACATATTAATTTGTCAGCAGTTTCTCAGTGCCAAAATACTTGGCAAAGTTTTAAAAGCTATACTGTAGTCTGAGTGGTATGTTGGCAAGATGCCTGCACTTGTTCTACTATTTCAGTATAGCTTTACTTACCTCATAAGGATATAAACATGATTACTTTTTCAGTTATTGTAATGTCCATTTTGTCCTTCACAAAAATGTCTATACTCCGTCTTCCAAACATCTAGATCCTTTAACAGCGGGTAAAAAAAAAAAAAGAAAAAGCTGTCAACACCTAACACACATTCAGAACAAAGCAATTAATTTGACAGGTTGACAGTTGAAAAAGGTAGCTTCTGACAGACATCCAGTGTGATGCCAGCCAGAATGATGTACAGTGTAACACTTTCCTTAAAAAGGAAAGTAAATCAGGCATCCCAAAGGCAAGTCCTTTGTGTTTCATTGAAGCTTTTTGGTATTAGTGCATCTTTGTTGTGCATTCCTGACAAGCTGTAGAGAATTGTACTGTACCTAAACCATATTTGAGTAGAATTCACAAAGGGCAGTATGCAAATCCCACAAAAGAGTGCCAAAGAGCAAGGCAAAGGGCAAAGAAAGCAGCAGTGCATTTCCCAGGTACATTATAGATGCTGTGCAGACCTCTGCAGCTGACAAGGGCAGTGGGGACAGGGAGCAGGTTAGCAGAACAGTATCAGTCCCATTATGCTCCCTTCAAAGTCCATTAGCTATTATAGTGGTTAAAGCATCATAAGTTACTTCTGCTTTTCTAATTTGTACAAATGCTTGTGCATGATAGGGAAATGATTAGAGAGTGGGTAACATTTTGACATTTTTTGTTAAACTAAGACATTGCAATCATATAGATTAAAAAAACCTCATGACATTCTTAGTATCTTGCATCTTGAAAACATCCCAAATCCACCTTTTTGGGTCAAGTTCTCAGGAGAGAGAAGATAGCAATATGAACAGCCATCTCAAAGACCTGTTTCTGTGAGTCTTTAAGGTAAGTAAGGGAAAACCTGTATGTTTTGAAATTGAGAGATAAACATTAGCCAGAACTAAGTGTAAATAGACATTGTCTTGTACAAATAAAAAAAAAAAAAACAACAAAACCAACACATCTCTGCTCAAACACGAACTATCTAATGCTCATTCAGAATCTAATGTGCTCCATGGAGGAGCTATTTGAAATGGAATAAGGTTCACAGTTTGTAAATATCCCTGTGCCTCCTGTATTAGCAAGGAAACACTAAACTGGAAGACAGTTGTGTTGCCCAGCAGATTCATTCAGACTCTATCTAATCACTCTGAGCTGACTTTTAGCTTGTTGGAGACCATATACTACCTCTTCTTGGAGTAACAGCAAGACCATTCAAGGATTTCTTTTATGAAACCATCCCAAGTATACTATGTTTCCCCTTCATAACAGAGGTAAAAGACTATGAAGCAAACGGAATTTTAATTACACAATATCGAGCTGCATTTCAGACCTATAACTTGGAACAAATCCATCCCCTATACTCTTTAGATGTTATGTCCAGATGATAAACAAGTACACTAAAATACTAATTAACTGTAAGATTTGTGTCTTACTGCAACCATGCTTCAATTTACAGTATCATTAGAAAGATTTAGCAAGATAGAGCATTGAGATTGATGTTTGCTAGCTTAGTTTTTCCTAGCTGCTGAACAACCAAGGTTCATTAAATTGTGAAACACAATTTCAGGCCCACATGTGGGAAGATACAGTAACAATCTCCACTTTACAAATAGTATGCCTTTCATACACACTTTGATTAATGTTTTTGCACATATAAGCTTTGTGATATTGAAAGTTTTTGCATTGAGATTTTTCAAAATTTATCATACATTTTCTTCCAAAAGTCTGGGCCAAACCCTCCTCTTGATTGTCTCCCAGGTCCATTAGTTCAATGGAGCATGGATTAGACTACAATTATAGGTATTAGGATTTGGCTCTAGGCATTTAGAAAACCCAGATTGTATTAGATTCAGTATTTGAGTCTTAATTCCTTGGGATATTTGGTAATGTTCCAAAGCAATATCCTCATATAAACACCAGTGAGACAAAACTTTGTATATATTTCTGTAGGAATTTTGATTAAAGATAGTATGCAATGATAGTCCTCATTTACCACAGAACTTAGACCCATGCTTAACCTCAGGAACGTAAAACAGAGAATATTGTAAAAGCTATGTGTATATGAGTATCTGTACACAGAGACACACACAATCACACATACATAGATACACATATAATTTTAGGTTTCTGTTTTGTGTGTGGATGTTATTCCCCCTGCAGATCTCAACACTGAAAAGGGTTTAGAAAAAAATTGCCTGCAAGTGATTTGCTCAAGTCCATGCAAGTTACCTGATACTCAACCATTTGAGGAAGAAAATTCATATTAAAGGCAACAAACACCTCACACAGTCCATATAACAAACAACTGCATTATTCTTATCTGGGGCGGGGGGGGGGAAATAAAAAAGATGTTTTGCAATGATCAACCTTAACTGCTGCCTCCATGTATACATTTTTAAAAAATTTTGACTTTGCAGCAAGATATTCGCTAAACAAGAGAGTGGCTAATATAATCACTGAACAAGTGAATCAAATGATAAATTTTGGAATAAATATTATTGCTGTTTTACAAAAAAAAAATTAATCTACAGAAAGACTATTATTTTAAAAATAGCTTTACATATATGCATAAATTTTAGCTGAAGCTTAGCATTTTGCTGAAATATATATATGATGATATCTTTCTTATCCAGGAAAATGGTTTTATCATGCAGTTGTTAAAATGTATTCATTTTTATTTAGAATATCATTTGATATCATTTCTTTTTATTAATGATGTTAGGTAAGATTGCACATTTTGTAACTCCCAAATAATGCATTCCATGGTAAAACTATTTCAGATATATATAGTGACTGCTTATTAAAGACTTTTGTTCATGTTGAGGAATGCTTTAGATGAGTAGTTGATTCTTCAATGCAGAGCACAAAAAAAGAAGTACAGTGATACTTCTATCATTATATCATCTTTTTGACCACACTATATTCCTTTTATCTTGTGATAAATCACCAGTTTATGGACTTCCTGACCTGGATACTCTATGCTTAATATTCTGATTAGTAGGCTGTAATTAACTTTTCTTTTTGAATTTGCTTACTCACTTTTCAAACACATTTCAGTTTGGCACCCAATGTGCATGACATTTTAATTATGTGCTGTGTGAAACAAGCTTCTTTTTGTTTCTTTTAAAGTTTACACCTGAAAATTTCCTTTGTGTGCCCCTTGAGTTTTCTGATATTAAAAATGGTAGATAATAGTTGCAATTAATCAGCATTCCCTTCTCTGTGTTACTCCTTCCTTCCCCTATTGTCTTCCTCCCAAGATTAAGAGTACTGAAATAATGCATCTCTCCATGTAATGAAGCTTTTCTACAACTCTGATAGTATTTTGTGTCTTTTCCAAGTTCTGCTATATAAGTTTTGTAAACTATGAGTTCCTGTGTTGTATCACAGATTAAAAAAATGACAAAATATTTTTTCCATGGCTTTAGAGTTGTTTTTGATTTCTTCCTGTTACTTCTTGATATTGTAATTGTCCCTGAGCACATTATCTCAGTAGCTAGCGGTCTTAAAAAAGTGAATATCCACAGTGATGCTACATTCTGTGTCTAAGTGACATCTAATGTCAGGGTCTTCATGGTGTATATTTTATTCCTGTGGGTTTTAGTTAAATTTATAATTTTGAATTTGTCTACATATATGATTTTTTTGTTTGGTTGGTTTGGGGTTTTATTTTTGTCTGTTTGCAGGGCTTGGTTTGGTTTTTTTGTTGTTGCTGTTTTGGTTTTTTACTTTATTTTGATTTTTTCCTCTTTGGATACAACTTTGAGTTAGATTTACTTCCTCCAGAGAAAATCCTCGGAGACATTTTGTCTGAGACCATGACTACATTAGCTCTTGTTCATCTCTCTGCAGGTCTCTTTCCACTGCACTGCTTTCCAGCATCTCATTCCCCAGTCTGTACGAACATCCGGCCTTGCCCCATTCCAGATGCAGGATCCAGCACTTCCTCTTGTTGAACTTCATATGGTTGGTGATTATCTAGTCCTCTAATTTTTTCGAGGTCTCACTGAAGGACCTCTCTACTGTGTAGGGAGTTAACAGCTCCTGCCAGTTTTGTTTCATCTGCAAACTTGTTTAGCATCTCTTCATTTTCTTGGTTTATAGTAGCATACATGCTATTTCAACTGTGTTGCCATAGCAAGCAACAGTAAATATCCTTTGTTAAATTAATTCTTTTCTTATCTTTCCTCTCCCTCGAGCCATCAGCTCTGGAGAGCAATTTATCTGGAGTATAACCTTGATTGTGCTTGTGTTGCTGACAGTGATAGGAGTAAGAAGAGTAGCTTCATCCTGCCTTGTTTATGTTGATGCCTAGATAGTCCATGTGACAAACTAGCTTTTAAATTTCCCTCAAAGATTTGATACTATATGATTCAGTACAGGGCTGCACACTCACTTTTAAGTTTTATATTAGTTTTAATGTTTATATTCATAAGTCTGTTTTTGTCCTAGCTACTGATGGAACCTTTTGGATGATCATTCAATGGAAAAATTTGTTTGTTTTTCTGGTGGGTTTTTATCTCAGCTTGTAACTAAGAGATATATATTTTTTTACAAAGTATTTTTTTTTCTACTTTCTGCATTGGAAGCTACTTGCACGTTCTTCCTCAGCATAAAGAATTGTTTCAGTGGGGTCACAGCCTTCGGAGTTCAGCTGGCTGTCAGCATTCCAGCTGAATGGCATCTGCACTTACATCCTGCTTCAAGGGGAAATGCAAACAATCATGCTGCTTTGGAACAAAAATCTCAATATTTATATTAAAATCAATTTTGATTAAAAGCCAATTACACTGAAGATGATGCACATCTGTCCTGCTTTTGTTTGGGAAATACAGAGATAAAAGCCCTGGATCTAAACCCATTCTTCTGCTTCCCACTGTATTATCTTTAGTTTTGAAATTTTAGCTGCTCTATAATCCTAATCAGCCACAACAGTGTGCCAAAATATATGACTATATGAAGGAAGTATGTAGGGGCAGTGACTTTTAGCTACCTCTAAACTGCCAACTTCCATAAGTATTGTCTTGGGCAGTTTTAGGGAGTTCCTGCTTGATTGTGTGCTCAGATTTGCAGAGGGAGTACAAGTTAAAATCTGCAAATGGTACAATTTCATCAAGAGCTTCCAAGGCTCTTGATTCCTCTGTTGTCATTCTCTGGAGAACAGGGGAATAAAATTTTCATCAGAACTACGAAATGCCTACATTTTCTAGTGGTACAACTTAAACAGAAGAGATAAATAAGATACTTAGTTCAGGATGGCATCTCCATGAGATTTGCATGTGGATCGACTTAGCTGAATAAGTAGCATTCAAATTGTATGAAGGATTTATAGTTTCATCCTTTCTTGATTTAATAATATTGAAACTTACTCTTACACACAAGACTATTGCGTGTCTACTGAAACTGTGTGTAATCATGTTACAATGAATATTTAATATGTAATAATAAGGTGAGGCTAATATACCAACCTACATATATTTAGTAAAGGTTTTATAAAACAATACCATTTTATTAATTGAAAAAAGTATAATAGAACACTCATGTCTGTAAAATCAAACACTTCAGTACATAATTAACTTTTTCAAATTATTAAGTCCGTTTATGTAAATTATTATGAGTAGAAATGTACTTAAGTATAGACTGAGACTCGGTCTAAAACAATACATTCCTTAGTGCCCAGGAAATATGTTTCCCTCTTCATGAATAAACATAACATACACAGTGTGATACCACAAGAGAAAAATGATATAAGAGGAAAAGTTCCTCCTGCAAAATAAATGCCCTGTGATGTAAAATAAACATAAGACAGCAAATGGAAGAAATAAAAAATAAGCAAACTACAAGGTTATTGTCTCACTGAATAAACCAGACACATAAGGCATTTTCTTCTGTATACACTTTGATAGGGTGATTTAATCAAGCTATCTCTGTAGCTATCAGAGTACTTTTATCTTATTTTTTTCTTTTTTTTTTTTCTAGTTAGATGAGAAATGAGGCTTTCCCCTTCCTCCCCCACTCTGAATTGGATTGAAATTCCCATGTAGGTCAGTTCTGTAGGTTAAAAGAATAAAATGACAAGAGAGATGTACCAAGTTTTTATTTCTCTGATTTCTCATTTTATACACCTCTTCTAGTGAGCAAGGTTTAAATTCTTAATATATCACATTCAAAAACCTGTAGAGAAGTTCACTGAGAGCCAAAAAGAGCAAGGGAAGGATGAGACAGAAACCTTTTCAGAAAGTCTTTTTGTAGGTAGTTCATACACATACTGATTTCTGTTGTACCATTCCTGATTCTCAGAGGCAGATCAAACTTGAAAGAAGGCTGAATTCAAGTACTATTTTTGCTACTTGAACTGAGCACATTGCATCGCTCTTATCATCTTCAAAGGTTGCCTCCTACCTTATGCATAATGTGTCCTTAAAGCAATGTTGTCAAAATAAAAAACCAAGTAAGCCACTGCACAATTATAATTGTTGAAAGAAAACACTAGTAGTAAAGGGCAAAGGTGTTTTTGTTTTTTCAATATATTTTCAGATTAAATGGATAAGGCTTGTTCCAAGAAACATTTAGAAACAAAAATTTTAACCAATTATTCTAATCACACAAAACTTCTCTAATTAGAACTGAACGTAAACTGAAAAGTTGAATTCAGATGTACTCAAACTTCATGGCATTCAAAGGTTACTTGAATATCAATTCAGATTAGATATTTCAAGAACTTCTCTGACAATATTGTGAGTGTTTCAACCCATACAGGTAAACAGGCTCTTATTATCTTCCTTTTTCTTCTTTTTTGCAATGTTTCAACTTGGTACTACATATTAATGTGTGCAATATTTGTATTCCCTATTAATGCATAGCTCTGGGCATAAACAGCCAAATATAATTTTTCTGGATCTTTCCTCTAATTGTTTTCTTTTTCACTTGAAAAAAAGATTTCAAAAAGTTGAAGGCTTGAAATATGATCAGTACATTACATCTGTCATGCTGTAAGGTAGTAAAAAAGGTAAGGGATGAGATTTAAAGGTCTATCTAGGAACCTAATTTTCCTTTTCAGTGAGATCTGGGATCCTAAATTTCTCCGTAGGTCTTGACCAGGAATCTTATCCATACATGCAAATTTAAAGTGCAGAATCAATCTCTTATAAATAGCATTTTCATGTTGTTTTGCTCTGTCCAGGTATTCAGGTCTTCTGAACTAGAACTTACAGAGCTACTGAACAGTAAGGTGCTTTGCTTTAATCATTTGTGCAAAACTGGAATTTTTAAACTCTCCCTCACATTAGTACACATTTGCTTTTAATTAACCTGAGAACTCTATTTTCTATGACCAATTTTAATAATTAATATTGCCCCAAACATAATTTTCCTGCTCTAAATTTAAACAAGATTTCAGAGGCATTAAATTTAAGACCAACTGCCCAATCTTAGAAAAGGTTGATTATCTTTTCTGTTCAAGAGATTTAGAACAGATATGTCATAGGAATAAGAAAGAACCACTTAGATAAACTTATGGCATGTGAAAAACTGACCATATAGAATCTACTGTGGTTTTCATCTTGTTAAAATAAAAATAAGTAATTATTTACAAAACAATATTTGAGGTCTTTAGAATTCAATGATTAGAATTAAAAGTCCTCATGTACAACATAAGGACAGTCAATGATCCTAGGTTAATGTCATGATTTAACCCCAGCCAGCGACCAAGGACCATTCAGCCACTCTTTTACTCCCATATCAGTGGGACTGGGGAGAGAATCACAGAGGTAAAAGCTAGAAAACTCATGGGTTGGGATAAATAGGGAAAGCAGAAGCCATGCACACAAGCAAAGCAAAACAAGGAGTTAATTCACTTCTTCCCATGGGCAGGCAGGTGTTCAGCCATCTCCAGGAAGGCAGGGCCCATCACACACAATGGTTACTTGGGAAGGCAAAGGTTATCATTCCGAATGTCCCTCTCTTCCTCCTTCTTCCCCCCAGTTTGTACACAGAGCATGATGTCATGTAGTATGGAATATTCCTTTGGTCAGCTGGGATCAGTGATCCCAGCTGTGTCTCCTCACAGCTTTTCATGTACCCTGTCTCCTCACCATCATGGCAGCATGAAAAGCAGAAAAGGCCATGGTTTTGTGTAAGCCCTGCTCACCAATATCAAAAACATATCTATGTTATCATCATTGTATTCAGCACAAATCCAAAGCATAAATCCATATTAGGCACTGTGTAGAAAGTAAACTCTCCCCCAGCCAAACCCAGCACAATTAATCACTTTAATATCTTTTCTTGATCTGTTTAAATGTCAATCAAGAGCTATAATGACTTTCAAGATGTTGGATCTAACAACTAACTGGATTATATTTTGAGTTGTCTAATGGGAGGTCCCTTTGTCCTGCCTCCTGCCTGCTGTTCTGTCTTGCTCAAATCATAGCCATCTTTTATGAATTGCATCCAGTGTCAAATTGCAGATCTGGTTGTATGTATTGCTCCAGATTTTTTTTGAAGGGAAAAATAAAGTAGAAAAACGTACAAGCAACACCATTCAGGCTTTATTCACATTCACATCAAATACTTTATTCACCTTAGTTGCTTCAAACACCTGCAACAACCTGAGGCAGCTTCTGGGTAACTACAAATCTGAAATGAGAGATGAAACTCACTTGAGCACTTAAATAGGTAGAGGCATGCAGTCAAAATAGTTAAACCAGAGGGAATAAAAACCTGAATGGACTTATTCATCTCAGTCCTGCCTAGATAGCTCCTGCACAACAGATATGTAATAACACTCCACTCAGCTCCTCTCCAGTACTTTAGACACACTAGAGCCAAGTCAGACTGTCCATGAACCCCTGTAAAGTGTTAATGGACAGGAATCTGAAGCAGTGAATCCTGTAGGTCACAAAGGATAGCAGGTAGCCTATCACTACAGTGAAGTTAGAGTAAAATTACATTTTGTATTTGTGTTAGATCAATCATATGACTCCCCAATGGATTGTCAAATACTGAATAAAGCACTCTGAAACAATCCTATACTCTCTTTGTTAGTTTCAATTTATACTTAGTTCAAGGAAAAAATGTTTGCAAGATGAAAAGGTTGTATATTCTGCCTGTCTACTTTAGAGAAAGAGACAGTATAAAATGATCGGCATGGCAACAGTTGTTCTGAAAAGATTTATTTTCCTAATGCTCAATTTTGTTAATATTTTCAGCATGTTGATAGCTTGAACTGCATTTTTGTGATTTTTGCATGATACTGGAAGAGTAGCTCAAAGAATTAAAATTACTTTGTGTGAGGTCTAAATAGAGAACAAGGAATTACTAGTTAACCTAAGAGATTAACATGGACTAATTACAAAAGTACAAGAAGAAATGTTTAGAAAATTTTCAGAGAATTTTTGGTCTTTCTTCCAGGTTTGGTTGTTTATTTATTGATTTATTTATATTTTTTAGTTTTAAAATTATCTCCTGACTTTGGAAGGTAGCATTAATATTTTATACTTTAATATATAGTCTCTAAAATTATCGTTTTTACAACAATAATAATAGTTTTGTCTGAGAGGAGTAACAAGATTACTACTTAAAAAGATAGCCAGAGGGAATAATAAGCTTTTTGTACCTTATTAGCCTTGTAGCCTGTATTTTTGGAGTAAGCAAATTGGCAAGACAAAAGAGGGGGAAAAAAAGTAACCTGTAAGAACTATTTAGCTTGCCTAAATATTTTGTTTGTAATTAAAGAAAATTTTATAAAAACTTGAATGCTTCAGACATGATAAATGGATTTCCATTGAGCAAATTATGCCTAATCTCTCATAATACACAAAATGGTATTGTCCTGCAAATACCCATTTGCACTCCCTGAATGCATCTTAGCCCAGGTTAGAAGAAATTATTTTTGACAGTAAGCATATAGTCTTCTGATAGAGCTGTAAGGAGACAGGATAGACCCACAATGAAGCAGTAAAAAATGTGTGTGGAATTATTGATTTTTTTCCTATGATTCCCCAGGTAAAATGGGTGGATATGGATGCTACACCAAGTAATAGTCTGCCAAACCAAGGCTGAGTGTATGAGTGTATGTGCTAAATGGAAAAACCCATCCCTTCTGCACCCAGGCTCCACCAACCTTTGGGTCAAGGGACAATTTCTTTGCAGAAACTGTAGTAATTTTTACTGCATTTCTTCTCAATTTGAAAATCAACAGAAGAACAGCGAAATCAGGAATCACACACAGGATCATCATTTCAGGTTTCCTTACCCAATGCAATGTGGCAAACACCTCTGGTTATTTTAGATGTGGGTTTGGATACAAAAGGGGAAAAAAAAATTAAAAAAAGACAAAAGCTTACCTTTAGTATTTAAAGAACTTATAATTTATATAAATAAACAACATATGAATGATTAAATAAAATGATAAAATAATAGCATAATAAAATAAAAATAAAATAATAAAATAAAATATAAACCCTTGATTATGGAATAACTTGGGTGAAGTGACAATTTATCATTTACCCTCTATCATTTAATTTGTGTAGTATGAAAACAAAGCCAGCAACAGAACTATGGCTTTCCCTTTATGTGCATATAGTTTCTCTATTGGTACATACAGAGTATCTATATAGACATTACATTAAAGAGTAGATAGACGTGGGCCATGTTATACCTCAGGAACCTGATAAGTTGGCAGGAACTCAAAATCTGCCCCAGTTCTCCACCAGCTAGAGGACACAGACTGCATTTGTGCATAAAATGGGGTGAAGGGAAAGCCTGGGACATAAAGAGCTGGTCCCATGATGTGTCAGCATTTGCTTATTCTTTATATACCATAACGTATGGCAAATTCTGTTTTCTTCCTCTCCTATTCTCTGTATTGAAATTGTTTTCCACAAAATGATGAAAGGCATGTGTTCTTGGCTGCAAGCTTCCTCTACTGAATTTGGGGGAGGGGAGAGGAGGGTGATGACTGCAAAGGAGTTTATTTTCAATTTTCTTTTTCATGTACTTAGAGTATAAAATGTGAAAATTATTCAAGATGACCTATTTTGATAATTATTCTCTTTGTTCCTAGTGCTGTAATACAGCAGCAAGTGTGTTGTACCTGATATAAGTCCATATTTTATGCAAACTAATAACTAACAATAGAGTGTAGGTTGTTCAAATGACTTTTATTATACAGAGCATATTCAATATAGATAGAAATGTTTGCCTACTAAAGTCTCTTTATAATGGGTTGTATTGACTTTGCTGGTTTAAAGCTAAATATCAGCCATAAGGTAAGAGTGGGAAGGAACAGATGGGAGAGTTCATTTCTCAAAATGTATTGGAATCAAAATACATTCTTTAAAATTCATATCCAAATGTGACTCTGGGAAATTATAAATGATATCTCTACACTATTTTTATACAGTATTAACATAACAATTATGTAACACTGACAGTAAAGAAATAATTCCTGTGTAGCATTATTAATGTTACTGCTGCAAATATATACCTGCTGCCTTATGCAAGGCAATATGGCTGAATTTAAAGGGACCTCTCTGTGTGCAGTTTTTAAGGTTTGGGACCACAACAGTTTCCAAGAACAAGTGAAATATTTTATTAACAATGTGATCATTTATGTCATTAATCCTGTTCCCATTGCAGTGTACATGTCCACATGTGTTATGTTGTGCCTAACTCATTATATATTAACATAGATTTTGGAAAAAAAAAAAGTCTTACAAAGTATTTATTAACAAGTCTTTCATTGCCTCTTTTCTCAGATATCTGCATTTCACTGCACCTCAGATATTACTACCTTAGCCTTTTTTTTGTAGTCAGTGGAAAGAAATAGGCTTACACATACTAGGATTTGTTCCTTATCTGTTTTGTATGTGTAAACATTAGGATAATGTGAGTTGCATGTATAGTGCCAGTTTAAATCCATTGACTCTAAAGGGAGCCTTGCTGGCAAGCTCAAACACAAACATGTACAAAGCAGATGTCTGTGGTATATCAGAAGAATGTGAACTTCTGCATCAGTAGAGAAAGCTTTTGATAAGAAAGAGGACAAATGTGTGAGCCTTTCCTAAAAAGAGCCAGCTTCAATACTGCATAAAAGACTTTTTATTTATCCTGTAGAAGTCCCATTTTTGGAAACACTTAACTTATAGAAATTGAGCCATAAAGCCCTGGAATTCAGAAGTATAAATTTATGCAGGGAATGGTGCATTTATTGCAGAAATGGAGCAAACAGTGTTTGGCATCATAATGCTGGGTGACTTTTTATTTAATTTTCATGCAACAACAAACTGAATTTAAAACATATCTGTTAGAAAAGTTAAAGGCAGAGATTATTTATGTAGTCCTCCAGGATCTGGAAATAATCCCCTGCATTTGTATTCTGTTAACAGATTACTTTTGAAGAATTATACATTCAGTCAATGTCCAGCAATCTCTTCCAGTAATCTTTAGCATGAAAACTATGCTACACCGAATTTAAAACCTGGACATCAAGCATTAAAACAACATATGGCATTTAGTTTAAATTTCATGACACTTTGCTTGTGTGCATCCTTCATACAAAGCAGAGTCTTGAATGAATGTAAGCTTTTTTCTTCTTTAGCATGAAAATGTCCTGATTTATTATTTTTAAATTATATTTAGGTGTGACTGAAAGCAAGACTGCTTACAGAGAACTCAGAGAAGTTTAATATATCATAAGGAATAACTGAAAAGAGTTTCCTTCTCCCCTGCGATTTGGGGGAAGGGTACCATGTAGAAACCTCCATGGTACTGTGAAGCTGAGATACTGTATTCAAATGCTTCAACACAAGTCAGATACGCCACCTTGGCTCCCAAAAGCATGTCAGACAAAAGTCAAGCACTGCTCTGAATATGTGGCTTTCTAACCAGCACACAGCATGGCTTTTCTTCTTTACTAAGTGGGAAAGATGCCGGCAGCCCTCTATGCTGCCAGCACTGCGCTCACCTTGCTCACCACTAGCAGGCCCTGTAGAGGTGGGAAGTTCAGATTCCGTTCATTACCTGGCTGTGTACAAAGCAGCTACCTGTACATAGTCTGACCTCTGAATTGTTCAAGTCTCTTATGCTCCAGATACGATCAGAAGACCTGACAAATCCTGAGATACTTTTTCTGATTAAAGTTTGATGAAATAGATCCATTTCCCAGAAATTATCCATTCCCATGATCAACATTCTCAAAGATGTACCTCAGGAAGTTCCTGCCCTGCTCCACTAGCCAGCAGGCTTTGTCTCAACTCTACAGTGATAACCTTTAAAAATAATTTTTCATTTTAATTTACAATATGTTTTTACTTTATGTAGGGAACAATTATGATATCTCTGTAGTTAATTTAGCACCTGTACATTCTCAGAAATTATAATGAAACACTGCACGATTCAGCCTTTATAGGGTACTGAATTCTAATCCTGTTAGGGTGGTTCTTTAATTAAAATGTCTATTAACTTTTCTGCAGTTAATGCAATTATGGATTTATTTCTTCTTGCCGTTCTCGGAATAGATTTTATGATCAAATAATATTTAATTTATAAAATCCTACCTTAGGAAAAGAACAAGTCAACTGAGTAACATACCTATAAAACTATCCACTTTCAGGAATGAAGTATCTGTTTAAAAGGACTTCCATTCCTCCTTAAGATGTAAAGTACTATATTATCATTTAATTTCCCATTGTGTTTCTTTTATCACACTTCCGGTGAATCTAGAATACTTCTAGTATATTCTCCTTTACGCAGTCTATTCTGTCAGTTTAATTTTTAACTATTCCTAGAACTTCTGGTTTTATGCCTCTTTTCTTTTACTATGGGGAATACACTTACACTGCCCAACAAGGAGGTAATCTCAAACTGTATTTATTTTTCCTTATTCAAAGAAATCCTTAACATTTTCTTTTGTTCATATACATTGTCATGTTATAAAGTACTGGTCAAAAAAGAAACAATTCTGAAAAATAGCTAACTGATTGTGCTACTTTCTTCCAGGCTGAGGAGGGAAATTATAACATTGAAAGCATCAAACAGAAGCATGGCTTAGATCATACACTGAGTGTTTACTGGGAAGACTTTATACAGTATCAGTTGAGTTGGTAATTCATATATTAAATCACTGGCTTTCAGGATTGGTATAGCTCCCCATTTGCAGTTAATGCATTTTGTGTTAGCCCTCAGTGTGAAGAAATCGTAACTACATATACCAAGGGATAAATTCCAACTTAAAATATTCAAAACTATACATGGTGACTTGGATATATGCACTAAAATGCCTATTCTATTGCTTTTGCCACAGAAAACTGAGTTTTCATAATATTTCTCCCCAGACTTGAAATACTTTTTATTTCTAAAAATGTGATTTGAGACCAAAATGTGGGAAAGTACAGCTCTCAAAAACATCCATTATGATAGTTAAGACAGAAAATTTTTTCGTATAAAATTTTAATAAATTTCCTGAAAGTGAATTGCATTATTTTATGAATAAAATTTTGTCATGTTACAAGATTTAGCATAATATAAATACCAAGTTGTGAAATACAATATACCTGTTGTGGCTAGGCAGTTAGTCAGAAAACATAGGACTACACAGCCACATAAAACCAGTGCCCAAAACTAAACTTGACAGTTTCTCATATTACCCAGAACCACCGTTTGGCAGATGATTGAATAGCTCTAATTAAGTCCAGGAAAGGAAGTCTCTGATCAGATGTGCACTGAGGCTGGAGTTGGAAAGACAGATATGAAGTTGTATGTTATGATGTAAATAGGACTTCTTCCCCTTTCGTAAAATGATGATTCAGAGTTTGGTAGTCACAATGCATTGTATTGTATACTTTTAGAGTTTTTGAACAGGAAATTAATTTTTAGGATAATTTGAGTTTTAGTCACCTTGGAAATTATGTTTTTTAAAGAGATGTGTATTAATTGGAAAACAGTTTTTTTTTGAATACTTAAGAAAAGTAAACAGTCAGCTAAGTTTTCAAAAATTGCCATCCTCTGACTGCAGAGAGCAAATTAGATGCTCTTTCCCTTTCCTGTTTTTCTAAAGGCTGAAATGGCAGAAAGTTCTGCTAAAGAAAAAGCAGAAGCAAAGAATGTACTGTTTGAAAATCAGACCAAGTTTTTAACAATTGTGCAAAATGACACCATTTCAGTTTTGCTTTCAAGCAGAAAAGTAAAAGCTGCTTTAGAATCTGGAAATAGAGTTACCCAAAGTGAAACATTCTTAGGGTTTTTCATAGCGAGAGAAAAACAGTTAAAGATGCTAAATGTTCCTGCACAGGGATCTCTAACTTCATAGTCAGGGAAAAATATTGAAGCCTACTCCTTAATAACGGGCAGGGGCACACTGACTCATACATGGCTGGCTTTGAAAGATAGGGTCGAGCTGGAATGGCTATGGAAGGACTTTTCCTGATGCAGCCATTTTGCATATAACATGGGAACATGTACAGGAATCTTCAGTGCTATTCAGGAATCTTCATTAAGAGTAATGTTTTGAGGTGATTTAAGACCATGTGATATATGTCAGAATTTTTTACTGTGGGGTAACATCCATGATAGAATCTTAAATATAATTCCATAGAGTAACAGCTGAAGGAAAGAAATTACTACTTACCACTACTTATGCTCTGCCTTTTCCAGGAAGACTTCTCCTACAAAGATATTTATCCTTTCAACATACCTTATAATTGCTCTGGATGTTGATGTTCAATAGAGTCCATAAAAACAAGCTGATAGGAAATTAAAGCTTCATTAAACCAGGTAGAAAATGTAGCTTAAAGATGAATGGATTGCAATATGTAACTATAGTGATCCTGTTCTTATGTTTATCTTTGTTTCAGACTGTCACTAAATCAAGAAGCAGAAAACATTTCTCTTTTGTTTATACAAATCTTTTAATTACTCTACTAGCTTCAAGTGAGCATTGTCTGCTGCCTTTACTTGTGAGTCAGGAGGAAGCTTGGCAAATCAAACTGCCTTTGTTTCAACTGTAGAACATAGTTGGCCTTAGCTACTCTTTTCTGTGTAAATGTTCTACAGTAGGTAGGAAACATTGGTAGAGAGGATTGGAGGGTAATTACACATACAATGTTGGTTATCTTTTTTCTAACTTCATTTTACTTATAATGGTGGAACCCAATAACCAAATACCTCACACATATTACTTGAAAATATCCAACAAAAAATGCTGGTTTTTCATTTGTGACTACAGCATCATCACCATGGCAAGGCTTTGCGAACGAAGATTTGGGAAGGGCTCTAACCACGTGAGTATGTCCTTTAGGTGAGGCACAGCGTGCGCAGAACTGGCCTCACCCTTTGCTCCTAAGGTTCATCTGCCACAGCCGAGAGAGCTTGGACAGTGTCAGTGAAGTCCTCAGGACTAGAACCTACAGTCCCCAGTATTGCCAGGAGG
Source organism: Myrmophylax atrothorax (assembly GCA_026770055.1). Lineage (NCBI taxonomy): Eukaryota > Metazoa > Chordata > Aves > Passeriformes > Thamnophilidae > Myrmophylax > Myrmophylax atrothorax. Next base: position 77,971,528 of record JAOXXN010000446.1, on the reverse strand, counting down.
TCTCCCATCCAAGTACTAACTGAGGCTGAACCTGCTCAGCTTCCGAGATGTGATGGGATCAGGCGTCAGGGTGGCATGGCTGTAGTTTAACTACAGCGAATAAACACATACTGCACTGCTAAGTGGCAAAAGTTCTTATGCCCATTGTTCTCAGTTTAGAGTGCTCTTAGTGATTGGTTGTGTTACCAGCTACACAATCTAGCTGGTATCCTTTCTATCACTAATTTCATAGATCTACATTCTGCTTTTACATACTCCACCAGAAATGTAGACTAATTCAATATATAGGGAGCTGCTAAAGGTGTAGAGCTGAATCCAGCCTCCTGAGAGTAATTAATACATAAAAATTAGAAACTAGCATCAAAATACATTATATAGGGCTACAACATAATATTATAGTTTAGCTCTTCTCTTTTTATGACTATTTCTGTCCCAGTGCTTTAAAATGTGCGAAACACCCATGTAATTTAACTGAATCCAGAAAAAAAACCAGGAAAATGGAAATAAAAACTCATGCCAAAGACATCCAGACTACAGCTGACAACAAATTCATCCTGAGGGAATGAGGACAAAAAAAGGGAAAAATACATTAAAATCAGAGCTTTTCATCTCTATGCAAAAGGGAAGAACTTTATGCACATCATCCATTCTTAATGACCAGATTGTTCTTTCCCTGTTGTGTGTGCTAGGTAATGCTTTTCAGACACGATCATTATATTATATTTTGCTTATGTTCATAGATAGGACTGGTCAGAAAAAAAAATAATTACTTTGGTTTGGTTTGTTTGTTTGTTTGGGGTTTTTTACACAGAAACATCAACAGGAAATTCCTATAAAACTTTGCTTCTGTGACTTAACAAGAAAAACAATTTCATTGACTTCAATATTAAGTAATTTCCGTGTAATAAGAAGCACATAAAGAATCCATTAGGTCTAAAATTTACTGCTTTTCAGTAACACTATTAGGCTTTTCATGTTTGTTTACAGTTCACTTTAATCTCTCTCTAATTTCCTTTTTAATGAAAAATTTTATTTTAGAATTTACATTTAGGATTTAGAAGTTCTCTGTCTTACAGTCCAAAGAACCTGTTTACCTTTATTCCCCAGAGCAGTTAGGACTTTTTTTTATTAAAATACTTCAGGAGTTTTAGTTGTACCACCTCCACAGTGATTTGTTCACCAAAAAATCTGTTCAAAAATTGTAAATTTAAAATTTCCTCTGTCATATCGTGTGAAATCTCAGTGATGATTTCTTTCCAGGGTCTGTGGAGCAAATTGTTTCAGGCTAGGATACCACTACTTGCATTTTTCCCCTATTTTATTGTGATTTCATATTTTTATCCTGCAGTTGTGCGTTGTGAAAAGAGCAAATTCTTCCAGGACAGTTGTTTTAGATATTTCCATGATTTCATTTCTTATCTCTAATAACTGCACTCATGCTATATAACACATTTCATCTCTTGCATTTTTATAAGACATTTACTTATGTTTGAATTGCTTAACAAAAATTCCTGCCATTTTCTCCTACTTTCTTTGTTTATGAGGGGAGAGGTGAAAAGACAGAAAGTATGTTTACTTTATGTTTCCTTGTTGGGCTTGTTACTGAGTTACTTTCAGTGGCATCTACTAAACACATTAGGTCTAAATATTAGTAATTTAAATATTAGCTAAGCATTTTAGGCTTCTTTTATAGACAGTTAAAAGAAACGGCTGCTGGAGCAGATTTCAGGTCATCTCTCTCAGACAACTAACTTAACCAAACCAACATAGAGAGGTACCTATTCCCCCTCACTGACTAAAAGAGAAAGACAGGTTGATAAGCTTAGATGTAAATGTTTAAAAGTTCAGTTAGGTAAGACTGAGACAGCTCAGACTACACACATTTAATCTGAAAAGCTGCATTTTCTGTGGCATACTTTGGTATAATCTTGCTTACATATATAAATATTTAATAGAAATTATCACATGTGGGAGAAGAGACTAAGGCAGATAATTAAATTATGGAGTGAATAAATGTGTTGATTGGGTCAGGTATGACACCCATTGCTAAAAAATGGAAAACCTCAAAAAAAGGAGCATAAAAAAGTCCAAATCAGATTTTAATAGAATGCACATCTATAAAAATGTGCCTATTTGTCAAAATAATAAAAGTTTGAAGCAGAACTGATCAAATACAGAAAGATTTTTACTAAGTGCTGAAACAGTTGGAAAAGTATTTTTTTCTCCCAAGTCCTGCTTTTAACTTCCTTTGATACAAGGTGGCACAAAGTCAAGAAAGAACTTGAAACAAGCTTCACATTAATATTTGAAAAAGGGCACCCAATGTGTTTGATGTGGCGCCCTTCATGCAAATCATGTAGTCTGAGAGAAATCCCAATAGGAAATGCGAGCCTTTCTTCTTAGCACTCGCTTTTTTTTCTGGTTGATAATAATGAACTTTTCACACTCCCCTTGCAACCCCCCTGAGCTATACAGAAATGAAGTTATTACTCACTAGGTGATGCTTATTTGGGTAGGATTTTTTGTTGCTTTTTTGTTGATGTCTTTTGTTGCTTTTGAAAGTACAATCTCAGTCCAACACATATTTTGTACTTATTTTTCCCAGACTTCTGAATGATAAAACCCATGTGCTTTATAAAAACAACAAAATACCTGCTCTCTCCTAGGACTTTTAAATGCAGGGAAATGTATACTTGATCTGAAATGTCATAATGATATAACATCGGGTATTGATTTGAGCAAGGGACTGTTTAGGTATATCTAACAGTATTGGATAGGCTGTAATTCTTAATTCATAATACCATGATTTTAAATTTTTTTTCAAGTTTAATTATGCTAATAATAGGAAGTTACACCTACCAGAACTCTCCAGACATTACCATTTAAAGTATAGAGGTCAAACTGAATACAATCCATCCAAAATCCATAAGAATGTGGGTGGTAGCATTGATCACATTCCTTCCTTTTATTCTTGTTGAGCATACTTCATTCCTATGTATAGCAACTAATGTATCTCCCACATTACACCACCCACACACTTACTAACACTTTCCAAAGGCACAGGAACCTTTTTCTGCAATTTATTTCCAGATTACAATTTTTAAAATGTCACAGATTGATTCTGGAAATTGTTGAAAGCAGAGCTTAAAAAAGGCTGGCTTTCTAAGGGATCCTAAGGAAAAGAAGCCCTCAGGAGCCCCCAAGTGAAAGCTTCACACAGAAAAAAAAACAAAAGCTGAGTAGGAAAAAAACCCCAAACCACAAATATTTAATGATAACAATATTTTCATTACAGGTATAATTATTTCATTATGAGATATTGGCATTCAGTAAAAAGTATTAGGATTGTCCAGGAGATAAATGAATTCTGAAGCAGGTTTAGTTTCAGGATTTTTAAAATATTTTCTGACAGAAGACTTTTTCTATACCTTTGCAACTGAGTCTACGTGATTACGGGCTTTACTCCTCATTGGGAATTCAGCAACTCCAGTATCTGCTGGAGGTACAACACCGTAGCAATGCAGAAGGTTTCTGGAGCATACTGATGAGTTTCTGACATAGGCAAAGCAAGGTCCCATGAAAAAACATGTTCTGCTGTAGTTCGTACTTACAAATAATAAAGGACTGATCAGAAAGGTAAAAGCCTTGAATGCAGTGACCATGAGATGGTGGAGCTCAAGCAACTGGATCCAGATTCTGGACTTCAGGAGAAGAGTCTGGCCTCTTCAGGCATCTCCTTGGAAGAATCTCATCAGAGACAGTAATGCAGGGAAGACATGTCCAAGGAGACCTGGACCTCCAGCTGGTTCGTGTTGTCCAAGCTCAGGAACAGTCCACCTCAATACATAACAAGTCAAGAAAAGATGATGGCTAGAGACCTACATAGACAATCAAGTTGCCCTTGACTGAGAAGGAAGAGTACAAAAGACAGATGGAGGGAAGGGTGACCCAGAAGGAATAAGCAGATGCTGTCTGATCCATTTATACAGATATTTAAATCTGATCAGTTTAGACAGACATTTAAATCTGATCAATCAGGAATGGTATTAAGAAAGCCAAAGCCAGGCCAGACATGAACTTGGCAAAATATATGAAAGATAAGATCAACTACTATAATTACATTAGCAACAAAAGAAGATTAGAGAAATTCCAGGTTTACTGCTAAATGGGGCAGGGGAACTGCTGAAAAAGGAAGTGGAAAAGCCTGAGTCACCTCAGTCTTTTCTGCTGAGTTTTACCTTCAGGAATCTCAGGCCTCTGAGAGCAGTGGGAAAGTCTGGAGTAAGGAAGACTTATTTTGGTGTAAGATTTTCAGGTTAGGAATTATTTAAATGAAATGGATGCACTAAAGCCATGGGGCTTGATAGGATACACCCACAAAGGTTGAGGTAGCTGAACAATGTTATTTTGAGGACCATTATCAATTATCCTTGAAATGTTGTGGTGATTGTGGAAGATTCCAGTCCCTGGAAGAAAGCAGATGTCACTCCTATCTTCAAGAAGGCCAGGAAGGAAGATTCAGAAAACTAAACACTGATCAGCTTCACCTTGATCTCTGAGACAGTGACAGAGAGGCTGATAGTGCTGGAAATAATTTTTTAAATCTAAAGAACAGGAAAGCTATAGGGAGTAGTCAGTGTGGTTTTATGAAGCAGAACTCATGCTTGACTAAACTGATAGACTCCTATGATGAAATGATAGCCTTGGTAGATGAAGGGAGAGAGCAGTGAATAGAGCTGATCTTGACTTCTGACAACAGGTTTTTGATGTTTTCTTCTAAAACATCCTTAGAGATACAGACTAATGAAGTACAGGAAAGATAAAAAGACAGTAAGATAAATTGAAAACCTTCTGTACTGATGGTATCAAATGGTTGTGACCAGTGGTACAAGGTCCAACTGGAGGCCAGTGACCAGCAGTATGTGAGCATAAAGAAAAAAAGAATCCACTTTATTTTCTTCCTTATAAGCATGGTTAGACTCTGGAACAAACTTTCAAAAAACATAGTGGAGTATCTTGAAGGTATTTAAAATCTTAATGGACAAAATCCTGGACAGCTGATCCCACTTTGACCAGTGGGTTGGACTAGGAGATCATCCTATCTCTGCTATACTGTGATTCTGCAATTGTGTAATAAAGTACATAGCATTCTTTTCTTTATTAGATTTGGTCATTCCTTTGGACCTGCCTTGACTTGACAATAAGATCCACAGACAAGTTTTGTTCCTTAAATTTTTTGCTAAAAGAGAAAAGCAATCTGACTCTATCTGTAAAGCATTTAGTTCCACTTCCTTGTTTTGCAACAGCCAACTCCCAGAAACTTTCATAGCCCTCCCCTTCCCCTTCTCTAATCTTGCCATTTATTTGAGGGAATATCTCAGCTAGGAAAGAAAAAAATCCTTCATCTCCTTATGTCTCAGCCTGGTGAGTAATTAGGATATGTTTGACTGTGAAGAGGTCCCTCTTTGGTTACAGTGGATGAGAGCAAAGCATGGACAGCTTCGGAGGATATAATACAGGAGAAAAATGAAATGTTCAAGTGACACGAGCGGGACAGGAAAGTCATTAGAAAGGAAAAAAAAAATACAATGGAAAAAATTTAAAGGGATAGCAAGACTCATGATTGAACAAAAAAGTCACAATAAGGAAGGAATGAAAGGAAGAATGAGAGAGAATAAAAGATATGAAAGAAATAGTACTAGGGTGTTATGGTTTGAGCTGGCAAAATGCCAACTGCCCAGTACAGAGTCAAAGGGTCCCCTCCCAGGGAAAGGGAGTGAGGGGAAAATAAACTTAGAAATAAAGCTTTGAAATGGTAAGGTTTTTATATTTACACACAAAAAAAGAAAATTTAAAACAGAATATAACACGTATACATATGAATGTGAAAAGAAATAATAACACCTTCACCGAGATCATCCCAGCTAATAACCCAGATTCCAACCACCCAAACCCCAGAAAACCTCCCAAAAACTCTTCATGAGAAACCTCTCAGCAAGGCAGAGAGAAATTAGCAAGAAAATGTTCACCTCCCTAGATAAACAACAGTGCGGACAGCAGTAGGGCCTAATTCCAGCAGTGGGAACAGCACGTCCTCCTGGGTCAGGAGTAGGGATCAAAGGAGACAGAAACTCCTCCTCCCTCTCTTTTTATACCCCTTGACACTTCTTGATGATGTCAGATGATATGAAATAACTCTTTGGTTGCTTAAATCAGGTGATGTTTGCCTCCTCTAATCTATGTCACATCCTGTGAGACCTGCTAAAACTGAGGCCTAAATAAGGCCTAAACTGAAACTAAAACCAAAACTACCAAACAGGGAAAACTGCCATAGGATGAAATAGAATTTAAAAAAATGAATAAAAGCTAGTGAAGCATATTAAAGCATATATGTTAATAAAAAAGTGAAAATGTTCAAGAAACTTATTTTGACTCTGTATACATGGCTTCCTAAGTTTTACAATAAAAAAATTAGAATTTTCAGGAGGAAATAGAGAACAATCTAAGTACCAAAATCAACTTGTGGGAAGACATATATTACCTCTGTAAAGGAACATGCCCTAAATAATAGTTATCAATTTCAATTAATCTTTGAATATTTATACAATAAATAAACAAACATTGAAGAATATCTAAACTAGAAATCTTATCATGTGTGTGAAAAATATCCTCTAACTTCAAAAACTGAAAAAATTAAATTATCTTTTTTTTAATTAGTATAATTAGTAGAAATCATTTCTACCATCTGTCTATGTTTCTTTACTTAATTTTTTAACAGTGGAAACATGAAAAAAACTGAAACATGAAAAAGAAGGAAATATAAAAAGAAGGGTGGAAAGGAAAAAAGTTTAATGCTTAAGTGTTTTTTATTTAAATGTAGATTTTCCTCCCACTTTGGTTTTGCTAAATATATTACACTTAGTAATATTTAAGAAAATAATTTCAGTAGAAACTTTAGTTAATATATTTACTGAGATGTTAGATAGAATTATGG
>JAOXXN010000446.1:77947500-77962184 GCA_026770055.1 Myrmophylax atrothorax | reverse complement strand
AAGTAATTGTCTCCATAGTGTTTGGAATCTGGCACGTTTTCAAAGAAAGACAAATTAGGTCACTGGAGGATGTCTCAAGGGTAAAAGTCTTTTGGCCAGAAGTTCTTGCTTATTTATTTTGAGAATACATGTTTGGAATTAAAAATTTTCAAAGTGTTTAAAGGGTCAATGCGTGTGCTTTCAGAAAAGAAAAAGGAAGAACAGATTGATAGGTTAAATTAATTTTAAATTATTGAAAATATGAAATATTATTTTGAAGAAGTAAGGCATTCTCACATGACTGACACATCAGCTTAAATCACCTGTTTTCATTTTGGTTGAAAAATAGAGAAGAGCTATTTATGGATCATCTGTAGTAAATATTATTCAGGAACTGGGAAAGAAGATAAGCCTAGCTAGAGAATATTTCCTATTTTGGGTCCAACGGGATAAGCAGAATATTCCACTTTGATATTTTCATGGAAATCTGTATACTAAAGTGTAGACTTTTTTCTTTGTTTCCCCTGAGCCTTGTAATGTCATTACAGTCAAAGCAAAAAAAAGTGCTTGAGATAAAATCCCTGGTTGCCTTACTGGCAGTAAAGTCCAGGTGTGATAAAAAGGCATAAATGTCTACAAGCAATACAATTGCAATAATCATGGCTTAACTACTCTCTTTATCACTTTTTCCTCCACTGGCTTAAAACCAAAGATAAGCATTTAGATATCCATCTCTCACAGGAGCACCCAAGGAAGCACAGTAGGAACTAAGCCATTGCCTCTCTCTCTTCCCAGCTTTTCATCTGTATTTGGGACATAGCAAAGCTAGAATGCAATATTTCATGCCGCAGAAGGAAAGCAAGCAGGCATTCAGTGCATGCTTCTGAGTTTGCTCAGGAAAAAAAAAAAAAAAGAGAATGCTAGTCTTGGCTTTTATCATTGTTAACACAGCTTGGATGAAAGTCACAAAATAAAAAATAATAACTCTGAAAAGAGAAGAATAGAAGTTGCAAAGGGCAGTATAGAGTTCCACTGAGCTGTGGAACATCAAATCATTTTATAGAGTAGCTACTGCCTGAATGAATCCCACATCTACCAACCATTTTTTATATCAGTTCTGAGGATTAAACACTTACTCTGTGTTTGCAAGATGGAGATTTAGGATCAGGGACAAGTGTTTTCTGAAAGATCCACCCTTCTTTCTTGTTTGGGAGACTGAACCCTGTAGGTTTTTTTCCCCCTACCTCTTCACACCAACTCCATATTTATGCAGCAAAAAGAATCATCTGGCCCAGAGTAACTAAACTGTATGGTACGTCAGGGAGTTCTGCCAACCTTGGCAGAAAGAGTCACATAACTCCAGCTGGTTGCAATGGCTTTCCTTGTCCAAGAGATATTTATTATATATAAATAAAAAGTCTGATTGCAAACCCTAAATAAACTTAAAAAACAGTTACAAAAATGTGGGATCATGAAACAAGTCATCAGCAAAATGTTACTAGTTTTCAGCTGCATTAAAAAAACCCTAACCTGAGGGTCAGTGTTCCTGAAGCCTTCTTCATGAAGCATTATATCTCAGACTTCTAAAATCTTACACCTTTTACATCCCAGAGGCTGGACTCAACTTTTTAAGAGAAAATTGGTCTTTGCTCTCTGAAGCTGATTGACTGAGGGACTTGGGGTGAAGCATATGGGTGGGGTATGGATGGGTATGATATGTAAATGAACGTTTCTCTATTTTATCCCTTAAAAAAAAAATTGAAACAAGGACAGCAATAAATTACCTCAAGCCTGGCTTCAAGCCATGGAATGCACAGAATAATACTCTTGCCTAAGATGTCTCATAAACAAACTAAAAGAGGAAAACACCACTTTGTATAAATCAGACTTTAAAGACAATACCTTTCATTTAATCTGTAGCTGTGCTGACCACATTTAAAGTTCTTCACTTCTTTTCATTGATAGTGATTGAAAATGAGACACGTTCTTGCATTACCTCTTTTAAATATAATTTTTCTTCAAAATAAATGACTTTTTAATTTTTTTTCCTAAACAGCTACAACCAAAAAACATCTGACTTAATTCTTTCGTCTCAGCACCTACTGTAAACCAGTAAAGACACCTGTGAATAAACATGGCACTTTCACTTATTTTGTGTTTACAAACCCGGGCCAAGAACTAGCAGAGTCTGTACTCTGGCATTCAAGCATGGAAAGTATGAGCATCTGCAAGATGCATGGCAGGAGCCACAACAAGCTTGTGTGCAATATGCTTGTAGGGCAGATGCTGTGCTTCACAGGGAACACCCAGGACTGGCTGGGGCAGTGGGGTGGGCTGTGGCTGGTGGGCCCACAGGAGGCAATGACCCCTGCTGTGCCCTTACAGTAGCCGACTGAACAGGGATGTTATACTGATTTAAATATGCTAGAGAGTTCTTCATCCCAACACTTAAAAGGTATTATTTTGGTAAGTATCAGATCAAAAGACAATTGCAAGGTAAGTACCTGAGGCTTAACTTTGTACTAGAGCCTTCTATATCTGTGAATAACAAGCTCCCATTTTCTGAGGAATTACATGAATGTATTACATTATAGTACGGTAATCTCAAAAGGTGCATCGTATTTACTGTGTATCCTCCTGCACTAAGATTAGTACTTGTGCAGTCTAAAACTACTCTCTGAAGTGAAAGATTGTTTTTTCTTTTGTATGTGCCTGCAAGGTACCAAACACATGTTCTCTACATCATTGTCAGCAACTTTCCTCCTCTCAGGAAATAAAAGGGCATTAACAGTGGAATAATGTACTCTGAGAGGGAAAGACTATCTTGGTGCAAAAGTATCCAAAATATCCATATGGCAGGGGTCTTCAGCTGGGCAGAAAAGCCTGAAAAATAGGACATAATGCTACAACAGGATAGCATCAATAATGTGTCATAAGATGCCCTGACTTTATGATGGACTATAATGAATTTGGATCTCTCCAATTTCTGCCTACCAATGGAAAACGATAGATCTTCCTTGGGGCATCTTAGACTCAAGAAGTTTCATGGCAGATTCAAAACAAAAGAAAATAAAAACAAAACAAAAAACAAAAACAAAACAAAAAATAAAACCTCTGAATCATAGAAAGGTAGTATGTTTAAAAAATACCTATGTAAGATGGTCTAACACTGAAGTTCTCTGTGCTGAACTTAACACAGACAGTCCCAAGATCACTGAACAACAATCAAACCCTCAGACTTACACATACTTTCATAGAACTTTTTACTGATTATTTCTGAAAACAGTGGTTTTGTAAAGGGCTTGTGTGTAATGGTGAACATCAAAATGCATACAATTTTCCACAGTGGTATAGTAAGTATAGGAGTAAGGCAAATCAAAAGGAAAGGAGATATGTTCAGTTTTATTGAGATTACCAACTGGTGAGACTCTTAATTGGACACCACACCTAGATCTTTAGCCCACAGATTTAAAGCATGTTGATAGGCTGAAAAAATTCTAAAACTATATAAAGTTATTCGGTAGCCTGGAGTAATTTTTTTTAACCAAATGAGAAAAAGGATTCATCAATATCCATGAGCACTTCCAGGAGGCATAGAAATTAGATAAGGGTGCTATTTTAAAAAGCAAACAAAGTTATAAAAAACTCTAAGGACTGGGATCCAAAATAATCCACATTCACATTCTAAATTTTGAGAGTAATTTAGAGTTGGCATAATTTCTGAGTTTCTGAATTACTGACTGCCCAATGTGCTGATCACTTTATTGGATAGAGTGTCCTTCTGAACTTATGTTCTAAGACAACAAGAAGTCAGCAACTTGGTTCCAAAACCAGTTCATAAAATTACATGGATTGTGTTGTATGGACAGTCAACCTGAGCACGACCATATATTTTGGCCTTAGAAATCTATCAGGAAATCTCTCAGCAACACTGAAGTTAAATACCTGCTTTGGTGAGAATTGATGTAAATATCACTTGCATTTAGTAAAAGTCAGAAATTATAAGTAACAGCCAGAAATGTGGGGGAAAGGGAAGTGTTGGTCTTATTCAAGTAATAGTTTAGCACTAACGAATTCATAATAATTTCATTTACTGTGAAACTTCAGTCTTCTAAACTGATCATATGCCAATAATAAAAGTCTCTTGAAATAATTCTGCTATGTTTGAAAATATCTCTTCAATACTAGCATGCTATCTTCATGTGCAGTTGGAGATTGCTGAGGATATTGTTGATGATATCTGAACAACAGGAATAAATATAGTTTTGTTGGATTCAGATATGCTGGATGTACCATTCAAACTGTTACTTTTAATACTTGATTATGCCAATTTAGAGCATCTCTAAAATGTAGAGAAAAAGCAGAGGAAATTCACATTATCATGAATCTGAATCTTGTTTCATCTGCTTTATTACTGAGTTGAACATTCAGGCTGCTGCTTTTGTTATGCATAATAATTTGTTCATAATAATTCCAGTTATAATCATAATAGCAGTTTATTATCTTTAATATTGGGTTGTTGAGTTCTTCTCAGATGATTATTTTATTCAGGTAAGCTCTTATAATTTTTTCAATGTACTCACAGAACTAGTTTATCATAGTGGGACCAGTCAGGGTGGAGGATGTAACCAAAGCAGGCAGGCCAAAATTCAGATCAGGTAAAGCTGCACAGTATTTCTCAGGAATTACTAAGTTCCTTGCAGGACTGCTGTTCTGCACATCCTTTCCAGGCAGGAAACTGTTATTTGCTTGTCACAGATCTCCCAGAGCATAACATTGCAAACATTTAAATCAATAATAAGGTAATCATGTTATTTAGAGTGCAATTTTTGTGTTTGAGGGTTTCCTTAGCAAATGGCAGTAAGTGTCACAGTGTGAAAGATAACAGAAACAACAATGACAGTGAGAGAAATGACACTGCACTGTTGTGGCAAGGACTAAGTTCACCCAAATTAAAACACAATCAGAACATGAGAAAATATTGCAAAAGACAGCACATGAAAAGGAATTGAAACTATTTGTGACTACCGATTTTTTAAAAAATGCCTTTTTGCCTTTTCTTTGTCAGAGTCCTGTTTTCTAGGCATTTTCTGTAATTTTTGGAAGTCAAAATGTGCTTACTCAAGTAATGGGGCAAATAGCACTATCTCTGTGGCTACATCAGCCAACCAGGACTGCACACAGGATCAGGAGTTTTGTTTACTCATTGTCATGCAATGATTTCTCTACTTATCCTTAAAATTTCTCATGTTCAGGAACTATATTCTCAAAACACTAGCAGTAAATATGTCCTGAAGAGCATTTGTATTAGAGGTAAATGCAGAGTTAATATATCAACTATTAGTTGCAATTGCCAAGAAGGTAGTTTAGATAACTGGCAGTAGGGTGAATGCTTAATAAATTAAATGCATACACAAACACCAGGAGATAGAAAGGGATATTGTTTTCCTACAACATTTGACTTTAGCAGGAACAAGGTGGGGAGGGGGAGGGGTGGGGAGCAAGCTAAGGAAGATCTTCAAGGGAAACCTAATAGTTAAAGTACCAACAGACTTCCAAATGCTTTCAGATATCAGCAGCAAATGATGTATTGATTTTACTGTTAAACTGCACAGATGTAACCAACACATTAGACATGGAAGATAAAAGCAAGGACTAAAAGCACCTTATTTCATCTGTCACACCTGAGGCTCTGCCTTCTTCAGACCTTTAGTGTATTAGCACAGAAAATCAATTAGGTAAAGAGCTAAACAAATGAAGGGAAAATAAAAAAGAGTCCTCATTCACAAAGAGTAAAGGATGCCAGCAAACCCTGGAGACTCCAGCAATGTGCAAGATTTCTCCAATGAAACCACAGCAACTTTTCTGAATTTTTTTTTAAATAAGTGATTAATTACTGCCCAGATACATATATTAGTGCAGGTCTAGCATGTGATCAGTATTCCCAAGCACAAAAATTCTTTTCACTGAAAAGAAAAAGTGAAAATTTATTTCTCAGTTTGTGTTATTTTGAATGTCTATTCTTCTTGTCATCTTAATCAGTGTTGCATCAGTTGTTAAGCAGTAACACCCAGAAATAAAGTTTTTCTGAGCAACACCGTAATATGCAGTATAGATGCTCAGTACTTCATTCATATACTGAAGCATAGTGCTGTGAGATACACAACAGCTTTCTCCTGCTTTAATTAAGCAAAGTAAACCATCTCTAAACCAAAAACATAATGAGATTTTTCCGTTGTCACCACATATTTTTCATCCAAAGAGCAGAGCAGATCACTAATGTTTCATTGATTGACTCATAGTGAATAAAAGTCCACAGTGATATAATGGAGACAGCAATTGAAATTTGTCAGTAGAGCGGGACTCAGAAAACCTGGATTCGCTGGTGGAAGCACATACAGGTGTACATCTTCCTTCAGTTTCTCATCTACAACACAGGGAATTCCACCATTTCAACCCTTAGTTCTGTCCACCTCTGTTCACTGAGGTTGCAAGCTCACTTAAGAAAATCTTTAAAGACAGGATTTATTTAGTGCAGTAACTGGAAGACTGATTTCAAGCGTAGCTCAACTAGCCTTAAATAAACAATTATTTTAAAGGATGTGACAAACAAACCTCAAATTTAGAATTTATCAGAAGTCTCATTATTTTTTTCTTCTTTAGAATGTATTTCCTTTTTTGTGGATGCACACCTAAAAGTAACCCCTGCATAGATGTGTATATATTTTTATCTGTGACATCTTAAACAAACAGACTTGTTCCTGAAAACAAAGTTGAGTTTTGTTTTGTTTTGTTTTGTATTTTTTTCAGGCAGGGAAAAAATAATGTTTTCTCTTTAAAGAATTCTTTAAAAAGAAATTAAAATAAAACTGAATACCGATACTGCCAAATTGTGAATCTTCACACATTTCGTCGGTGCCACCTAGTGGAGACACAGACCACCCCATCATCCCAGTAGGAAACAGTCCTTTTGCCTAACCTTTTACTCATCTACAGAAGGGTTTAGGCTTCTAGCAGCTTTATAAATTGGCTTTCTAAGGTGTCTTTGTCATTTCTCCAGACAGCTATCAGATACAGGAGAAGAGAAAAACAGCACACTCAGTGTGCTTGCCCTGGAGTCTGAAGGACTCTAGGAGAATTTGAAAATATGTTCTCAAGAAACAAAATATCTACCATTGTCTTCCTTTTTTTTTTTTTTTTGAGAATAATTAAATTAGCTCTAAATAAAAACCAGGCAAGGTGACACTAATCTTGAAAATAAGCCCCATGCACAGCTTTTGTATTTAGATTTAATTCTTTGGTTTTTGCTATCTTCTCTTCCTAATTTTCTTTTTTATAATATTCATTTTACATCCAGTCAGCACTGCAGTTTTCTTCACCCTAAAGTGTCAGATTCAGTACATATCTATAACAGTGGGACCACAGCATTAAACAGTCACATACATCTCAGTTTTACCCACCAGCACAGAACGTTTTCAGCACTGTTAGAATTGCATGACATGTGGACACTGTAACTACTTAGATGCTCAGAGTTATAAATATTCTCTGACAACAGATTGAAAATTATACTGCACCCTCCTAAACAGCCACCTTAGGAACAAAGCATCTAAAGAGCCATTGTTGCAAAAATACTGTGGTGTGGCGTAAGAGGTAGCAGATAGCACTTAGAAGCTGAAGTATGGTAGCTTTGTGCTGTAGAGCATAGTCTGAAAGAGCATCGTAAAAAGGAAAGAATGAATCATGAGCTTTTGTGTGTCAGAAATGATGCTCTAATGGGTGTCAGCTGTTAGCAGATTCCTGTCATTTAAACACTCAGAGTTAGTTCCCCATCACCACTCTTCTCTAAGCTGAATTACCAAGTCTTTATTTCTATGGGAAATCTTGCAATTCTTTTACTAAAGAGTAGGAGTTCTTTTATCCCCGTGGTTTGAACACATATACATACACAAAAACATGCACATAAGCATATATGCACACAAGAGTAAGGTGGACATCTAACTACACTGAAGCCCACAGCATTTTCTTGCTGATTTCAGCAAAGACAAGATCCCACCCCAGGAACTGGAAAGGATTTTCTGGCTGTTTCATGGCTAACTATATTTCCTGGGCCAGGAATTGCACACAAACACAACCAAATAACAGATGATGGAAATCTGTAGGTAAGTGCACAAATAAAACAATGAAGCCAAGTAGTTCAGGCCTGATTAGAAAGGGGAAGGGTGTCTCCTTCTGCACTGTTGAATTGGCCATTAGTGTCAGGGTGGCTTTTAAATTCTTCCCATCTGTGCACTACTCGAGGTGTTCACCCAATGTTTGCCTGTATTATTAAAGGATTGAACTCTGTCAGAGGGCAAAAGCAAATTACCTGCAGGGAGTCAGAGGCCAGATGAGATATACCTTCACTGTGCTCTTTCCTTTAGTAACCAGTGGTAAAAGGCTACAAGGCAGCTTTTATGTAGATGTCACATCATTCACTGACTGGAACACCCAGCTGTGATAATAGCATAGGAAACGGGGGTGGGCAACCATTACTAATTCCTCCCTTATCCAACCTTGCTATTCGAATTATTAGCTAAATTGCCATCTTGGAACTTAATTTTTTTTCTGGTCTGAATGTTCAGGAAGTTTATTTTACGTGTTTAATTGTATATGTTATTACCTATTGTTATCAGTGAGTGCTTATTTTGCCTCAGAAACATTTTTTCCTGCATTTTGTTAAGTATTTTGCAATGCTTGATAGTCACTGTTACATATCCACAGGACAAACAATGAAAACACTATTTAAGGTTTTATTCTCTATTAGAAAAGGAGATAATTCACATTTTTCTTACAAAAAGTATTGAGATAAAACTCAAAACTGCTCACAATAATGATTATGGCATCTGAAGAAAAAAATAATTAATTCAAATACTCATAAGAAAATATAAAGAAATTGCTGGATATGGACAAGACATACAGTTTTGTGTTGATTCTAAATATTTTTGTTAATGCCTCCCAGTCAATTTGACTACAAAATTGTTAAATGCAAATTTTGTAATGTTTCGTAGTGAATTCTGTTCTTCAATTGGTTAATCCACATTAATTTTACTACTGAAAATACAACTGTATTTAAAAGGACGCAAGTTACAAACTTTTTTAAAAAAATAGCAAACCCCAAATTAATGTTATTTTCTCATGCCTTTTTTCAACTGTAAAAACACCCTAACAATCTCAATTGCTCCTTGTTCTACATGCCATTAAGTAGGGAGTTACTGAGTGCAGGAGAGGGGTATAGTTGGTCTGTGATTCTCCATAGGCACTTTCTGCATATCTACACCACATATAGAATTCACTCAAACCAGCGCTCCATTGCCTCTAGCAATGTGTGTGCTTAGCATAACATCACAGAACAGTTTCAATTGGTTACAACTGATTTTCATGTTTGCAGCTCATTAAAACAGTCAGTTATTAAAAGTAAAATAAACAAAAAAAAGCTATTATTGCTTCCTTTCTTTTCTTTTTTTTTTCATTTCTGAAATCCATTCTGAATCCATTCTGAAAATCCATTCTCTCTATATATCTACATGCATGATGTTCTAATACCTTTCCTCATCTCCACAATACCTTTGAATTTTCCAGGTTCTCCTTCAGCCTTTACACCTTGCAGCTTTATTTCCAGTTTCCCATTCAGCTATCTCTGGTGCTGCATTGTTTATCTGAGAATTAAAGCCAACCAAAGACTTAATATGAAGACAGTTTTTGCCTTGTGTTTTGTGATATCTCACCATCTGTTTATCTTCTAGACTCTCTTTGCACCATGTTGTTGCATCAGAAATATTCCAGATTATTCAAAGGAACTTGCTCATCTTCACATGCTCTCAATAGTGGCAGTTTCATATCCATATTTGTATGGTGTTACCTGAGGAAAAAGTCTTAGCAAAGAAGATGATGCTTGAAGCACTTGGTCCTCACCACTGGAGAAGACTCTCTAAATTGAGTTGTCCCAGTATAAAGCTATTCTAGTTCAGGAACCATGTCTGAACCATACATGGTTAGAACATGTTAATTTTTGCATTTCAATCTGTGAATTGACTTTTTACTCTTCTTTCTTACTTCTGACACTGATACTATTTCCTTGGGTAGTTCATGCCTATTCATTCCTGATGATGTAGAAACTGCTGGATGGCAATTTTCATGGAAAAAACCCACAAGGTCAGGGGGTTATTTTTGGTTTTGGGGTTGGTTTGGTTGTTTGGGGTTTTTTCTTGGTGGGTTTTCCTTTTTTTTTTTTTTTCCCCCCTGATTGATGAGCATTTGGCAAGTGGAAATAATGGGTTTTCTTCACTCCATGCTGGCATAATGTAGTATCACAAGTGGGAAGGGAATATATGCCCTAGCCAACTGTCACCATGTATAGATTACATTTGCTCTTGATGTAGCCAGAATGCCATTAAGGCTGTTAGCAACATCACCCTTGGCAAGGAACATGTTCCCTTTGAGGCTCTGAGGGACAGTTAAGTCTCATCTGGCTTTGGCAAAGAACTGGACTCCTTCCAGTATGTCTGGTACATGTCATTACAGTAAAACCACCAGGCACTTACACCAGCAAAAGGCTGCTGGTGCTTCTTTCATTCATAAAAGCTTCATTCTTCCCTAATAACATCCCCTTTTCATCAACATTCATGTTAAACAACAAGCAATCTTGGGAGGCCTCAAGCTTCTTTCCAAGTTGTTTATGGAAGATCAATTGAGCCTCAGCTCTTGCTGCAGCCCCAGGAAAGTTTTGAAGGTAAACTGAGCCACAGGTGTAAGGATGTAATTTCACTTTCACAGAAATCTCTGGTGAACAAGATATTCAGTCTGATTGTGCTGCTTAATCATGATGAAAAGTCATTCTGGCATAAGAAAAATCTTGACTGAGATCTGTATTTTTCATTAGGTTGAATTTTTATGATATTGACCATTATGTTACACTCTTGCCTTTGTCCTAGTTAAACTCGAAAACAGATTAGTACCTCTTACAATCTGCTCATTTTTATCTCAGCTTTGTGCATGTGTAGGTTAACAATCAAATAGAAATAAGGTTGACCATTTAAATTGGTATTCACAGACTATCTCCCACTGTCCTAGACTGAAGATTAGCTCAGATTTACATCTACATCTCTACATCAGGGATGTTTCAGTAGTCCAAACACTTATGATTAAGTATCATAATGAGAACAGTACTTAATAGTTCTTATGGAAATACGGAAGTTGAAGAGACTAATACCTCTAAAATTACAGACTATTCTGAGTTGGAAGAGACCCATGAGGATCACCAATTTCAACTCTTAAGTGAATGGCCCATATTGGGGCAAACCCCACAACCTTGGTATTATTAGCACCATGCTCTGACCAACTGAGCTCGTCTCAGTCAGATACTTTTTATCACCAATCAGCATCCTCAGATGAGGTCATGCTTCATATCAGAGCTGATATTTTATTATAGTCTATTTGAGAAGTGTTTTTCATTTCTGTCATATAAATTTAAATTGCTTTACTTAAAAAATATCTTCATATATTCAGTGATGAAGATAAAGAAATAGAAGAATACCTATAGTAATGCATAACAAAGGAAAAAATTCAAAGGTATAATATCTCTAGTTCAGACTTTCCAAATCTTACTATAAGATATAGAAAATGAATGGCTATTTGAACAAATCTTTGAAAAAAGAAGCTCATCTTATGGTATTGAATTTTAAATCATTATAGGTTATTTTTTTTCAACTTGAATCCAGCTCAACTGTATGCATAAAAAGAAATTTAATTAAATTAATCAGTGGTGTCTCAGACAGAATGTCTGAGATATCAGCACAAGTCACTATAAAAATAGCAAAAAGTCACCTAGTGCAGTGACCAACACAGAAATACTTTATAATAAAATTAAGAGAAATTAATTTGTCACTGTTATCCTTGGTTACTCCAGGAATAAGATGTGACTACAAAGGCTATTCAAACCATTAATAAGAATCAATCAAACCTGACTCCCTTACACAGTCTTCCGCTCATATACTACCACATCACATATTTATTTTCAGTTTATTGATGTTGCTGAAACCCAAGGTTGTAGATTTTGTGAGGGACCGGTCTTTTTATATGGTTTAATTGTTGTATAATCTACTTACTAAAATGTAATTTTCACCTCTGTTTGGGGTTCACAGGTTCATTATGCTGGTTATGAAGATCATTTTATTTAGCAGACACTTTAAATCTACTTCATTTCTGTAGCTATTCAGACTGCTATTACAGCAGTGTGATCCCCTCACCTTTCAGAACACGTATTTTCATGTTTTAGTTCCTGACCTAGCTACAGTTCTCCAAATTGTTCTCATAAAATTTCCTGATAACATCATATTTTTGACTGCTGAGAATTTTCCTCTCATCTTTCAGGACTAAGTTGTTCCTGATGCTTTTTAAATATACATTTATAAATATATAAATGCTTGTGTGTGAATTTGCAAAAATCATTGCTATTTTGAACTCTGCAGACTTTGCAATTTTCTTCAGTAAAAATATCGCTTATGAAAAACATCTGAGCAATGGTGGCTCACAAAGAAAGAAAAGCATGCAAGGTTAGAACACCCCTTTCCCCTGTTCATTTACAGGTTTAACATACGTTCATAGTCAGAGGTCAGATATGGAGATGACTAAATATACCTTACCACTTTGCAACTGCTGAAGGAGAACCTATAAAGTGCCCCTCTCAACCATAAGGGAGAACTGAAGATTTTACCTGGGATTTGGGAGAAAATTATGAGGGCAAGGGAAGAAGAAAATGGATGACCTTTGGGTTTGTTTGTATGATCATTTTGGTTTTGTTTGCAAAGCAAAGGTGATTGTAACTGCTACTCTGTAAATCATACTCTGGGAGGAATTCTTTGAGTTCACTTGATTTGAATCAAACCCAAAGAACTCTTATCTCCTTTCTCCATATACTATTGTTTACATTTTTGGGTTTTTTGTTTGTTTGGGTTTTTAGTTTTGTTTCTTTTTTTTCTGTGTGTCAACTAAACTTTGGGCATCACTCTATCATGAAATTAGGTTCACATAATTTTAAACCCAACACCAATGAGATTTCTATCACATATAATCTAAGAGCCTTTCATAATTTGCCAGCCATTATACTTTACAATGTTGCCCATATTCAGCTGTCATCATTTGCTTAATGCTGTAACTGGAAGTTCTTCAAGGCAAGAAAGAAAGCAAAACAAAAATCTTTATGTTCTGTTCTGTGTCTAGGATTCCTAGACACCACTGAAACATAAATAATTACTTCAAAATACAGAAACAAAATCATGTGTCCCTTTCCTGTTACTTTTCTTCAGCTTCCTGGCAATTGTGATGCCTTGCTGCATTAAGTTAAAGAATGAACTTGTATCCAGTATGCACACCCACCATAAAGGGTCTTACACAGTTTTAATTCAGATCTCTTCAAAAAAGCTAAATACAAGTTGGAGAGATGGGCAGAGATGAACTGTATAAAGTTCAACAAATGCAAATGCAGGGTCCTGCACCTGGGAAGGAATAACCTAATGCACCAGTACAGGTTGAGGGCTGATCTACTGAAAAGAAGCTAAGTGGAGAAGGACTTGGGAGTCCTGGTGTACAGCAAGTTGTCCATGATCGAGCAGTGTGCCCTTGTGGCCAAGAAGGCCGATGGTACCCTGGGATGCATTAGGAAGGGCACTGCCAGCAGGTCAGGGGAGAGGTGATCCTGCCCCTCTACTCATCCCTGGTGAGACCACAGCTGGAGTGCTGTGTCCAGTTCTGGGCTCCTCAGTACAAGAAAGACATGGAGCTCCAGAAGCAAGTCCCATGGAGGACTACTAAACTGGTTAAGGGACTGAGCATCTCTATTATGAGGACAGGCTGAGGGAGCTGGGCCTGTTAAACCTCAAGAAGAGATGACTGGGAGAGACCTCGTTAATGCCTCTAAGTATCTGAAGAGAGGGTGGATCCAGGCTCTCATCACTGGTGCAAAACAGCAGGACAAGAAGCAATGGGAAGTTCAACCTCAGTAAGACAAAGAACTTATTTACTGCGTGTGTGACTGTGCACTGGAACAGATTGCCAGTGAGGCTGTGGAGTATCCCTCACTGGAGATATTCAAGAACCATGTGGACACAATCCTGTGCCATGCACTCTGGCATGACCCTGCTTGAGCAGGGAGGTTAGACCTGATGACCCACTGTAGTCCCTTCCAAAATTACCTATTCTGTGATTCTCTCATTGAGCCCTCTGTAAACAAGGGGTTTTTTTCTACCAATTGAGTTATTTCTGCAGTTCTTTCTTTCTTTGCCCCACTTTCCCAGTTTAGGCAACACAACTACATTCAGGACTTCAATATCAGTGTCATCAGTGCTGTCCAAATGTGACCTCAACTTCTCACCCTTAGTCTTTGATTTATACATCTGAGAAATGCACTAATATATTTTGACACTTCATTTGAACTGCTAATGTTGAATTGGTTGTCCCAAAGTTGACTTCTGTGGGCAGATTTGTATATTCTGCAGTAGTAATACTAAACTTAGCTATTTGAAAGTATTCAGGATGTAGGTCCATCCTGCAAATAAAAGCCATCTTTATTTCCTATGGCTGCTTATCATCATGGCTCGGCTTCATGAACGAAGATCTGGGAAGGGCTTTATCCACGTGAGTGTATCCTTCAAGCCTGCACAGTGGATTTT
>JAOXXN010000446.1:77928190-77938861 GCA_026770055.1 Myrmophylax atrothorax | reverse complement strand
CTGTGCATCAGTTTTTGCCCCTTGCTTTGTGTCCTATTGCTTGGCACCACCAAGAACAAAGTGATCCATCAATTTGACACCTACCCTTCAGATACTTTTAGGCATTGAGGAGGTCCCCTCTCAGTCATCTCTTCTTGAGGCTGAACAGGTCTAGCTCCCCCAGTCTGTCCCCATGACAGAGATGCTCCAGGCCCTTAATCAGTTTAGTAGCCCTCCTCCTTAGGGACTTGCTTCAGGAACTCTATGTCTCTCTTGTGCTGAGGAGCCCAGAACTGGACACAGCACTCCAGCTGTAGTCTCACCAGAGCTGAGTAAAGGCATGGGATCACCTCCCTCAACCTGGTGGCAATGCTCAACTGAAGTTCTTTTTTTCTTTAAATCAGCAGAGGTCTCAGTATTTCAGACATAAAATACAGCTATTGTCCTGTTTAAAAATGATAATTTATTAAACTTGATAATTTACAAACTCAGTGTATGTTGTGGAATAACTCATTATTTACTGTCCATAGAAAGGGACAAGAACAGACAAGAATTTTAATAGCTTCTGATTAATGAGATTTACAGGAATGAAGATCATTACTTGTCAGTTTTTTAACTAAACCACAGAACTGCTGATTATCAAGTTCTTGAACAAAATGTTCAGTATGAAATGGTCAAAAAATGATACCCAGTCTGTAAAAAAATGTAAAAATACTAAAACCTAATATGTTTCTGAAAGTGCTATACACGGAGAAACATAGACCATCTGGTCTTCAGAGAGCATAAATCCAATTAAGAGTAATGGAGCATGCAAATTCATGCCAGCTGAGGATCTAACCCCAGCTTTGGTCAATGAATTACTATTTTTTTTTCTTATTGTTGTGACTATATTTATGTCTGTATTTTGAAGAGAAAACAACTGGTATTACTTCCATTAAAAAGTACATTGTGCTTTGGCTGACTTCTCTGACAGTGACACATTAAGGACATTAATCTAGGACAGAGGTCCCCGTGATAAGCACCAACAGGTTTTTCTGCTAAATATCCGAATGTTGAGCAGTACAAGTCCTCTTATAAAGGCTTGAAATAAATTAATCATATCACTCAATATAGCAAGGAAATAGTGCACTATCCTAAAAGTGTCACAGCTGATGTAACTCTTCTGCATTATAATGAATTACTGAAACTACATAAAAATAATTGAAGTATATACATTATTATAAAAAGAATTTCATAAAAATATCAAAACATCCACAGGCCCAGTTGAGATAAACAACTTATGGGGCAACAGACCTTTCAAAGTGAAGAGAAATTCAAGAATTAAATAATTAAACTGAGTTATAGGGTGTTAGAGAACATGCATGCCTTTATTAATTTTACAGTAAAGTGTGAAACTTTTTTTTCCCATTAAAGTTAATGGTAGGACACTCATTGACATAAAAACTGCCAGTATTTCATTCACTGTATTCAGAAAGTATAGATCACATGTATCAACTGTGTGTAAAACAATTGATGTGAAAACTTTAAACCAAATTTCTATGACATTTTTAACAGTTGTTCCCTGGCTGGCCAACAATATGAGCACTGCATCTCAAAATGTAATTATCAGGCCTTCTCTCTCTCTGGTAGAGTCTAATAAATTGTTAGACTAGTACAAAAGTTCTTTAAAAACAATAATAAGCTTTCCAGCAACCCCTCTGAGTTTGCATGGGTTAAGAAAGCCCTGAAAGTTGTAATATCAGGAGTAGCAAGAGATAAGAAAATTTCCCTGCAAAGAACAATAAAGTAAAAAAGATGTATTTTTTCTGACAAATATTATCTGAAATTACTCTTTGCTGAGTTCCTAGATGTAGGGATATTGCATGACTCTGTTTACAAATAATTTCAAAACCATGGTATTGTTAGTGTTTGCATAACTTTTGGGGGATTTTCCTTGTGTGAATGACACTTCATCTGACCAAGATGTCTATTTGCACTTATTTACTCTCACTGAGATGCCTTGATAAGAAAATTGACTAGTTCAGATTTCTCTCCCCTGTGTGAAGTGGAACGAGATCAGAACAAAGACAGATTCATGTAATCATCTATGTGTTCTTTTTGGGTAAAATATTAATATTAACAACCTTTACTGAATGCAGGAAAACAGAAAACTGGTAGCTTTACTACTATTCACACAAGGATTAAAAGTAGGTGTGCCTCATGCTCTGTAATGCCCAAAATATGTGCAATAGGTTGGAACTACAGCTTGCTGCTACTCTTTTTTTCGTTCATGGATTCTGAACATCTCTTTATATCAAATATAGTACCACTGATATCATCTAGAGTATCTGTTGGTCATGGCAGATAATAAAGTCATATTTTATTTTATTGCATGCGTTGTGAAGGGACCTACCATGTTATAAAGAAGGAAGCAGTCATGAGTTTTTTACATGGTTTTTAGTTATTGTTATTGAGCTATTTTTATATTGTAAATACTGTCAGATTAATTAATTTCAGAAATTGGATTCTGTAATTTACTCTTCAAAATACTTTTCTTTACTATAAGTTTTTTAAAGTTTTTTCTGGTATTTAAAAAATTTTAAAATATTTTTGATAGCCCATGCGTGAGAGTCACACATGTAGTCTCCACATTCTCACTAATGGTGGTTGAAAACTCTATGGAAAAAGATCTGCATATCATCCATGAAAAAATATATTTTTCCAATTTTAAAAATCATGAGAGAAATATTATCTATGAAAATTGGTTTTAGTTTCATTGGTGTTAATACTGTTCCCTTAGTTCAAAAAGCTCAACAATTAACAGCATATGGTCCATGGAATACTGAAACAACATACTTTTAATATGCTATTTTATATGTCATCTTACTTGTTTTTTTCATGTAGTTGGAGATTCACATATAGAGAGAAATTAGGATCACAAAAGTTGATCAGATTAGATGATCTGAATGTTTAATCTTTGATTTTTATCAGGTTATGTTAATTAAGAGTTTAATTGTATATTCTAGTTGGAATGGGACACACAAGAGTCACTGTGTATACATAATTGTAGGACAGACGTTTCAGTATGTAGACAATTCTTTATTCCCATGATAGTTTATTATCATTGTGACTTTGAAAGAGCAGCCAGAAGGAAAACATGATACAACTGTCGTAGGATATGAACATTATTTGGCAAAGTGCAACAGCAAGTTGAGTAACTATTTCAAAAGGGTACTGTAAGTTTTCTGAGTATGTTATTTTTAGAGCTGTGGGCACCTGGTAATTTAGAGTGATGAAGAGTTCAATATGTCTTTGTCCCAGCTGATATTTATCTATCATGCAGTGTGTGACTAGACCCCAGTGGAGTATATATAATAATTAGACCTACACTTTCCTAACTGTCTCCTTGATTCGCTTGTAGGTTAAAGGGCACAGTCTGAAACTCTGTTCTGTTAAAAACATATTAAATATGATATTAGTGGTCTAAAGCTTATACTTCCCTAGAGACTCCCACTTTTAATAACCTCCATGATAATAGATAAAGCAGAGGGCAGTAATCATTACTGAAATGGATTTTCTGGCAGAATTAGACACCACCTCCAGGAATCAATAATCATTTTAAGCTAACAGGGTGATTAAATGACCTTCTTTTTATTTTCCTTCATGTTGAGTTGGTTTTTATCTTGATTTAGAGACACACAGCCAGAATAAAGATAAACAGAGGACTGGCAGCATTACAGAATCACAGTGAGGCCTATCCCTTATAAAAGTAAAAGCATTTTACTTTAATGAATGTCCAATCTGTGACTTCTAAAGAATTACTATAAAAATTCTAGATGCAGAATATATTAATGGATTATACCCCAGGATAGTTCTTGTTTTTAAAAGATTTGCACCATTAGTTTTGCTGCAGCAGGTGCTATGTTTCTATATTTAGTAATTTATTGCTCCAGAGCTTCCTTGAGGATATCTGTGTTGAATAATAACATTTTCATTAATCCTTTCTTTTTCCACATCCTCTTGGTCTCTGTGAAGGAGTATTAGATGACTACATGTCTTTCTTTCCTCACAAAGGAGGGAGAGCGAGAAGTACCTAACTTCAGCATGCTGATGTTTTGATTAGCTACAGCTAACCAGGTAAGATTGTTGTAAAGTTGACTTCTTGAAATCCAAAGATCTGTAGGATTTTTTTCCCTGTCTTCTGAAAAATACCCTCTGGTGAGGTGGGGGTATTTTTGTTTGTTTCTCATATAAGAGAAAGATGTTTAAGTCTAACCAAAATATTAGAATGCTGCATGATCACAGAAAACCCCACAAAAATTATTGTGTTGTCTGTATCAGTTTGAAGAATCGGATACAAGCATATGACAACAGCATATAATATAGTACATAATCCATAGGGATAGTTGTGCTTGCAGAGTACATTGCACTCTCCCTTAAAAGAACTGTTTGAGGCTGATTATCAAGCACCTATTAAATATTTGGGTTTGGGTTTGGTTGGGGTGGGTTTTTTTCCAAAATTTATCTGTAGAAATAGAAAATCACCTGTGAAATCGAGTTTAGGTTTCATTGAAAAAGCAGAAGTAACCATTTCAAATGTGGGGGTTTTCTCTATCCCTTTAGAATAAAACATACCTGTATTTCAGACATTTATTCTGGGACCCTATATGTCTGATCCAACATCAAACAGCAGAGCATCATGCCCTTGGCAGGGAGAAGTCAATACTGCTGAGGAAACTGAAGCAGAAAGAGAGCACAGCTGAGTGACACTGTTCTCCCTCATTCACTCGGTCTCCAAACTCCTATTTACTCTTACAAAATCTTGTAATGTCTTTCAGTCCCTGACTTCACTGCTTTTCTCCACTGACTGTGTCATATGTCATGAGAGCTTCTTAAACTCCACAAAATGCTCCGACATAGAGGATTAAGACTTTTTTTGTCACCCGAAGGTAGGAAATGACAGTTTATCTTTGCCAGTAGAAGTTTCCCCTGGGACAGACTGATTAAACTGGATGAGAAACTAACACAGTGTTGGAAGGGTTTGGATCTGATGCACAATAGATGGCTGTGAATTTGGCAGCATAATGGTTGTTTCCCTTTGTTTTTATTTTCACTGAAAAATAGTCCAAAGGACTAAGTTCAACTAGCCCTATCACATGCCTAGATTCATGAACCAGAAATTCAAGGATTACATTCACTGCAGATAATGTCAAATCCACTCCCTTTCTTATATAATTATAGATATTTGTTTAAATTTAGTCCATATCAATACTGTATTCTAAAAAATTCATGAAAGTATTTATTTAATTGCTATGAATTAATTAAATAATAATTACAAGGCTTTTATATTGCCTGATTTCAGCCATCATAGCTAACCATCGAAGTTATTTTCATAATCAATAAAGAAAAGAAGGTATCACATTAAGGTGGGAAGAATTTACCCACTGTTCATGGAGCCAGTCCAAATTTTAAGTGTAAACTAGATACCAAAGTTTTGGAGAGTCAAAATCAGGTGAGAAGAATCTTCACATGTAGATCTCCATATACTCCATTCAGGACCTTTAGTTTGCATGTCAGGAACCTAAATCCAGATATCTGCCCTTCAAATCCCATACTAATTTCTTAATTGACAGAAAATTTTAGTATAGAGCAGTAAATATTTATAAGGTCAGGATTTTTAAATGGAAAGTTCTGAGAGCCATACATCAAAATATATATTATAAATATATCATCTTTGTCTAAGATATTTCAATAGGCAAGAATTTTTGTTGTTCCAAAAAAAAAAAGTCTGTCCAATAAATTATACAGAGGGCTTAAATCATGGTCTGTTAATTATCTTGTAATGAGATAAAAAAAGGAATGACAAAAGTATTTCATACACATCTTTTGTACAAAATTATAAAGATAAATCAGTAGCCATTACTTCATTAAAAGAATGGGTCAATATTAAATTATTGAAATCAAATGAATGCTATTTTCCACGGTTTAAATCTTAAAGTTTCAAGACCCTTCTGTCATTGCTTCATTCATACAGGCATTTATGCAGCCTCTTATAATACATTAGGCAAAGAAAATTAGCTTTATTTAACAACACCTACTAGTCCCTAACAAAGTGCAGACAGGTCACTTCTGATCTCCATTATCACTCTCAGGTTCCCAGCTCTGCCCACTGGTTTTACTGCACAGCCTAGGATAATCATTGCTTGTCTAGCTGATGTGTACCCCTTGACCGTGCAATGCTTTTTAAAGAAAGAGACAGCGATTAATTTTGGAAAACAGGTATAGTATGACTTCATTCCTGGTGGAAACACAGTCTGATTAGTAAAATAATTGCAGGTGTTTTGATGCCAATTAGTCATAAAGGATGTAACTTATTCTCAATTTTTAGTTTTCCCACTGTTTTTTTCTTATTTATCTCATTATTTCTCCTTTCTGAATGTATTAATTTTAAATGCTTTCTAAAATAACATAATAGTACAGAAACTTAAAGGAATTAATGGGAAATTTGAAAATTGTACTTGTTAAAATATTTTCAGTAATTAATCTATTGCTTCATTGTTTTAATACTACAAGACTGGAATCTGGTTGACATCAACAAAATAGTTTTAAATGTCTTTGGAACCTAAACAAAGCTATACTTATGGAGATAAGGTCTGACTTTTATTTTTTTTTCCTCACAAAGAAACATAATCAGTACTGCCTGCAGTAACCGTGAGAATTAAGTCACTTTTATGACAAGTGCATGAGTGAAGTGCTTTTTCCTCTGTTGTTCAAAATATTAACAATAAATAGTAAGGCAGTTCTGGAACTTAAAATTGTAACATACCACATGAAGGGATTAAAGAGCCACCCAGGTTTGCATTCACAGTCAAAAAACTGATACTGCCTCAATTTAAAAAGTACTTAGGAAGACATTGGAGAAATAAAAATTATTTCATACCTAGCTCAGGTTATTGCAGCTTTAAGAAAAAAATTTGTCCATTACCAGTAACAAAATCAAACATATTTACACCCCTAATATTTTTCATGTTCAAATATAATAAAAAGAAAAGAAAAAAGAGTAAAAGGGAAACAAATCTTATCTAAATTTGGTATAAATATAAAACATATTTAGTGTCCATACAGCTGACTTCACAGTATATTATTATAAATTGTGAGAATTTATGTTGAATTTAAAACCAAACCAAACAAACAGAGACTTAAATAGTAATTTAAAATATTTTCTTAAATAAAAATTATGAATTGAATTTGTAGTTATGCATCAATAAATAAAATAATTATTCTCTGATAGGAGGAAAGTCATAAATCTTATTCCATCCGTGCATGAAATATTTGTTATAAATGTAATTTATTCATTTGTGTGTTATGGTCTTCAGATTGGTTTTATTTTTTACTGTGAAAGTAACTATATAGGGTTTTTTTGTCTTCTATCCCTTTTTTAAAAAAAACCTGTTGGTTTTCTATTTTCTTTCCTTGCTCGGAGCACAAATCCTCAATATTCAACATACATTACGCAATAGCTGTTTAGAGGACTAATAGAGTCATTAAGCATTTTAAAGCAGCGTAATGTGTGGATTTTATGGGAATATGTGTAAACACAGTGGTATAAGTTTAGAGAGAAAGATACTTTGTATAAGTATGTTATGGATTATTGAAGAACTGATTTCAGCTGAACTACAGTGGAGATCATATCTTCAAGTGTATGCCATAAATGCAGTGCCAAAAGGCAGAAAGAAATGCGTCTGGCAACCAGACATCAGTTCTATTAGGCATTTATCCAAAGCTTCTCAACCACCAAGAAGAGAGATAGACTTTAGTAACTGACACATTATTCATAACACTGTTCTAGATTTCTGCATATAGGTGACCACCTGGGCGCAAAAAAAAGCACAATTCAGTAAGATCTGTAAGGCTCAGCTGTGATTTTTGTTCCTTATTCAGCTGCCACATGATGAATATAGACAATAAAACCAGTTTTTTGAGGCCATTTCTCGATTCCTGATTCAATCTGATTGCAGTTCCAGGAGAAAGGACTGTTCTGAAATGAAATTTAATGGTGGAAAAATGTGGACTAAGTCTTGTACAAAGTCTGAAACTTGCACTTGTGAAAAAAAAAGTTATTTTGGAGTATAGATAGAACACCCATTTCCTTGCAAAACTGTATTAAACAAAAAGACATAAGCCTCTGAGGAGGCTCAACCTACAGTTGATGATCACTTTTTGCTTCTATGATATGTAGATGCTAAAACAGTCTCTAAAGCCTCTACAAAACAGTCTCTAAAGTCTACAGTCTCTTATACGCAAATCCTAACATCATTCAATTACTTACAACCAAATTCATAATAGTGTTAGGAACTGCTGACATACACAGAGTGGCAGATCTGTAACTTTGACTCTATTACTTTCTTTCTAGAATGCTTTAAACCCTTCTTCTGCACTTCAGACCTCTACTACACCTGGTACAAAAGCAACATAAGCAGCCTCCTAGTAGCCTGCAAAGAATGGCAAACCTCCCTGATTCTCATCCATCCCATGCACATGACACTCTCCCACCACCAACCTGCCTTCATCAGCTGTTTGCTTTAACATACTAGATAGAAATGTGAAGCAGAAGGTGGGCAGAGCAAACATTTGCAGGAAAATAATGTTGTCAGCTGTCTCTGGAAGATTCAATACAGCTTTTATTTCTGAGAGCAATAGAGGCTTGAAAATGCATTCTGTTCTCTGCTGTCAGTTGGAAACGGTGCCGTCAAATCTTTTGTTATGGCAGGGACAATTTCTGAGTTGCCTGTGTTGACACAACCGTCATGCTGTCCTTGGCTAGGTGAGTCTGGCTCTCAGCTCTGAAGAAAGGAAATGAAGTTCCAAATAATTCATTTCTCATTCTATGACTGACAAAATGCTGCAGCCTGCTTAAAACTAGTGGTGGGCTTAGCAAAGTCATAAATTATTTTACTGTCAATATGTGAGTGAAGTATAAAGTGTATCTGTGTTCAATACTAAACCAGATAAGCCAGAGTTATGATAACCCCGAAGGAATGTTATCTAATTTTTTTCTCTTTCTCAGCAGTGTTGTTTGGTGGGTTTGTTGAAGTGGGGTTTTTTTAATAGAAGAAGAATGTTCATCAACTAGATTTTTTTTTTTAACATGAACATACAAGTTCTGCTGAAATTTTTGAAGAGAAAGGTTTTTTCTAAGCCAGCTGGTTAGTGGGTGTGAGTCATGGACAGAACATAGAGAGAAATACGAGGGTGTTATGATGATATTCTGTTGAAGAGTCAAAGAAGTTCAGGTTCCTGATTTATTTTTCCTCTCTGTGACAGGTGATTCTTTAACCCCCAAGCCACCATGGTGTGAATATCACTCATGTTGGACCTATTCATTTTGTGTAAGTAAATATTCAATAGCACAGACACATGGACAATTACCTACATTATTAATGCTTTTACTGTCATACTGTAGTCACTATTAAGACCCTAACTATAGGTATTAAAAATTCGACATGCAAAATATGTTTTATCTCGGGATGGAATTATAGAGGAAAAAAAAGTAAAATCCAAGAGGCTTGCAAGCTATCTTCACCAGCCACATTTAAAAACATATGTTCCTGCAGGGTACTGATACTGAAAACTTGCAATTACTTTAGTGTGAGTACTGCGTATGTGTTTCTTTGTAGTGTTTGGCTGTTAAAGAGTACAGAGCATTCTAATTCTACTGAAAAAAAAATATAAATAAACACCCTTTAATTCATTCTTCTTGCACAAGATCTGCCACCCTGTTGTGCATAGGCAGTTAATAAAAAAAGGCAGAGAACTGAAGGAATAGTCCAAGCTCATTTATCCATACAGGCTGAGACAAACTTCGAGTAGCTGACATTGGGCTTTAACAGAATAATATCTTAATTGCTTATCAGGATGAGAAAGGTGAGTGGCTAACCACGGCCAGTGAGAATTCACTCTATTCCCTCAGGAAACTGGCTGTTTTCCTTGGCTGCATTTTTTATTTTTAACATCATTGATATATTTTTATAAGGTTAGCAGGTTGCAGTTAGCAAACTGTTGAATTCAATTTATTTTGTTTTCATGAAAAAACTTTATCCTCCGAGAATTCATTTCACAGGATTTCTCCTCTTCTTTTCCAGTGACTGGCAGCAGGGACACTTGGTTGAATGACCTTTTCTATTTAGCTGGGTTGAGAGTATACTCACATGCTAGAAAGTAATTTTGTTTCATTTTTCCTGCTATTTTTCTACTGAAAAGTTAAAATTCGCTACCTGAATTAACCTTTGTTTTGAGATTTTAATTATGTTTGCTGTAGCAATCTGCCTCCTCGCCTTGGGAGGGCTGGATATTTAAGGAGTCCATAGCTTCAAACTCAGCCAAACTACTTTTTAAAATCAATCAGTTTTGCTTGAATGAGCAACACTAAGAAAAGGCATTGAAGATTTAAATGTAGTCAGCACACTCTAAATATTGGAGTTATGATACTTTGTTATAAACTGGTATATATCCTATGGTTTTAAGTGTTTCATGTGTAATAAAACCAGAGCAATTTTATTACACCATGATCCCTGTAATTCCAAATCACACCTTCAGATCCAAATCACAACTTCAGATACTGGTGTTATTGTGTGCAAGTTGGTAATTTTTCATCTAGGTATTAAAGCAGCTGGATCTTTAAGAGGTCAGTGAGATCTACCAGCATGGAATAAC
>JAOXXN010000446.1:77887278-77903770 GCA_026770055.1 Myrmophylax atrothorax | reverse complement strand
AGGGGTAATTTTTCCCTCTGGTAGCTCAGTCCTACTATTCTTGGGGATGCTGCCTGCTCAGGTCTGAACTGCCATCACCAGCCACGCAGTAAATGTATGCATTTGTTATGGTGGAGGGAACATTAGAGAGTTTTGGTTTTAATGTTGAAGAAGGCGGGAGAAATCTAGGGGTAGAGTTATACTTTTGCTGGACAAGTTTTTATTCTCTTCTTTTTTATCACTATTTGGAGAGGAATGGAAAAGGACAAACGAGCAAGAAAAGATGGAGAACCCTTCATGCCCACACAGAGGGAAGATGGAAAAGAGACTGCAAAGAGCAAGTAAACTATTAGGCTATGAGTTTCTTCTCTGTTTTTTCTCACAGAAAGGAGCCAGATGAGGTAATGTGAAAAGCAGCAGCACCAACTAACCATAAAAGAAAAAGCTCTGGCTGTAGCTTGACCTGAAAATAATGATAGGTGATGTATACAGAGTTTAAGGCACAGAAACAGCAATGTCTTGGAGGTCTAATGTGAATTACCACCATGGGGGGCATAACAGAGGGGAACATACACAAATAAAGAGCATCAAGATTCTGTGGCTATGACAACTGTCTTGGAGCATGTCCAGCAGCCTCCTTGGGGCTCAGTAAGTTCAAATAGTAAACCTTGCTGTGCCTGGACAGGCTAAGCAGACTCCCAGGGATTTCTTGGATATATAAGACAGAGGAAAAACAGAAGCAATGGACAGCTCATATAAAATCACAGTCACTGTCAAAACAAAGTATCAGCGCCTCTTCTCTAGATATATTACCCTTATGAGACAGAAATGGGCTGGTATCCCAGTGTAGTTAACATATACAACCAGAGGGGGGAAGACACAAGTTTAAATCTCTTTCTGAATCAGACTAAGAGAGATCACAGAATCAGAGTTGGTCTAGACATCAGCATGAAAACTAAGCACCTGCTTATTAAGCACCATGATGGTGCTTTTTCCGTCATTTTTTTTTTAAGAGGGTGGCTTTACTCTTTAAGGACTCTTTATATATTCTGTGAGTAAAGAACGCATGAACCTGAAAGTTCCTTTGCATTTTATCTGATATATTTATCAGAAAAGGTGGTGATATCAATTAGGGGTTAGAACTGTCCAATTATTTATATGACAAGAATCGGTTTTCTTCCTTCATCTCACCATTTTTGAGCCTTAACCCAGAATGAGAGGCAGCATTACAGGTGTTAGTATGTCTTCATCTCTCTTCAGATGAAGTAGAGAACTGAATTCATGTCTTGCAGTCTTGGGGAAATGCTATAATATCCTAATTGCTGGATGAAATACACATTTAACAAATCCACATTTCTTTACTGTTAGATTTATTACAAGACCCCAATACTAAATATTTTATTCTCAGTTCTGATGGAACAATCCATTCAATAACAAATGAAACAAAATTGTGCATCTCTCTGCATGATAAACAGAGCTTTTTTGCTATATTTAAAGGAAAAACAACTCCCATGTGACAATGGTGCTTTAAATAACAAATTGTGGGTGTTTAAAAATAGCACACTGAAAGAGGACAGATTGTTTGTTTTTTAGAGCATCTGAAGGATACAATGGGTGTGATGTTTTGAATGTGTTCAGGTGTGAATAATTGAAAAAAAATGTATTTATATGTCTTTGATTACACAATCATTTCATAGTTGCAAGTGATTCTAAACAGCTACACTAAGAGGTGATGGAATCTTTATAAATAGCATATACAGTAAATTGGTGCAACCTTTGTGTAGTTTGGATCTTTCTCAGTATGCAAAATACTGAACAATAACAAAGCTTTAAAAATAGCCTTCACATGTTTTCAGAACCTCTATTTTTCTCACATTAGCCTTCAAAATAACTCTCCTTTCAATGCTGAATTGTTGTAAAATAGTAATTTCCTTCCTCCAAACTGATTCAAAACAACACTGGCATTTTAAATGTCTTAATGACAATTTGATTATTACAAGCCATGAGATATTTATTATTTTAATAAGCAAAAAGGACCCATTCTGAGTGAAGCTCTCTCTTTTCTATTCCTCTAAAAAGGAATGGAAAAACCCACAAACAAAGCAGTTTTTAATGTCTTTACCTAATCCAAAGAGTGATGACTCAGTCACAAACCAAAGCTTCTTCATGAGCATTACGCTTCTGGTGAGATGCTGTTGTACTTACATACAATCAATTCTTTTACAGCTCTTGAGCATTATGCTTTTCTTTCCCTTAGTCCATCTTGTCTTGATTCTTCTACTTCTTCTTTAGGGAAGAAGAGACATGCTGATCTATTAACCTTTTGTGTTTCCTTTGGGTCTACTCTTACCAGTTTTTCAGATGATATTTTCTATCCACCCGTCACTCAGCTGTTTTTCTTCATGCACCAGTACTTTGAGTGTCTCAAGAAAATAAGGGATCCAGGGTCCCAACCACTTAATAAGTTGCTCATGACTCAATTAATCAAATTATCTCAACATATGCAAAGGACATAGTAGTTAAAAACCCACAAAGGTTGAAGGAGAAATGACCATATTTATTAAATTTAGATATTTTATGGACCACTAGAAATAGAATTTGGATCTCAGGATAACTATTCAGTACTTGGTCATGACAATAATCAATATTACAATGTAGCTATCTGTTAAATTCAATTCATTAATCATAAGACGTAATGTTCAATAAAGTTTTCTGATAGAGACTTACCAGGTAGGAAATAACAAAACAGGAGGTGATCAACAGGAATAGTAAGCTATCTCCTCATGAAAATCAGGTGTTAATCTGGTCCTTTTTTGCATCTTAAATTCCTCCAGGGACACTTTCCCTCTCCTGGGTAAGTTCTTTTTACTAAAGGGGTAAGAATGGGCCTTGGAAAATTTTTAAAATAAGACATTTGTATGGGAAAAATCAGACATACTTAAGACTTGTAGTTATTTTTCCAAATCAAAGAGAGATTAGATTACCTAAAGTCATGAGTTTAAACATAAAGGTTTTGATTCATTCCCACACAACTGAAAAGAGGCAAAGCTTACTACTCAAGCTTTATACCAATCAAGTAAATTTCAGTTAATGGTGTGCAAAACACAACTCTAGCCTAAATGTGAATATTGATTTTTATTAAATAGACGTTAGAAATGAATTTTAAAAAGGGAAGGAAAATTAAAGACTCTAAGGATGTGATAAAATTAAGTGTCATGAAATCTGTTACTAAATGAATTTAACTTGCTACAAAAACTACTTAAAATTATTCTTATGTTACTCATTTGATAATGTATTAACAATCTGTGCTATACTGCTGCAACTGTGAGGCAGCTGCTTTCTTTGTTTCAAAATACTATATGACTGTTATAAATAACATAATGCTCTGACTGTTCATCTGTGAGTTGTGGAGATAATTTGCATTAGCTCCAGCCTCATACAAGCACAAAAGTATTCGACAAAGCAACAGGACTTCAGTAAGACATCCATGTGTATAAATTGTTCCTTTATTTATGTGCATAAAAGTTCTTGGATATTAAAGGGAGGAAGATAGGTGATGAAGAAAATATTTAAAGCCCACAATGACACATTTCAGACTACAATTACATGTGAATCATGTTAAGAGTTTGGAATACAGCTTTATGTTAAGAGTACTTCTCCTCTTAGACTTGGATGACAATACTCTACTTTCTTGAAGAGTGATGCAGCACTTTTTCCAGCGTAGCTCCCATTTCCTTTTCTATTTTCCTTAGTCCATTGAGAAAGTAATTACTATGAATTCACAAGTGAAATCCTGAATCCTGAATTTCTTGTTTTATGTGTTCAGCTGTATACAAATTCACAGAGTTGTTTCATTCAAATTTATTTGCCTATTTTTGAACTCACAATAATGATTCTTATTTTTCATTCTTATGATAACAGCTATTCCTTTTACATTCTAGGTCCCAAGAGAACTCACAGATTCCATATAAATCAGAATTGTAACTGAAGGAGCATTGCTGTTTGCTTTGAAGAGGTGTTCAGGATTTAGAAATTGTCGGCAGTGAACTATAAGCCTCCTTCTTTATTGCTGAAATAAAAATAACACTGTTTTCCATTAAAGAAATAGAGTATTCTCTTATTGCCTTCTTTTAGGTTAATAAGAAAACAAGATATTCATGGTATGTCCACTTAAAACTGCTTTAAAAAGATTATACCAAAAGTGATGACCATCAATATCTTAATAGAAAATTAAAGAGATGATATCCATATTAGTGGAAAAAAGTTATGTTTTGCATCAGAATGATAATTTTACAGAAATATTAGAAATAAATTTTGTTTTTAAATGTTCTTCAGTAATACTACTATTTAAGTTAAGCTTTCCTCAAATCTGAATTTTTGGTTTTGGTTTTTATTTTCATGATTTCTAAAATTATAAAGCATTGTCTAACATGTTTATGAAAGTACTACAGAAAAATAATTATTTCTTAGCTGTTCCCTTGATTTTCAAAAAACTGCTATAGTTATTTGAGCAATAGTTTATCAAATGCATATATGTTAACAATGTAACTGTTAAAGAATACAAAAATAATATAAACTGTTGCAGTCACATCATGGTGTTTACCTAGAGCAGACGAAATTTTTCCATGAAGATGTACCTTGAAGTAAAATTATTTTTTTATAAATTTCTTAAATAGCGTTGGTCTTTGAAATTTTACTTCATTTTATATTTCCTGCTTTACAGAAAGAATTAAACCACCAAAAATATTTTTGTTGGAGAATCAAGATTATTCTAGTGAAAGGAAGATGTGAAAAAAAAAAATCAAAAGAGGGGATGGTATGTGTGGAACAATGGGTAGGGTTAAAAATTAGAGGAGACGAAGAATTACGGGGTAAAATGCAGCTGCTGTTCCCTGGATGGAACACAGTTGACAGGCTCCACAAAAGTTCCCTAAACAATGATAAGCACCTGCTGCTAGGACAGAATGGAGAGGGGAGTAGCATTGAGGTGCTGCAATCTCCCTCCATAGACATCCCTACAGGGAGGGGAACATGGTGACCCTTTGTAGTTCAAAGACCATACAGAATCTGTCTACCAAGAGAGATTGATGCCAAAGGCAACTACCCTATTAAGTACCTGTGACAAGAGTCACTCAAGCTCCACCTAAACCTAAAGAGATAGTATAAAAGTAAGTTGGGAATAAGCGAAAATGAAAGGAAGACTCCACCAAAACTGCTGGGATTAAGCAACGGGCTGAACCTATCTTTCCCCCCTCCTCTTCCCCTTGTAGACTACGTTGAGGTCTCCCCTCAGTCTCCTCTTCTCCAGGCTCAACAGACCAAGTGACCTCAGGCACTCCTCAAACAGCTTACCCTCAAGGCCCTTCACTGTCTTCATTGTCCTCCTCTGGATGCTCTCCAATAGCTTAGTATCTTTCTTATAGTGTGGCACCCACAACTTCACATAATATTCAAGGTAAGCCCACACCAGAGCAGAGCAGAGTGGAACAATCCCTTTCCTTAACTGGCTGGTGATGCTGTGCTTGATGCCCCCCAGGACACGGTTGGCCCTCCTGGCTGCCAGGGCACTGCAGCCTCATGTTCAGCTTGCCATTGACCAGGATCCTTAGGTCACTTTCCATGGCACTGCTTTCCAGCATCTCATTCCCCAATCTGTACATGCATCGGGGGTTGCCTTATCCCATGTGCAGAATCCACCACTTCCCCTTGTTGAACTTCATATGGTTGGTAAACGTCCAGTCCTCTGACTTGCTGACGTCTCCCTGCAGGGCCTCCCTGCCTTTGAGGGAGTCAACAGCTCCTCACAGTTCTGTATCATCTGCAAACTTGCTTAGTATCCCTTCCAGTCCTGCATCCAAGTAATTTGTGAAGGTGTTGAAGAGCACAGGACCCAAGATGGAGCCCTGTGGAACCCCACTAGTGACAGTCACCAGTCTGATGTCACCTCATTCACTATTACCCTCTGTGGTTGACCTGTGAGCCAGTTGCTCATCCACCACTGCCTGATGTGTTTATCTAGCTGTGGCTGGACATTTTGGCCAGAAGGATCCTGTGAGAGGCAGTATTGAAATATTTACTGAAATCCAAAAAGATTACATCAACTGGCTTCCTCTGATCAACTAAGTGGGTTATCTTGTCATAAAAGGAAATCAGGTTTGGTAAGCAGGACTTTCTTCTCATGAAGCCGTGCTGGTTGTGACTGATGACTGCATTGTCTTTGAGGTGTTTTTCAATACTTTCCAGAACAATCTTCAGCATAAGTTTACTTGCCCTTGAGAATTTGGACCATGCATGCCATGTTTCTCTCAGTTGGGGCCTCTTTGGATTCCTAAGACCACTCAAAAATCATGGAGAGAGGTTTTGTGATGGCATCAGCTAGACCTTTGAGGATTCTGAGATGAATTCCATGAGGATCCATAGATTTGTGGGGATCCAGCTGGAACAGCAGATCTTATACAATTTCAGGGGTGACTGGGAGTTGATTATTCTAGCAGTCATGGTCCTCCAACTCGGGGCACTGAGACCCCCTTGGTCCGTCATCCAAGTTGAAGACAGAGGAAAATAAAGCATTAAACATCTCTGCCCTGTCTCTGTTCTTGCTTGGGAGGTGACCATCCTCATTCTGTAATGGGTCAATGATGTTTCTATACTGCTTATGGCCATTAATGTATTCGAAAAAAATCACTTTTTATTATCCTCATTTCTAGCAGCTTCAACTCCAGGTGAGCTTTGACTGGAAAAATTTTCTTCCTATAGCAGCAAGCAGCATCTTTGTATTCTTCCCATGTCATTTATACTTGTTTCCATTGGGCATACACATTCCTTTTTAGCCTCATTTCCAAGGGAAGACCTCTGCTCAGACAAGCTGGCATTCTGCCTTGCCTGCTTGACTTCCAGCACTTGGGAATTGCCTGTTCCTGTACCCTTAGAAGGTGATGTTTAAAAAGTGACCAACACTGATAGACCCCAGGACCTACAAAA
Source organism: Myrmophylax atrothorax (assembly GCA_026770055.1). Taxonomy (NCBI): domain Eukaryota; kingdom Metazoa; phylum Chordata; class Aves; order Passeriformes; family Thamnophilidae; genus Myrmophylax; species Myrmophylax atrothorax. Next base: position 77,896,810 of record JAOXXN010000446.1, on the reverse strand, counting down.
CCATTTTCCCATGGGACCTTACCTACTAATTCCCTGAGAAGCCTGAAGTCTGCTGTGATAACCTGGCTAAATTTGGTCACCGTCTTATGTGTGGTTGCCCAAGAAGCTTGCTCCTCTGCCCCTTGAAGTCAGATTCAGATGCAGAATCAGGTCAAACGGCAGTTTCACAATACCAGTTTCAGAACTCAAATCCTAGAAGTATCTTGAAATATAATGGTTGCCCATAATTCCACAAATTATACCCATAAATCACATGTGTTCCTTTTTTTCTGTCACTGATCATGCACTGATATTACCCTGGCTCTTGCAGATTCCATAATCACACTGTCTGAACCTAACCCAACAGAGAATTAGAAAATGTTGGCTCACTAGTAATAAGCTGTCTAAACAAATACCTTCAGCTGCCATCCCAGAAGGATGTGGGATGTGTAAATTCCAAGCAGATGTCTTGAGGAGCCTGGAGTATGTAAAACAGCCTATGTTTAGGTAACAGTCTGTCCTCACTAGTTTTAGAATGATACACCAACTATTATCAGAAAGCAAACAACAGGACAGTATGTTTCCACCACCCTTATTTTATGCAGCAGCCTTTGCCTAGACAACTAAAATTCTAAGAATGACAGGTCCCAATATCTTTTGCTCTCTGGGGAAGTCCCACCCCAACATTTTCTACATATAATTGCCATTCCACCAAGAAATAAGTCTGGGGCTAAAAAGTCTCTCTATTCCTGCAATGGAAGATCTACCACATTTGTATGAATTAAGTAAATATTTACTGGGGGAAGTAAAGTGAAAATTCAGAGATTTTCCAGGTATCCATTCAACCTTTCATTAACTTTTCAATACACAATGACTCCACAGAAGAGGCTGAAGTACATGCAGTCATACACAGCTACAGCAGTTTAGTCCTGGAATAAGTTAAAGTTGAGACCATATACTTTTCCTAATTTCAAAACAGGCTCCCTCAGGGAGTATCAAACCAAGAGTGAGATATTTACTAAAATGTAATTGGTATAAAATAGGATCCCAGCATAATTCTTTTCTAGGACTGTCTTTTGCCCAAGTTCTCACATGGTTTGGATGCTTATTTCCCACTGCAGAATAATGGAGATTACATGTTTCAATAGGAATTCCTGTATAACAAACACTAACTGTCATTATTTATCAATTGCTATCCTTTGGATGAAGATATAGGTGCTGAAGATACATATAGGCAATTCATTACAAATATTTGGGGTTTCTTGTCCACTAAACTTCTATGATAGAATTTGTGAAGCCTGAAGCTTTGAGTTAGTCACAAGTGTCCAAAGATGAAGGATAAGGTCAATACGGTTTTTACCACCTGCCATCATTATCTTCTGTTACTCTGATAGACTCTGAAGTAAATGCAAACACATGATATCATTTACAGTTATGAAACTAGATTATCTACATCAGCCACTTTACTTTTGTCTATGTCTAGTATCGCTCATCACAGGCAATCCATGTGTGAATGAGAGAGTGTTTAACAGCTCTTCTTTAGTAGGAAAGCATTTGGCTACTGCAATAAATTCTCCCTTATTGCATCATGGTAATGAACTCACATGCATACTCTTCATACAGTCTTGCTCTGTGCACAAAGCAAATTAAGCAGAGCTTGGAGCTGTTTTCATCTTTTTTTTAAAAAAAAAAGACCTAGAGTGCCATTAAGAGAAAAGGACAGTAAATAAAATCTAAATGTGATTTAATGCTATGATTTTAATGTTATTGTTTTTAGAGATGCAAGAAAGGCCCTTTAGCAATAATGACAAAAAGAAAAAGGTGCTCATTGAATATATCCATCCTAAGATTACCAGTGCTTCTCTAACAGACCCATACAAACCAAAGTCAAATCTCTTGCTGGAACAGCTTACAGAAGCATGGAATTTAGCTCATTTCATTCATTAGATCTGAAGCAAATGGCTACTATACTGGGAAACTGCTACCAAGGACCAAGTGAAACATTAACATGATTCACTCCCCTGGTCTATAAACATTTCTTCTTGTAACTAACATTCCTGTAATTTTTGCACCAAAATGTTAGAACATCAAATCCTAAAGATACTGGCAGCTTTATGACAAGACTGGTTGTCATCTGCACACATGAGTGGTGGTCATGTCCTTTCCCAGCCATCAGCAGATTTCCATAGTCAGTGTGAGACTTGCTACTTCTTTGTCATGCTTAGCCCTGGGTGACTCATAAGTTACATCTGAATTAACAAGCAGCTACACAAAGGCAGCAGATCCATGTCAAGGAGCAGCAGGTAGTAAGGATCCAGTGTGCATAACACATTTTGGGAAATTTTACTTCTGACTTGATGCTTTGTGGACTGAGCAGTCAACTTGGCATGAAGTGTATTAGGTGGCTTCCAAAATGAATAACCTATTTTAATTTCAGAGGAAAGAATTCTAAATTATGTGCCCAAGATCTTGTTGTGTCACAGACAAAAGCAAACACTTGTTCCTCAGCAGAGGCATCTCTCTCATTTACATGCAAGGAAAATTGCAAGTCTGCATCTCCCCTCTTCTGCTCTGTTAATGTTGTTTAAAAAGAGCATAAAGAAGATAATTTGCAGCAACTGACTTCATGAGTGCTTCTCATAGAAAAGGGACCTGTTCATAGGAAGAGATAGTTCTGGAATATTGAATCCAATCCTATAAAGGCAATTACATCAAAGATCACCTGCTAATGAATCAAATACCAGTTTTAATTGCTTTTTATCCTCCATTTTTCCACTGAAAGTTTGATGCACAGGATAACTTAATTAATCTAGTACCACCACTGTCCACTAATGAAAGCAGCTATGCTTCTGATTCCCTCAGTATTCCCTCATTCTGTACATCTCTGCCCATACACACTGACATACCATATCCCTTCTTCCTTTCTTTTTCTAGACCTTTGTTAACTAGATTTACATTTTATACACTTCATTTCATCTGACTGAGCTGATTCATCATCCTAATACCCACAGCAGAAATAATAATCAATACTTACATAGTACTGTGAATTGTTTAAAAGCAATAACAGTAGATGTCTTGACATGGAAAAAGGAGAACACTTTTTAGATAAGATGGACTTAAAATAAATAGAAAAATTACCTAAAGGTGGTGTTGGCACTGGGAATGAAACAGCTGTTTTGAAGAACCAGATTTTTACTCAGTCTTTCTTTCCACAAAGCATACCATGCACAAAATTTAATAACATATTTGGACTTTATGAACTTTATGGTTGCTTACAGAGTTGTGAGAGATTACCATAAATTACATAAGTGACTGGATATACTTTTGGTAGAAGATATTGAACCCATGTACTGTCATGGTGCCAGGATGAAGAGAGAAATAGAACAGAAGTCACCAGAATTTGCTGGGCTTCATGAACATTTGTTAGTTGGTCTAAAAACACAGTATCTGTGAAAACATTTTTTTTTCACATTTTACTAGCAGGGTTTCTAACAGAGCCAGTGCCATAAATTCTAATGTCATCCTATTCCTTTGTCTCTGGAATTATCAGGATGAACTGGTATGAATAGTTAGATAGCAGCAAGAAATTGTTTTTTTTCTTTGGACTTAAACAGCTTTATTCCTCTTAAGAGAAGATTCTTTTAAAAATCTTGAGCAGATAGAACAGTAATTTCACAAAGTATTTTATGATTCCATGTTAAAAATAATCATTATTTCATTATTTTATGGTATATGGCCATGAATTCGGGAAAGATCACTTCACACATGCACATTTGTTCTTTGAATCTCTTTGGGATGGTTGTATTTTTTGTTTGTTTTTTCTTTGTTTGTTTTGTTTTATTTTTTTCCCTAGCAGAGTCCCTATTTACCTCTCTCATCTTCAGATTTAGCAAAATCAGGTGTTACAATCCCACTTTATAGATCTCATATATACGTGTGTCCACAACTCAGTGAAATGGCAAGGCTTTTTTTTCTAATGTTTATTTTTTTACATATTCTGATTCTCTTAAATAACTAACTAAATGACAGTCAGATGTAAGATGCTTAATTGGAATAACCTAATTTGTGAGAAATGTAAGTAAAGTATGGGTGGTGTGAAAAAACTATCATCTATTTAAATTTAAAGGTGGTAATAAATCTTCCTTTGTTCTTTTGTGATAATGAAGTCGTTTATTGGCTACAGCTGCAGCTTTTCTTCTAAACTGCAGTATGGCAGAGTATAGGATCACTACTTAACAATGAACTTTACACACCTCTAAGAATCAGTACCATCAAATCAAGTGTGGCCAACTGAGGCACTAACTTCATTCTCATCCCACACTATGTGAAATTCAGATGGAAAAGGAAGGTGATGTAATTTTTTTAAATCCTGATTTGAAGTTTTCCAGAAAAAGATCTCAGTAAACCTTTCACACATCATCAGAGTAATAATGAAATGCATTAAAACCTATGCTCATTTCTCTTTTGCTCTTGGAAGCAGAAAAGAAGGCTAACAAAATGAAGATTTATAACACCTGGAGAGTCTGTGAAAAATGCAAAATACATATGACTTAAACTGTGCTGGATGGAACACAGTATTTATGTTCTAGTAAGAGCATTTTTTCAGTATAAAAGTAATAATCCTTTACATAATAACTGTGAAATATGAGAACTGGCAAGTGTCAGATTTATCATCATATTTTTAAAATGAAGAAAAATATGACAAGTAGACAGTAGCAGGCAGTAGTGGACCCAAAGCTAGAAATATGTGTGTAAGCAACTGCAATTGAATTTACTGTTCAAAAACACATACAACAGAATGTGCTTCACACTCATTTGAAATCAGTTAAGTCACTTCATGGTGAACATAACACCATGAGAAGAAACAAACATCAAGATTTGTTCAAGCACATATACCTTTCTACTGGAGGGGGTGGGAGTGGTGAAACAGAACAAAGTAGGAATATTAATGTGAAAAATATTTCTTTTCTCTAAAATCATAGATAAGGATGAATCCAGATACTGAAGACTGGCAAAAATGTTAAAATATTTTAATCTCATCTGTGTGCATATTTATCATTCGGTTTAATATCTTATCATTTTGTGCTAGTAAGGTATTTTAAGCCAGTATTTGAGACTGTGATCTACGAAGAAAATTTACAATATATATAATGGTGTCTAGGGTTTAGCCCTGCTTTCTCCTGCCAGGCCCAGACTGCCCGGACTGGGGGACAAAAACTGAAGAGACAGCAAGAACTCAAACGAAACCAGACTGAATTAATGTATGTATAAATATTCTAACATTTATCACTACACATGTAATTGTACCCACCCAGGGGTCCCCAGGGGAGAGGGGAAAAAGGGGGAAAGGGGGATGGGAATGAGAGGGGCAAAAGAAAACAGACACACAACAAACAGAATACAATCAAAGTTTTGAAAACAAACTGGCAAGGATACAATCTCACCACCCCAAGGGACAGAACCAAGCGGAACGAGAAGATCTCTCTCTCCAGGCCAGATCTGCTTCCCCGTGCCCTCCCTTGGAAGCTGCACACCAAGAACTAAGCTCCTCCCCCCCCTTATGTGGAAAACACGTGTGGAATAGCCACGTAATGACACTTCCCTAGTTACAGTCAGTCACTAAGGAAACCTAGACCAAACCCATCACAAATGGTCACTATATATATCATTTGCCAACTAAATGTGATCTTGCCATGGTAGCCCACCTAGAGAACAGGCTCTGACTAACAGTGTAGACAAACTGAGCCCATTTCTGTGCAAGTAAAACTGATTAGTTTATCATCTCCAAAGATAATTCATACTCAACTGCTTTGATTTTGCAACAAAATGGACAGGATATGTTTACATGATTAGTGACTAGAAGTTATCATCAGTACCTCATTTGCTTTGAGAAACTAGTCAGCTTCTTCTTAAACTGTTTCTAAGATGCAAATGAGGCTGTAGGACAGATGTCTTCATTTCATCCAGCTGGCTCTCTACCTGACATTTCTCTTCAACACTTTCATAAAGCAACATGAGTCTTTTGTGAATCTACCACCATCGTGGCACTATGAAAATCAGCTCCATTGTTTTTGACCAAAACAATATGGTGTGAAATTTTTTTGGCAAATTGGCGAGTATTCATACAAATTATGTGACTGACAGATCAATAAAGAATGAAACTTTTTAGGGATGCATAAGCAATGAAGTAACCTTCCCTACTGCAATAGACTGATCCAGAGGAAGATACCTGGTTTGAGATTGATTACATGACCTTTACTTGCCCTTTTCAAGATGAAGTTACTTATTTGCTAAAACTAATTTCACTAGTGGTTTCAACTAACTCATTAGATTTCTAATTGAAGAAACAAAATAAGAGCAAACACACTAAGATCATGCATCAGTTGGGAGACATTAAACTCCGTAAGGTAATTCTAATAACTGCACTTCCCAAATTAGTTTATGCAGAAGGACCTAGGATACAGATTTTTTAAGGTTTGCTGTTACCAGAGCCAACCTTCAGCTGTTCTTTGAACTTCAGCCTTTCAGATGGGCATGTAGAAACTGACAAACACTTACAATGGTGGCAGATCAAGAAATTAATCAACCATATTCTTGCCTAGGACCAGTGATATGATGTAGATGTGCCACAATTTCTGATTAAGCCCACTAGATGGCTTGTACTACTTTTACAAAGGCTTCCATTTGCTCAAAAATCAGTTCATCCTGTGAAAATATATAGTTCTGTTTTCCTTCAGACTTCCCATTTCCTTAAATTTTGAGAGGAAGATAAAGAAATGTCTAGGATATCTGCTTTGGCTATTTAAGTTATTTGGCCTAATCCTGATGACTTTGTGTGGCCTATCATATGCCAAACCCCAAATGTCTTCTGACTTTAAAAATCTTTTTTCAGAAGTCTATTATGTTTATGAAGGAGAACTATTTAAATATAATAGAAGACTTTGCTTATGTCTACCATAAATGTTCTGTATGTTGCATTCTGGCAGCAAAATCTTTGCAGTCAGTTTTTAATAGCTGTTTGGAGAGATACATTTATGAGATTTCTAAATATATTAAAGTGAAAAAAGAATGTCTCAACAAAGCATTTCTTCCCTCATTTCCCCATATAATGGTGCACTTTAAACCCATGAATGTTATAAAATTATTCTGGGGTCTGAGTAAGTATGACAGTCTCTAAACAAACAATGTTCTTTTGGAGAGATCATATGTGTTTAAATTGTAATTTCTAGAAGAAATAACTGGTTCTTTAGGACCTCGTATGCTGTGTATTTGAGAATTGTTTTCCTACCTAATGATATACATAAAAAATGCCTATTTTAGAACAAATTAGTTAGACTACAATTTCTTCTCCAGTTTGAGAGACATTTATTACACTGCCAAACAGTTCAGAAAAAAAGATAGCATTTGAAAACAAGAAGAAAGGAAGAAATCAAGAAATAACAATAAGGGAAATTAGTGAAGGCACAAGATGACTGATGAAAGAAGGTCTGGTTTTACTTATATAAAACAAACAGTGTACATTTAACTTGGAGAACATGTGCATAAATCACTTGCTTTTCACATTGGTCTTATCAGATGCTTGAATTAAAGGGCTGAAAAGATTCAAGGCTAAAACTCAGGATGTAGAATGTAAAGGGAAAAAAAAAACCAAAACAAAAACCCAAACAACAAAAACACAAACTGATGATAATGAGTCATATGGTGGGTACCCAAGGGAAGCATAGAGAGAAAAGTAAAATACTTTATTACCTGAAAACATAGAAGGTTCTCACATATTTTTACTTCTAATTATTTATATAAACATTCAGTCATTTCTTTAACCAGCAAAAGTACTTTGTTCTTCAATATTGTGATATGTCTCATCTACTTTTAGCTATCCATGGATTTGGTATCCAGTCTAAGTTGCTTTTTCCAGTTCCTTCTAAGGCAATGGGGAGAGGCAGTAATTTCCTCTGCTGATTTACTTCATCTGTTTTAAACACCTCTTGTAGAATAGGATTAAATGGCCTCTAGACATGCCTCTCTCTCTAATGACCCAGTTATACTGGAGAAACAGAGTCCCCAGCTTACACATAGGAATTGAGCAGCAGAGAAACCCAAGGTCACACAAAAAATCTGGACCTGAGGAGGACTCAATGCAATATTCCTGAGTGTCATCAATATAGTCCATGTAGTAGATCAGCAAAATACAAAATTCATTCCTCACTTTCTCTTTCTCTCTTTCTCTTGCATGATTACCATATTTTCTAAAAAACCCCTTTCTTCGTATGAAAAAAAATGGGTTGTTGACTGTCTATGAATCTCTGTCTTAGAATCTCCTTTTCGTAAAAGGAGACAATTCTTAAAAAACAAGAGTGAAAAGTAGAGTCTTATTACCAGAGGAAGTGAATTGTCTAATGACTTATGGACAAAACAAGAAAATAAATTAATAATTAAACAGGAACAACAAAAGCCATATCCAAAGGTGGTTTGGTTGAGGAAAACTTATGTAAAGAGATGGAAATATGCATTTTAACTTTTTATGCAGACAGATTGAATACCCATAAGACATACAGCGAAGAATTTTCTGCAGTAGAAAAAAGTTTAGCTCATCTGTCAGATCTCTAATCCATCTGTCACTGAAGAAACAACCAGAAAATTTCAGCCAAAATGATTCAGACATTTCTAAGAACAAGTGAAGTGAAAATATTTTCTTTGCCTATGTTAAAAATACTCTGGCAGATTTTTCTTGAGGATGCTTAGAAAGTCTCATTTCAGGGTGAGAAGGTATGCATTGCTGACTGATGGAAATGATCTTTGTGTCTGAGATGTGTCTTTACTGCTGCTGAAAATCCATCAGTGTGAAGTCAGACTGCTTCAGATCTGGGAAAAAGAAGAAGAAAAAAAAAAAAGCCTGCAGAAGTTTCATAGGTATTCTGCTCCACAAAAAAATAGAAGAAGGAAGGTGAAGGAAACTGCTTGACATTTCCACACTCTGCAGTGTTTGATTTTGCCATACATTCTCTAATGTCTTGTCTTTATATGTGTGACTGTGAGCATACTTACACATATGTGTGTGTGATTGTACTGTGTTTCTGACGCAGGTGTTTATTTAGTTCTTTGGGAAAGAAATAAAGCTTTCTCTTTGATGTGTACAGAAACAGGCACCTGAGGTGTTATTGATGCAGAACTAGATATGTCCAGGAGCAGTAATATATTCCTAAAAGGTATCTGTTATGTCTTATTGAAATTACCATGCACCAATTTCTTTATTCTAAGTTTGTTTTATTACTGTAAATATTGACAAGTGTTCATTTTTCCCTTATGCACACATGTATTAACAGGAAGTGAAAAACCCACCAGTATTCTTGGCACATTGTTTGAAACATGCAATATTCTCTACCATGAGTTTAAAGAATAGTGTTTGAAGAGTGCAAAAACTGCACAGAAGAGAACTCAGCATATTTCAAATCAAATGGGTTGTGAAAGCATTTTAGAGCTGTCTGTTCCACCGTAAAGAATTGTGATATTTTAGAATAAATACAACTTTTTATGTGGCATCTTTATTCTTCCT
>JAOXXN010000446.1:77860130-77873949 GCA_026770055.1 Myrmophylax atrothorax | reverse complement strand
CACAATTAGAGCAATAATATGTACCATGTTAACTAAAACATCAACAGAAATTTAGTTACTGAAGAAAATGAGGATGTAGGCAAAATGCATAGTTTTTATATCAAGGGAGTGATTTGAACTATAATTAAAATCAGAAACTAGAAATTAATAAAGGAGTCTGGAAGATGATGGAGATTTTCAAACCACTGATTAATACAGAAAACAGCAGGAGAAACAGAATGAAAAACTGTGCTATGCAAGTTCCTGGCCTCAAAAAGCAAGAGATCAAAAAACAGAATGAGAATGTGACATCCTAATGGCGGGATTCACCTCAGTTAAATTAGTCATCTAAAATCTAGGCTACTCTACTCAGCTAATTCTCAGCAAGTGTTCTTGCTACTGCTTACTGAAAATGTAGGCTACTCAGAGAGCTGATCATCATCCTGTATTATCACATTGAGGTGAATTATCCAGGTGAAGTTTCTCTTTCTTTGCAACTGGATGTGGAGGGAGCCTGGACAATCCTGGGAAACTACACTTTTGCCTTCTAAACAGCTAATATTTATGTCAGTTAATCCAAAACAAAATCAAAAAACCTTCTTGAAAAGAATATTTTATTTTCAAATATTTGGTCTTAATCTTTACACAAAGTAGTGTTCAGCAGATTTAGTGTCTGAGACACTTCTAGTAAAACAAATGCTGTGAATCCACACCAAAATTTTAAATGAGTTCCACAATGAAATCAAAGCAACAATATTTGCCAAAACAATTGAAAAACAAAGAATCATAGAATGGGTTGGGTTGGAAGAGAACTTAAAGCTCATGTAGTTCCAACCTCTCAGGGAACAAGGGGCACTTTTTACTAAACCAAGCTGCTCAGACCCCCATCCAACCTGGCCTTGAACGCTTCCAGGAATGGAGCATCCACAGCTTCTATTGGCAACCAGAGCTTACTCATCTTTACCACGTTCTGATGTCCAATCATGCAGTGTTTACCCAAACTAAAATCCCACTCAAAACTGTGATTTTTTTTTTTGTTTTCTTGAGTGTATGACAACAGGTCTACAGACAAACCAGTAAAATTCAGCTGTTCTATAGTAAGCTTATTAAAAATGGAATGTCCTAATTAAGAATGGTATAGGCTCCTCTGTAAAATCTACTGACAGCAAGGAAAAGGACAATGATAGTGTCTCTTCACAGACTCAGCCTGTGAAATACAGTAATTGACTAATGATCTAGTTTCTTTTAAAGGTGTAGACCAGATATTCAGCTAAGGTGTACTGCACTATGTAATTCCCTTCAGCAAACTTTTGCCAACTTTTATCAGTTGAAATATGATACTTTTGTGTTCTTTTTTTTGTGATATCTCCATTGCCCATATGTTCCTAATTTGTCTAATAAGGCACACAGCTCCTCTCAGCCAGTAAAACATGAAATCCCTCTACTCTTTTGTCACTATTTCTCTAAACAAACACAGTATCAACAAGGAAAAGTGTTCTGGTGCTGGTTTATTTTTTTTTTTTCCTAGATCTGTGAACTATAAAAGATACAAACAATAAATACAGAAAGGTGATATGTTTTTTTTCCAAAGGAGTGCAGGTCATTGAAAGATTAGAAATTATATTAAGTGCTGACTGCAGAGAAATCTGGAGTTACTAGCTTCTGCACAAATGAGGTTTTGTGTCTTTATGGTTGTTTTCTTTGATTTCTTACTTCTGGTTTCTTTTCCTTGGTTTGCCTTATCTTATCTAAATAGACCAAGGCAATACACTGACTAATGAGCATCTCACTGAATACAAATATATATGAAAGAGCAACTTTGAAACTCTTCACTCTCTAAACATGTTCATTATACTCACTTTAGACTATGTGTTTCTGTGGCAAATTGAATCACACTACTGAGCTGAAGGCAATTTAGTAAAGACCATTATTGGGTTTTTTATTGTTCTTGTTACCGAATTTGACTTAACTTGAAATTTGCAATATTGCCTTGAAGTGAAAAGCACTGAAATGTTCTCAGTACAACACATATCATTTGATGTGCCTATCTAAGTGTGTGAGCTTATATATAATTTGTTCTATAACAATCATTTTATTTTTCCAGCTAAATACATTTGGACACTGATTGTTTGGGGTTTTTTTGTTTGTTTTTTTTTCTTTTTTCATGAAAAGTATATTATCTTTTATATTTAATATCAACTTCACTGTTTTCATTAAGTTTCTTTTCTGCAAAACTCACACAAATGTAGGAAATTTTATGACAATAAAAGAAATATTTTTACATTTCCATAAATGTCAGCCGGGTGTACAAACTCTCTCACACATCGAAAGGATGATTTTAAATTTAGAGCTATTTTCCCTTAAAAAAGAATTGTTCAGGATTTCCCTATACATGCTTTACCCAATATGGCCAATTAGTATGATTTTGAAGCTCATTTATGCTGGTATATGTAAGAGACAGCACAATAAAATATGCAGCACTATCTTTCTGTAAGATTTTGTGCAAATAAAGCTTATATATCTTAGAATATCAAATTAAGTAGTGCATCACATCTAGTATCCACTCTCTGAATGTGTCAAATAACTAGTGCTTCAGAGAAGGATAAATGTGCTCTGGAGTCCAAACATAAAACCAAACAGCCAAGTTAAAGACACAGATCATTGGGATGAGGAAAACTGGAGAGAACATTGAGCTCCCTTCTCCTCATGTCACAGAGCAGGAAGATAAAGTACAAGAGAGCTGTCCCACAACAGAACCACATCTATTAACATCTTGAGAGTACTCTCCCATTATCCTCATATCTGTCTAGCATACTGCACTCTGAAAGTTAAGAAAGTATTGTAGAATAAGAAGATAACTAACTTTTTTTTTTGTAATATTGGCTTTAGACTTATCAAACTGAATTTAAGAGATTTTCAAGACTCACTTTGCTCTGAGACACTTGGTTGGAGAGATTTGCTGGCAAAATATACCTATTATTGCCATTGTGATGAAAGAAAAAGGCAGTAATGACAGGTTTGGAAAGAGTTGTGCATTACTCTGATTGTACTTTACCAGACATCATTGCTATGCAGTCTCTCAATGTTAGTGCCCTGTGAGGGATAGTGTCCTTGAATTTGCTTGAGAGACTTGATTGCTATCTGTTCCAGTAGAGGACACAGAAACACCTATTTTACACATTATTTAAAACCTGTTTCTCCAGTATAAGAGCTCTATCTTTTAAAATAAACTGCTTTCCAAAATCTCTGCTGATGGACAACCTTTTCTGTAGCATACTCACTATAATAGAACAATTCAGCATTAAAACAAGCCTGTAGAAGGAAAAATAAGGTTTTAAGTTACAATGTGGCTTCAAGTATTTGAAAGTCTGAGGTAACTGGATTTTTCTGTCTTTTTTTTTAAATTGAAAAAAAAATTATTTTTTTCTTGTTTTAGTTAACTGAAACAGATTGACTATATAGCAGAGCATCTGTCACTGCTCTTTAGTATAAACAGAAAAATGGAGTTAGTCACTTATTGATGATGCTTTTAATTTCAATAACCTTCATATTTTTTTAAAGAAAATGTTTGTTTGTGTTTTGCTGCAAAAATATTGTGAGCTGTTTTCTAAATCAGACATTTTAACAACATATTTAATCATTATATAATTATGGCTTCCTCCTGTATATAAATGGGTGATAAAAAGTAGCATTCATCTTACCTACTGTCACTCAAAGTTATTTCAAGTAAGTGCACTGTCTGGTTAAAGAAGAAAAACAAACACATTCAAGATATTTGTCAGAGACCTATATTAAATATCTATTCTAGGATGGAATTTAATTGTAGAATAATATTAGAAAGCATTGACTATTTCCAAAGAAAAGAAGCCAAGTCCTGTCCTTAATAAAGTCATCTGAAAGTATGAACTTCAATTATATATCTTTGGCAGATTCTAATTCTCTAGAGGTTCAGTGTCAGGACTTCGCATAAAAGAAGCAGCTTCCAAGCTTATTTTATCAAAGTCAGTTCCATAACCATAGAAAATTTTAGTATGGGAAAAGGACAGAAGAATAGTTAGGAAAATGAGGGCAGATGACCTATGAGAAACTAGGGATTATTAATTTACAGTTGGCTGACATGTCATGACATTTGGAAACATGCACTATATCCTAAACTATTCTGCAAACCCACATTTCTTTCTAATGAGAGTAATGTCTGCAAAATTGCAACACATTCCATCAAAACAGGACATCAAAATATAATAACTTTTTTAGTAACAAAACTCTGAAAAACTGTGTACTTTGTACACTGGACAAGTGAGGAATTAAAATGACAATACACTAATGACAATTAGACTTTGTAATCCTTTTACACATATTTCATGCAGTTAAAAAGTTACACTAATAGACAAACTTGTTCCCTAAGTTTTGATATGCACAGCTAAACAGAGTATTAATCTGTTGGCAGCTATCAAGTCAATCATTTTCATTTGAAATCACACAGTGCTTATTACATTTATTAAGTGACAAGAAAAGTTACAGCAAATTCTGAAGTTTACAAAATGATTTTTTCTTAATCCAAACCAGAGGATTAAGCAAAATATTAGAGAGGAATAAACAAATGAAGCAAAGGAAGGCATGATATTCAGAATAAATAAGTGCAAAGTAATTTATACATTAAGAAAATCTTAAATTACTTGCTTACCTCTATCTCAAGAAATGAATAATTAATCATTGCAGTAATTTGGAGATATTTGTTTAATTTACAACTTCAGTCATAAAGCAAACAAAACACTAAGCTGCATAACAAGTAATATCATGGATAGCACAGAGTTTCTAAGTTCTTTTGTATAAATAAATATTTATATTTATTATATCTGGAATGCTACATCTACTCATTATGGCATGGTGCTAGGAGACAGATTAGCACAACATCCCAGCTTTTTTGTATTATTTCAGCTTCTACCAGACTTCCAAAGATCAGGGGAGATTGTGCACAGATGGAGGGAATAGGTTGCCAATGTCAAAATGAGACAACTGGGGATGAAGGTGAAAGCTACCTAAATGTCTTGTTTCCTGTCCCGAGAAGTTCCAGTTTTGATTGGTTACTTACCTCAAAAAATACGTAGAAAATAGAAGTTTGGAGAGAATGGCCAAGATCAAGAAAGATAATAATCTGAAGGAAGTTTGAATAGACTGACTTTTTTTTTACAAAAAGCATTCATAGCAAGAGCTGTGGTCTATGCGTATTAAACTGATATTACAGCACAATTAAAAAGATAGCATAAATAAAAGAATCAGGCATTTTAAAAATCAGTAGGAAGGAGAAAATTTTTCTTCACACAATTTGTAATTAAACTGTGGTCTTGACTTCCAGCAACATAAGAATACTAACAAGGAAACTAAGAAAAACTGCTTAAGTCCTTTGCCTCAAGATGCAAGCTGGGCACTTACTGTGAGAGATCACTTTACTGAAACAATATACCATTTGTGAGAATATTTAGTTACTGCATACTCAGCATAAGAGTGTTGTGTGAGACACTGGAGAGAAGTAAAAAGTTAAACTACCAGGTATACAACAAGCCCTAAGGTACAGGAGATAAAAGAAAGAGCACCAGAGATCAGCACTCTGGTTCCTGATTGTTGGGCCATTGAAGGAATCACACAAAGCCTTGAGGAAGTTCAAACTTCTCAACTAATAATTGCTAGTCTCGTAGGAAAAAGCAAATTTATTGTGGAAAGCTGAGGTGTCATGTGGGTTTATATAAAACTCACCGTGGAACATTTAAAAGAAGAAGCAAAAACACACAAAGGAAGGGATTCAGGGAATTTGGAGATCAGCTGCAGGAAAATAGAGAGAAACAAGGATAAAAGAGCTCTCTAGACATAAGCAAACTGTCACTACTCTTGCCTGCCCAAGCCCACACCTGAATGCTGTCCTGTTTTCTGGACTGTTTGCTGTGTGACTCTGACCTCCAATGTGCATGTGTAGTGTTTGTGTGTAGTCACTAGCAGAATTCAAGCCAGACCTGGTGGCAAGTGGGGTGGCAACAACTGGAGAAGGGGCTACAGGCCACAGAGGCCTGTTTGCTGGTCCCCCAGATGGCCCCAGACATGGGACCAGTGACTGTAGTGGTTGGGATCTGGGGGCCTGCCTTACACGAGCAGTGCAGCCAGGGCCAGCCACTGGGAACATCTCCGAGTATGTGTGTGTGCGAGAGAATAGCAAAGCCCCATCCTGACCTGCAGAGCTGGGGCCTATGTGTTCCATGTTTATCTAAGTGCTGTTGGTGTTTTTGTGGGAAGCAATCAGGCATTGTTCTTGTTTCTGCATTGAGCTGTGTGGTTGGTGATGTTGGTGTGTGCATCTGCATGCTTGGAGCTCCCTACTGCTGATCAGACTTACAAATGCAAGCAGCAGTAGCAACTCCTAGCAGACAGGGAGAGGAGTTATCTGCAGGTCCAGGAGCCCACCGGGTCAGGAAACCTTTAAGATTTAGAGCAAAATGTGTCAAGGACTTCACTCAGTTCTGCTTATGTTAATAAACTTCCCCTTTTTTTCCTGGCTCTGGTACTGGTAACTGTGCAAGTCAGGCACAGGACCATATGGCCCTCAGGTCTGACAATATATACAAATTTCTTTTTGTAGACTTCCTGTGTGAAAAAACTCTTCTTAACTACCAAAACTTATATGAACAGAGAAAACACATGGCATTGTGTAAGAAATATTCACACTAAACAAGAAATTCTATTGACCCAATTTTGGCTTTCATAATAAATAAAAAGAACCTAAGAACATTTTGTGCTTAATATTTGTATCTTCCTTACCTAGAAACTTCCCAGTTCCATTTCACTGTGACAATCAGCCTGTAACAAGGAGACTGTATTTACTATTGTAAGTACCATGTAAAAGCATCATCTTTCATGCAAGTTATTTTGCAGATTTAATGTTATGTAGGTAGTAGTTTTCATGGTAGTAAAATTGAGTTAACTTAAGAGAGACCTATAAAAATTACATTGTGTATATCAAATACTATGGTGAAATGTCACACTGAAATCCATTCCACTAGCTTGTGTAGCAGGGTATATTTAGAATATCGGTTCAATTTGCTTTGGAATAAATACTAGAGTTTAAAAAGAACTGCAACTTCTATTGAATGTAGTTGTAATTTTACAGAAATAAAAATTAAAAAATAAAAAAAAGGCTGCATAACTGTGTTCCAGTTCAGCTAAGTACTTGGGAAAATCATCCTTTATTTCTGTGGTTTTTAAGCCCATTGTTAAGTTACATACTGATCGACCATCAATTGCAGAGCTCTGTCAGGACTATATAAACAGTTCCTTTTAAATAGTCGGAGATAGGTTTTCAGAGAAAGATTTCCATATGTAGGAAACAACAGGTGCAAAAGTAGTAGCGGCATCAGGGAAATATGGTAATACATTTACACCATTCTTTATCCAAATACCTACTACCTCCCCTGAAACTATAAATATGTTGAATATATTTTAATTACCTGATTTACCTTATTAGTAAAGAACAAAACTCTTTCAAGAATATGTGAACAGCTATTAAAAAACACAAAAAACCCCCCAACTATGAGTCAGTAGTGAAGATACCTGTCTAATACTAATAGGTCAAAAGCTGGGGAGTAGAGGTGAGGGGTTTTTTCTTGTTTTGGGTTTTTGCTTTTTGTCAGAGAGGAGTGTCCTAAAACATTTCATTCCATATTAGGAGTCTGTGCTCTGGAATGTACACTAGGATAAAAGTCCTGAATAGCAATTTTTTCTTCAATCTAGCCATAAAATTATCACAAATAACATTACAGGAGTTATTTTCTCTAATCTTTGATTTCTTTTCTAAGATCACTTAAATAAAACTATTTTTAATTATGTAGAATGGGCATTTTTGCTTTTTTGTTAACCTCTGAACAACCCCAAACATCCTAGTAGACAGTCAGCAACTTTGAAATAGCAAGTGCTTATTCGGATATAGAAATACTGGTTGATATAATAAATGCACAGTCGTAGACCTTTAGATACATACATTGTCCACCCTGTATGTCTCCTTCAAAATATCCAGCCACCTTACAGCTGTAAAATAGTTGCCATCAGCTACTATAAAATAGTTCATCATAAATTAAGCTCCACTCAAACATCTAAATGTGATTCAAAATGCTTTGTATTCTATTATTCAACCCAACAATTATATCAGTCCTCAGTATCTTCTGCTTTTGAAAGGAAAATTGCAAGCTTAAAACATCACCCACTTTATCTTTGGTCATCCTCAAAGATAGCAATGCTTCTGCAACTAGAACATGTTTAATCTGAAACACTAGAGAACTGTATTGTTTTGTATAATGACATAATTTCTTGTGCAAGTAATGAGATTTACTAATTGTCAGTTATCTCTTCATCTCCCTTTACTTTTACAGTTGTCATTCTTCTAATATACGTAAAGGTTTAATAGGAAACAAGACATTAAAATATTTGAGCTGAGTCTACTCCAACTTTTTCTTAGTATGAGGCTTTCAAAGATTATTTGGAGGCTTATAAACTCAAGAAAAGCACATTTTTTGAATAAAAGACCCCATGATGTGGGCTAGCCGTGCCTAGAGGCCAAAAGCCTATCCTATCCCTCTCTTACTCCCGTGCTTCAATAGGAAAAGATGGAAAAAGTAACATGAGAAAGCTTATGGGTGGAGCTAATGAAGTGGGAGATCACTTACCAATTACTATCATAGGCAAAACAGGCTCAAATCGGGGAAAGTTAATCTACTGTCAAGAAAAATAGATTTGAGTGGAGAGAAATAAAGTAGAACATTAGAACACCTTTTCTGTGCCCTCTCCCAAGCCTAACTGCATTCCTTAATTGCTGCCTCAGCTTACACCCAACTCCTGAGCAGTGCAAAGGGGATGGAGGTCACTCAGTTCGCAACTCCTCTCAGCCTTTCCCTCCCCCTTACACTTTTTCCCTGCTCCCATGTGTAACAAATACTTCCTTCACAAAATATGCCAGCTGTTTCAGCATGTTCCTCCCTAGGCTGCAATATGGTTATTTGCTTCACTGTGGTCTTTCCCATGGGCTGCAGAGAAATCTCTACTCTGGAACCTGGAATACCTCCTACCCTGCTTCTCTCACTTCTGTTCATTACTTTTTGCCTCTCCTCTTCTGTCTTCTAATTATTTACCACCCTTTCTTAAAGATGCTTCCCCAGAGGCACTACCACCTGGATTGTGGGGCTAGAACTCAGATTTTAGATAGCCAAAGATGTTCTTTATGACTTTGATACATGATAAGAAACCAAATTACTTTCCTCAAATGATCAGGAAACAAGGTTGTGGAACATACAATTGTACTGAACATTCTGCATATTGAAAATAAGCTTAAAAATCAGCAAGTGCATGGAATTGTAAATGTTAATATTCAAAAATAAATTATTACAGTCATCATTTATGAATTTCTGCATACAAGATTAGAAACAGTCATTCTTCAGGATTAAATATGAATCCACAGCATTCATTGCTCTGAGAGCTAAATGAGGTTATACATAAATTACTCTGCTGAAACTCAATCAATATAAACAGGAATAGTCCTTAGATTTATGAAAATTTGAAAGCACCCTTGACCCCTTCTTTACTATCTGCTCTTTCACTTGGTATTTTTGTATTATCTGGGATATGTAGAGAAGCTCTTCCCTAATCATTCAAATTTCAAAGTGAGTGGAACTTTTATAAAACAAAACAAAATCACTACAGCAGGTCTCAAGTTAGTCTCTATAGATTCAAGATGTTTTTAAGTGAAAACCTGGAAAACTGCTCTTGATTAGATATAATTATCTTGTTACAAAAGAATTATGACAGCTGGAGAAATAATAATAATAAATAGAAAGAAAGAAACAAACAAACAAAACCCACAAACGAAAAACCAATTGTTTTTTCCCGTTTTCCTTTCAGAAGCAGGCTAGAATTTCCACTTCCAAAACATGCCAAATTAAAGCACTAGGCAGGAGGAAAATCCTTTTGGTGCCTTTCCTATTCATTCTTTTATTCCCTCATTCCAATCCAGCTTTTTTTTTCCCCATCTTGCAGCTAGCTTCCAAACATCACTCATTCATTCTTGTCATCCTTTCCCATTTCCCAGTTCCAGTGCTAATAGTTTAGGATTTCTTTCAGCCCATAAACTATCTGGGTCCTCATAGGCATTTCAGAATGCAGACAACTTGGTTTCATAAAGAAACTTTTAATTCACTTTAACTGTCTATAACAGAAGTATTATTTGAAAACTGTATATTGAGAGATGTCTGAAAATAAAACACCATGGAAAAACTCTTAAAGCATATCCAGGCCAGTAATTTCACAGAACACAGTGATGAGTTAAATATACCAGACATGATTTCACTCCATGAAAGTATCCAGCCAGCTTTGACATACACCAGAAATATAACTGACCACCCTTAAAATCTACAAGGAGCACAGTGACTAGAGGCTAGCAGGATTTAAGTGACAAGGGGCAAGGAGGACATTGTAATCAGGAGCAGAAGACATCCAGTAACATCCTTGCTGTCAACCTACCAGTCACATATGGGTTACTATATAAGCAGTGGATACATACTAGAGTAGATTCACATCTGATGAAAAGTGAGATTTTTTTTCCTTTGTAAAGGATGTCAGGGACATGAAGGGTTTTGTTTAACTGCTGTATCTAGCAGTCTTGCCAAGATATTTTGTGTGGAGTAATAGAAAAAAATCAAAATTATTATACAACAACCGCAATAAAAAGAAGAGCTTTATAACATGCTTTAATTTTTATCTCAAATAAATTCATTCTTTGGAAATAATAACACTGAAACAACATAAGATTAGAAATAACTTCTTGCATATCAGATGTTGCTTCTTATCATTATCATTAGCTTTTTCAATTCCATCTAGAAACAACATTTAGTTTTCTACAGCCATTCTCATTCGGAAGGATGATCCTCATTGCTTCTAACAGGAATTCCTTCTAACTTCTAATCTGAATTTACTCATGGCCAGCACACACATCCTGTTTATTTCCAATCTTTTATTAACACCTGCTATGTTATGCTCAGGAATAACCATTACTTTTTCTATGGCCATACAACATGCATAATTATTAAACTTCTGTTTAAATCATATTGAAGCTCAGGGATGTTTTTAGACTAATCAAAATGGACAGATCTTTTTTCTTCCTCTGTCATTTTCATCTACTCTGCCAAAGTTTACTGTGGATTTTCCTATTAACTCCTGAGCAAGTGATCTTGAACTTGCTTTTATTATTATATTACATCCAATTTCTCTTTGTTAAAGTTTGAAAGCAGTCAACTTTTCCTGTATAAATTTTTGATCATTCCCTATGTTCTTTTATTTCATCACCAGCTTTCACTGTTTCATTACACCTTCTTCTGTCAAAGACATCTAGCAACATTGCACAAAGCTTATCATATCTTCTGATTTTAACAAATGCATCCTGTTGAGGAGACTTTTAGGCTCAGCACTCTTTATCTAAATCATATCAGAATTAGAAAAAAACCTTCCTGATTCAACACTTTTTGCTTTTTTCAGAAAACATAATTGCTTCATAACAGTAGAAGGCCAATCGCATCTTGGACTGTATAAAGAATAGGAAAGTGATTGTCCCTCTGTACTTGGCACAGGTGAGGCTGAACCTCAAGTCCTGAGTCCAGTTCTGGGCCTCTCATGTCAAGATAGACATTGAGGTGCTGGAGTGAGACCAGAGAAGGGGAAAGAGGCTGGCGAATGGTCTAGAGAGTCAGTCCTACAAGGAGTGGCTGACAGAGCTGGGGTTGTTTAGCCAGAGAAGAGGAGGCTCAGGGGGGACCTCATTGGTCTCCACAACTACCTAAAAGGAGGGTGTAGCCAGGTGGATGTTGGTCTCTTCTCTCATGTCTCGAGAGAAAGGGTGAGAGGAAATAGCCTTAAGTTACAAGAGGGCAGGTTCAGATTAAATATTAGAAATATTTTCTTCACTGAAAGAGTGGTTAGGCCTTGGAATAAGTTGCACAGGGAAGTGATGGAGTCACCATCTCTGGAAGTGTTCAGAACGTATCTGTATGTGGCACTTGGGGATATAGTTTAGGGATGATTATTGTGGGGCTAGGTTGACAGCTGAAATAGATGATCTTGAAGGTGTCTTCCAACCTTGATGATTCTGTGATTCTGTGAAAAAGTTGATAGCATTTTTCAGAAACTTGAAACAACTCTCATGTTTGAAATGCAACCCTACTATTCAGAAGAGGTCCACTGAGTGTAACCTGTCACAAGTAGCACATGTACTTGAAATAATTCTCCCAGTTTATACTCTCAATCACATTTGACTAATTTACACTCCAAGAGGAAAAGGATTGTTGATAATTCTAATTTGTAGCTACTTGGATCCTTTATTACTAAGGTATTTAAAAAGATGCTTAATGTTTACATTAATTAATGTTGTTAGCAAATACTTCACTAGGAATGTTGTAACAGTGAAAAGACTAGTATCCCACTACATTTCCCAATATTTGAGTCTGTGTTTTCCTCAGGAGCCATAATGAGAGCTTCCCCTGGTTAAAACTATAAATGCGTCTCAACCATTTTGTCTGTAGAATCAAAACTAGTAGATACATTAGCAATTATCTCATTTTATTCTACATATGGGCTAGAGAACATAGAATTATTTAATCATACGTGTTCTGTTACAATTTTTGACTTACATACTCTGCTGAATCAGGGCTTTTGGCTTGGTGGGTCTATGAGGGTATGTTTTATTCTTCAGTTATTCTACACAAAAAATGATCAGTACTAGAATCCTCCAGTCAGCACAAGTGACTTGAATAAATACCAAAACATGTTTAATACTGTGGAAATGCATTATACTGTATATATTACAAACTCACTCTGAAGCTTTACTTTTTTCTCTCAGCAAATAGAGTCTATAAAGCAAGCTGCATTCAGAACCCTGAGGCAGATCAATTTATGGCCATAAAATTGTTTTGCTATTTTATTTCCTTAGTAAAGAGAGGAAGAATTTCTAATTGATGATGTTTTCTGATGTGCAATTAATTATACCCAATGATAAAGAGACAAAGTTATTAGCTGGGGAACAGTAATATGTCGAAAATTTAACAATAAAGCAGTAAGAGATAATCTGTAATAGAAATATTATTGTGACATTTTCCACCCTATTGTGATTACAGAAAACATAAAAAATTTGGGTGGTAAATGACAAGTTTGTCTGGCACAACAAGCATGAATATCAGTAAGCTTCTGTGCAAATTCTGTGTTATGGAATGAAGCGCTATACAACAATGGGACCAAAGTTGTTTTGCCACACACTGCAGTTTGAGCTATCCCTGGACATTGAGGCACCTAATATTTCTACGTTATGGAAGGAAGGAATTTTCAGTATTCATGAAAAGCATGGCAAAAATTATCAGCAACTTCTCAGAATTAATCAAGTACAATTCTAAATGTAGGTATCATTCAGCATGGTGATTCAGTTAGTGCATTTATGATAATAAACAGATTCATTTACTAAGACCAGCTGGCACAAAACAGTCAGTATCTGTGAATAACTCTCTTTTATTTCCAGAACAAGGTGACTGCACAAAAACTACTTAAATGGGAATAGTTCCTAGAATACTCTGATTTTTGAGTGACATTTAAGAATAAATTTGAGGCGATCCATTTTAACAGGTTATTACCATGAACAATCACATTTCAGTGAAATCGAACATTACAAGGTACTGTTTATTTTAACATATGTAGATTTAGAATCCAAAAATGTACTCTAAGTCATGTGAGGCTAGTGTCCAATACTGCAGAAAGTGACAGAGAAGCTATA
>JAOXXN010000446.1:77803524-77830573 GCA_026770055.1 Myrmophylax atrothorax | reverse complement strand
AGTTCTTGAAATACATCTGGAAAACTACAATGCATGCCAACTTTCCATCAGCAAATGAAATGCTTTAGAAGACAGTATGGGATGACTGAAACATACAAAACCCAAACTATGAGATAGTTTTGTATTTTGCAAAACGGTACATTTGTATTTAGTCACACAGATGAGGCATAGATGTAACTGTAAATCTGTGAAATAAAAATGTAACACTAACAGCTATCGGTAACTACAATAAATTCCAAAGTACTCTACTGTTTGCCTTGATAAAACCATTAATAATGACAGTAATCAAATGTGTAGTATTCTAGCACATAAGGAATGGATCACATGATCTTACAGTTTATGACATGTGCCTTTAAAGATATTTCCATTCTATAATACAGTATGACTAATGCAATATAGTTCTGTTCCACCTAAATATATCTTCCTATATATCTCTGCAGGCATCCTTTTTGTGGAAGATAAAGATGAGGAGAATATAATAAATTTGTGAACAAGTTTGAAAAAAAATCATTCCTTATTAGGAAAAATAAGGTGAAACACAAGTGAGAGCAGACATCAAATTTATAGCCATCAAAACTGACAAAAGCATGAGGACACAAGAGAGGATCTGAATATACAGGATGGTTGACCAAGGGGGTAGAATCACAGACTAACAGAATCATTTATGTTGGAAAAAACTTTTAAGATCATCAGACAAACAGTTAACCCAGTATTGCCAAGTCCGCCACTAAACCATATCCCTAAGTGCCACATCTACACATCCTTTAACTATCGCCAGGAATGGTGACTCAACCACTTCCCTGGGCAGCCTATTCAGATCCCTCGGTAGAGCCTTCCTAACCTGTAGCACATGAACACTCCCACTCAAACTGGTGTCATCTGTGAACTGAGGGTGCACTCAATACCCTCATCCAGATCATTGATAAAGATGTTAAAGAGGACTGTCCCCAGTACTGAGCCCTGGGGAACACAACTTTTGACAGGCTGACAGCTGATGCAACTACATTCACCACCACTGTCTGGGCCCAGCCATTCAACCAGTTTTTCCCCATCAAACAGTGCACCCGTTCAAGTCATGAGCAGCCAGTTTCTCCAGGAGAATGTTATGGGAAATGGTGTCAAGAGCTTTACTAAAGTCCAGGTAGATAACACCCACAGCCTTTCCCTCAGCCACTAAGCAGGTCACCTTGTCATAGAAGGAGATGAGGTTGGTCAAGCAGGACCTGCCTTTCACAAACTCTTGCTGGCTCGGCCTGATGCCCTGGTTGTCCTGTATGTGCTGTGTCCAGCCAGGCAGACAGAGGATAGGAATTCCCCATATCAGGCAAAATATTTGCCTGTTGTGTCTGTCTCAGAGAAAGGGTAATATGAATCTAGAACATAAGGACTAAGTAAATATGTTCAAGGAGGAAAACAAACAAAAGGAAAAAAAAAAAAAGATAAAATAACCTCATATTCCAAACATTAAAAGGATAAAATCATAAAATTTTTGTAACTAATTTTTGTATTTTAATAATTCAAGGTATTTCCTGCTACATAGTAAATATTATTGTGAAACTATTGTAAATAGCCTGTCTACTTACAGTTGCAGTAGTGCTATTCCTAAACTGCATTTTCTCAACCTCTCTTCTGTGATGAGATGCAAGTCACATTGTGTATGTAACATGTCATCATTGAAAAATAAGATGCTATTTTAGAACATCTGCACCTTTCAAGGTCAGGAAAATCTCCTTCTGTTTGATTTGGTTTTCAATTCAAATGGGTTAACTGTTTTTGAAGCTAAATCATAGCAAATCCAAAATTTTCAAAGTAGTGATGGAAGTGCAGTAATTAGTTCCCAGTCTGGAGGACTGGAAACCTTTATGGCCTACATTAAGAAAAAGAAGTAGTTCTCTTAAGTTTCATTCCAACAATTCACAGTCAGCTACACAATCATGGCTTTGATTTGAACAGACCACATAAACGGGGTATTGCAGTAAGTGTATAATGGTCTTTTATTAAAGGAGAATAAGCATAATTTCATGTAAAAATTCAGGTTCAAGAGAGACTAGTGTTTTAGTGATTACTTTTTCTTCAGAAATGAGCATTTTAAGTCACTTGATGTGGTGTACAGTAGATATGGGTTATACAACAAAATACAAAAATATGTTCTGTGTGTCCATTTAAAAGTGAGTAAAAGGTTAATGCTTGGCAAAATGAACAGTCTGCTGTTTGTTAAAGCACTGAGAACCAATACGTCTTTTTATCTCGTTCAACAATGTATCTGATAAGCCTGCAAGTTTCCAAGTTCAAACTTAACTTTCTTTCTTCACTTTAAAAATACACATCATGTAATTAAACATATTTGAGCCTGCTAATCATTTTTGTACACTGGTTGACACAATAAATAACTCATAAGGAATTGCTTTAACCTTTATGTTTAGATATTCCATTTCTGGTCTTCCATATCAACAAAAAAATTGAGGTGCTGGAGTGAGTCCAGAGAAGGGCAATGAAGCTGGCAAATGATCTGGAAGAGTAAATCATATGAGGCATGGCTGAGAAATCCTGGACAAGAGGAGGCTCAGAGTGGACCTTATCCCTCTCTTCAGCTACCTGAGAGGAGGTTGTACAAGGTGGGGGTTGATGTCTTCTTGCAGGCAACCAGCAACCGAAAAAGAAGTAATGGCCTCAAGCTACACCAGGGGAGGTTCAGGTCACACATCAGGAAGAATTTCTTAACTGGAAGGATTGTTAAGCATTGGAACGGGTTGCCCAGGGAAGTGGTAGAGTCATCATCCCTGAAAATGTTCAAGAAATGAGTGGACATGACAATTAGTCCTATGGTTTAGTTCAGTCAAAGTGTGGACTTGATGATTCCAAAGGTTTATTCTAACTTTCGTGATTCTATGATTTTACACATGTAAATCTTAGATTTAGAAAGTAAGGAGAACAACATACTTTACACCTTCTCCATCACCGAAAATGTTTGTTCTAATTCTGTTAAGGACAATTCTGTATGTATAACCTTTACTTTGGTAGTATTTTCATAAAAGCACAGAATAGCTGCAAGGGACCTCAGGAGATTATCTAGTCCAACGGCCTGGCTCAAATCTGGATCAGCTAGAACAGGTTGCTTGTGGCTCCGTCCAGTTGGGGTTTAACTGATGAAGACTCCACAACCTCTCTGGGAAACCTGTTGCAGCATTCAGTCACCTTTACAGGAAAAAAAGAAAAAGGGGTTCATACTCAAAGAGAGCTTCTTGTGCTTCAATTTGTGCCCTTCACATGTTGTTCCAATGGCTAATTGACTACACACAACTGGCAAGAGGCCATTAGAGGGAATAACAAGAACTTTCTCTATTAGAGCAAGGAAATAGAATTGGATTTCTTTGACAGAATTAGAATGATAAAGGTAACCTTTACAGGGAGTGAGAATAAACCAACACTGATAGATGAAATTAACCCAAGAACACAACTGAGCTTAACCTGTCTGATGCCTTAGGATTTTATATATTCACAGATTTTTATACAGCTGTATAGTTTCTTACATTTGAGGTGGTAGCTAACAGTTTCTACCTCTGTGCTACATTTCTGAATTTCTGTGTTAAGGGTAAAATGGTAACCAGAACATCTTGCTTGAGATACATGTACCAGGACTAGAATAACAGTACATGCTGTAGTCAAAATAAGATGCCATTTTAGTCAAAGCAATACAAGGCCCAGAGACCTTGGAGGAGCTCCAAAGAGGGGACATGATGTGAAGATGATGATGGTGAAGAAGTAACAGGTCTTGAGACCTCCAACTCAATTCCAGGGGGATGTTACAAGAGGCAGTTCTAGGGGTGGCACCAGAGTGGCACCAGGGTGGTACAAGGTTCTGAGGGGTTCTTGGGTTGGATGTAACCATTAGTTATGGTAATTAAGTAGTGTTATAAAATTTGTAAGGCCCATGTGCTGGCGGACACATCTATATACTTTGTGAACCTGAAAAGTTTGTCAGTAAAGAACTACTCTCTAGTTTACACAGATAATATTGCCTTGAAAGTTTTTTCCTCAGTTTTAGGCAACAAATCTGCTTCACAGTCTATAAAATAGATTGTCCTTTGTCAAGCCTTTGAAAGGCCACAGTTGCAGCCTTGTCTCTTAATTCTAGGCACCATATTTCAAGAAAGTCCCTATCAGTTGCAACAAAGCATGAGATAAAAAAAAAAATATGAGAAATCTATTTGCAAGCCCTCTTAGGAACTGCTGAATGATCTCAGTTACTTAGCCTGAGGTAGAGAAGAATACAGGCAAAAGAGACAACTACAAGATGATATTCATGATATACACAATGCATAAATACATAATTTTTTCCCTACAGAGATTTTTTATTTCATGCCTGTGGCAGACAGAACTAGGGATAATACTTTTGCATTTCAGTGAGGAAGATTCAGATTAGATATTAAAAAAATGTATCTTTTGCAAAGGTAGTGGAGCACTGATTTAGATTGCTCTGGAAAGCATCAATCTCCAAAACTGGAAACACAGAGAAATATATTTTAGAAATTACATAAATATGGATCCCTGTTGATCACAGTCTAAATGACCTCTCAAAATTCATGTAGTCTTATGAACCCATAATATTAGAATTAAATAAACATGCACTTATTAATTATGCATGCATTTAAATGAAGCTAATCTATACTGATTTAAAAATAAATTTAGAAACATCAACTTATCTCTTGACAAAAATTAAATCAAGCACCATTTAACCAGAGAAAGGACTAAAATTAATATGTATTCTTAAGAGTAAAAATCAAAACTGTACAAAATTCTAGAATTATAACTTGTGTGATGTTTTTCTTAAGAGTGGAAGTAGAATTAACTTACTCCCTGAGGAACAGAATAATAACTGAAATCAGGATTTTTTGTTGCAGAACTAAAGCAACACTGCTGTGTTGCGGATGCTGACCTAGTATTTTAGGCTTCCTTAATCTATTTATTCCTAGATCTATGATTTATGACATCTGAAGACTGACCTTTAAATTTCCACCCTAACAAGCAGTTTATTTGCACTCCTTGCTAATAAAAAATAAAGGCCTCCAGGCCAGTATATATTAACTTCTATAAGCATATCACATTGTCTCACATATATTCTCCTAGAATTTATGACAAGCAACATTATGTGTTTTAACTAGTTTCTAGCCTTCTAAAACGAATCTAATTTATACAATCTAGTGTACCTTATTTTGCTACTTATCAGCTATTTCTAAAGGCAGCTGAAAACTACCCTGCTGAATCAAATTGTCTGATGAAATGCAATGCAGTAAAGAAAAACATAGATTTTTTTCCAACCTATGTAATAAGCATATCTATTAATCTTAGTATGTCAAACGCCACACATATCAACTGCCTGTCTACTAAGAAACTATAAAATTCAAAATTTCTCTAATTATCTCTTAAGAAATATGACATTGAAGTTAATGAAAGATTTACTTAGTTGAGTTTTTATAGAGAGACCAGACTTACATACATGGAGTCTGGGATATGGTGGCTTGGAATCCCTGTGGCTGCAAATACATATGTCCACATATATGTGGACTTACACCAGAATAAAAGATGACTATTATCTCTTTAAATACCAAATTGTGTTAATGTCACATGAAAATTTGAAGACAGTTGTTTGATTAGATGCATTTCCCTAAATTATTCTGAAAGTCTATATTGTTCTATGTCAGTTATTGGGGTAGAGGCATCTCTGAGAGAAATCTCAGTTTTGTCATTATGTTACTCCCAAACCTTCACTTCTTCTTTTAACCTGAAGAGGAAAGACCTTGGACCACTGAGGTATAGCTCAAAGCAATGGACAGTGCAAAGTCATACAGAGAGATGAAATCTCCAAGAGCACCATAGCATATAGGGGAAACTCATTTGCCATTATAATGATTCATAGCCTTTAAAAATGCAGATTCACTCAGAATACCAAATCCGAAGACACAATTTCAGCTAGAGTAACAGGGTCTGATCTAGCAGGTGACTCCCACTTATGTCAATAAAATACAAAGAACACCACGAAACCCCCGTAGTTACTCAGTTATAGAGTTTTACAGGCAGTGGCCCCTTCTTTAACAACACTGATGAATAGGTAGGCAGTGGGTAATGAAGAGCTGACAGTGAGGAGAAGACCCTTCATTTCTCTCTATATATACATACCTACATTAGAAGAGAGTTCAATTGCACTTCGAAGTCTAGACTCACTGCTGCAGTCCAGAAAAAGCCAAAGCTGCATCACTAGCTAGGTGTACAGGAAATTTTACTGACAATGTTACTCTTACTATATTAACTTCCTTTCAGAAATTTATCCATCTTATTAAAAAAAAAGTACATTTAAGAAATACGAATTACAAAGATGCAAGAATGATGAGTGGATGTTAAATCCACTGAGGCATATTGAATAAAATATGCATAAGTGCAAGAGACAATAAGCCAATAGCACTTGACACAACTATTCAAATGCTTGAAATCTTAACAATAGATATTGCTAATACAGTTTAACAGAGATGAAAAACACACTTTTCATTAGTTTCATGAAGGACTAAAGCATTTTGTTGAAGCAAAAGAAAAATTGTGATAGGAAAAAAAGAAAGCAAAGAAAAAAGGGATAACTTTCCCAAGATGATTTTGTACCTATAGAACCTTGTACAAACAACAACAATTTGAACAGACATTCACCATTCCAGTCTCAATATAGCAGTGAATTTTTAGAAAACTGATAAAATGAGGCTATGAAACCAATCAGAAGATGAACGTTCACATACCCTCATGCATTTAACGTTCCAGATTAAGACAATTTGCAAGAATGTATGCTGAAAAATTAATTAGCATTCTCTTTAATTGAATCAATGGGTAATAGAAATGGAAGAAAAGATAACCAGTACTTTCCACTGCATTTCACCAAAGAATGATTGTAGTAGGAGAAAACCTTATCAGCTATTTAGAACTGTAAGGCACTGAATACTAAAAATAGGTACCTTGGGCTTGTAATCATGTGTATCCTAGACACGATGGTGACATCCAAACACTGACCTAAAAGGAATTGCCAAGATAAAATTACTTTACTTTCAGGCAAACATGTAATACACATTTATTCCAGCAGGACCTTTGAAAAAATAGTTGTTGGCCTTATCAGTCAAAAAGTGATGCAAAGTTTTAAGTTATTTCAAAAAATGATTAGAGTTTAAGATAAAAATAGAGGTTAATCCAATGACTAACTAAAATGACAGAGGCATTCATCTGACTCATTGGTTAGTCACAGTACTATAAGCAGTAAAAATAGTGTCTCATTAGTCTTTTAAACATTTATTCCTTATTTTACTTGAAATTGATACTTAATCCCTTTTCTAGTGTACAGCAGGCACTTATTACACAAGGAAAACTTGAAGAATAGAAAGTTTATAAAATCTCTGTCAATCTCTCCTACATATTAGGAATGATTCATTATAATGGGCCATGAGCGGCAGGGTGACTGTGAATGGAATCTTTTAATTAACTTTGCTTCATATTTTATTGATGGTATTTGCTGTTTTCTGAGATCTGATCATGCATCTTGAGCAATGTGCAAACATATGGATCCTTCTGTGCTTAGGTACCCTGGAACTGGGGGATATATGCAAAACTAAATAGATGGAAAATGTACCACATCCCTTATGATCTGTACACACATTTAAATTCTTCCTTTTCTGACACCTATTGATGTTGTTTCCATTTCAAAACACACTTTACATTTAGTGTAAAACATAGAAGTCAAAGTTCTTTATAACTGTCTTGTGCCAATATTTACTTATATCAGTCATGGGCATGCTGAGTGAGAATAAGAAAAAAATGCATCTTCTCACTTAAAAACAAACAAATTGTACTTTGAAGTGCTATAGATCTTACACTTCAAAGCAAATTTAGAGTTGCAGACAATTTGCAGTTACAAACTTGAAGAGAGATGAATGGGTGTGAATGAGCCTTCTGTTACCCTGGAAGCAAGTCACCCACAAATTGGGAAAAATATGATGCTTCTTTTTTTTTAATATGGGTAATTTGGCAAAGCTAAAAACAAATTTAAAAAATCCTAAAAGACCTTGGATTATTTAGAAACAGATGGTGTGAAAGACATTAGAAATCCCTCCTGTAAGCTATGTTCTACTCAATTTAAACAATATCAGCAGAAGCTTACAAACTAGGATCTTCCTCCAAACATTTTGATCCTAGTCTTCACATCTGGTCTCACATTCTGGATCCTATGGTATGTTCCTATGATAAAACCATTTCATATTTCTAAACTTAAATTGTTTTGTTAACTATAAAGCCTCCATTAGAGGAGGTCCCTGTAGTGTGATGAATGAAACAAATATTAATGGGAAAAAAACCCCAAAACCAAAACAAACAAAACAACTCATGGTACAGTGAGATGACTAAGTACTGCATTATAGACATGAAAGAAAGAAATTAGAAATTCAGCACTACAAATATTTCTGAATTTTCTAACTTTTGAGTGGTAAATTTGGCAGACAGTGCTATTCTTCCAATATTATTTTTAAGCCTGTGCACTTATTCAAATTCAGACTTGGCTAATGGTGGAAGAACTGGAAGCAAATTGGTGGTGTCACAAACAAATCTAAAACCCTGACTACATGGAAGATCCTCTTAATTAAAACCAAATTGGGAAGATAAGTGATAGATAATAGGAAGCTTTCTGTCAGAAATGCAAGTTATATTTTGATTTCACTGACAAACCTGGAATATGTGTGAACTGAAACACAACTCTGTATACTGGCAGCCACAGGCAGCCATAAAAGTGACTTATGTTTTAGAAACTCATAGAGTAGTTTAACAATCATGAAGTTTAGAGAAAATTTTACATGTTTTTCCATTGTCTTTTAGTTCTTCAGTTTTAATAGCATTCAATTTACATTTCCAAGAATTCTTCTGTCAATATGACAGGCAGATTCTCACACAACCTCTTGATTCTGTGAGTAAAGGGTTTGTGACAGTGCACTAAAAAACATGAGCCTTGCAATGAAATCCCAAGACGGAAAGCATTGCTGCAGTCTTATACTGGATTGAAATAGTTTTTCTTGAGTTAGTACAATCGTTAGGGAATTTTTGCTCCACTCTTTTCAATAAACAGTTCCTCAGTTTGACAATCCAAGCTGTTTACAATGACTTTTAATAGCTACCTATCAGTTGCTCATCTTTTCAAGCAATTTAAAAGTCACACAGGCGTATATGTCATTCAACTTGTATTATGGCCATCTACTGTGAGTTATAAAGCACTGAAAATTCCCTATGAGAGAAAACACCTAAGACAGTGAAGGTCTAATCTAGTTTGAATAAATTACCAATTTCATGCCATGAGTCATTAAATCACAGTAAGTGTTACTAAGGACTTGGTGGAGTAAGCCCAGGTTTGCAAAAGAAAATATGAATCAAAAAATTCTGCCTGTATCATAATTTTGACCCATATCTTTAAAATTACTTCGAAAAACCCCAACCAACCAAAACAAATCCAACCAACCAAACAAAACCCAAAAAAACAGAAACAAAAAATCCCTTTAGCATATAATTTTTTTAATATTTTTTTATATTTAAGGAATTACAGCTAATGAGTAAGCATCTTCATGACAAGCAATGCTAAACCAAATGCAAGCATGTAACTAACATTCATTGGCTTAAGCAGATACTATTCCAAAACCCCTACAGATGTTTGGCAAAAAGACGATAAAATATTATTTATTACTGTAAAGTTCTATTCTAGGTATCTTTCTTACACAAATGAAAAAATGTTGATTTTTTTAGCCAAATATCAAGAGAACAGAAAAGTGGATCACTCTGGTCTGTAGATGGAACTCACAATGCTCGTAGGTTACTTTTCACTAAAAATTTAGAAAGATGATTTTATAAAATTTTCTTGACTGCAAACAAGAAGAGCAACAAAAGAAAAAGGGTTATCCAAATTGGTTTCCATGAATAAAAAACATAGAACAAAATGACCTTCCATTTGATCAATGAGGTTTTCATATATACATATATATACATATATATATATACATATATATACACATATATATATTCATATATTAATTGTAAAAACTCATTGTATCACAGAAAACAATTAATTGCATAGATCTCTCATGTGCATCCATTAAAACGAAAATGACCTTTCAAAACATGCTTCTGTCTTGGGTTGAGCTGGCAAAATGCCAACTGCCCAGTACAGAGTCAAATCTTCCCTCCCTCTCTCACTGAGAAAAAGGAGAAAGGAGAAAAAAACCTCAAAACAGGTTAAACTTAAACTAACTATATATATTTATACAGAAATGAGAAAATTAAAAGAAACTACAATAGAACACACACAAGTTATAAATAACAAAAAATAGCTCCCCACTCCCCATGGAACACAAATCCCAGCATTCTAACTACAAATCACTCTAGATAAGTCAATTCCCCAGAGACAGATCCAAGCAGAGAGAAAGACTGCGAACATTTTACTTCCCTAAGATAACATGGTGGTGAGCCGATGCTGGGCCTGGGCCTCCCGTCCCTCTGGGGACAGTATGGTACATCCTTCTGGAACCACAGCTTGAAGGAACAGACCAAGCCACTCCCACACCTGCTCCTACACTTTGAGATGTTGTGGAAATATGGTATGGAATACCATTGGCTAGAAGAAGTCAGCTGTCAGCTGGCTCAGCCCAGCTTAAGTCAGCCAACAGTCCCAGGCCTATCCTGAAATCCAAAGCCTAAATTTAGGCCTACACCTAGCCAAACCCATAACAACATAACTTTTAACATAACTTTTAACAAAACTTTTTTTGAACTTCTGATAAAATTTCAGGAATGTTTTGAAAGCAGCCAGTGTTGCAGCTTTTTCTATCCCTTCTCCAAACCACAGCTTTTTTCTCTTCTATACAGAAGAAATGAGGGAGATGCTATAATCCATTCCAGTGCTACTCTGTTGATGCATTTGCCAAATAGTGTGCAAACTATCCTCTGAGAGCAAAATTTAATTACTACAGATATTTAGATGATATCATGATATACCAACAAAACCTCAAATATTTTTAAAACTACCTAAGTAATTTTTTTTTAAATAATTAGTCTACTCTCTCTGAAAACAAGGTCTCTAAATTAAAGAAATGTGGTGGATGAAATGTTATTTTTTGCTACCATCAGCAGAAAGATTTTCCTCTATGAGGTTGTGTCAAATAAAAAGCTTAGTAGGCCACTAATGACCATGACCTGTGGCAACCTTGTTGTACCATGTAACTGAATTATTTCCTTTTCTAAGTCTCCAAGCATGGCACTAAGAATGCTGGGTCAGCATACATAGTAAACAAATCACCAATCACCCAACAACTACTGCACCATCTGCCTCCAGAATGAAAGATCTCTTTCCTAGCTTGAACTTTTGGACCTTGGATTTGACCCTGTCTGAACTTTTGTTATGTTAACAAATGATTTTAATGGTAAAACTGGGAATATACATACAGGCCTGGTGAGAGAAAAACATCAATAAGCAATTACTTACTAAGTCAGGTTGCTTGACCTAAGCGTGCAAGCTCTCTAAATTTATTTCCTTCTCACTCTTCCATATTGTCACTGCAGCTTTAATTTCTCCCTTCTCCTGCATGAATCCATTTATACCGATTGCATCAGTGCTCTTGGCAATTTATTCAATATTTCTAGTATTCTTTGCATGAAATAGCTCTGCTGGAATTCCTGTTTATTTCTAATTTCATTCTGTTTCCACTGTTTTTTCAAACAGCAGGTTACAGTTAATTAAAAACAGATACATTCAGTATAGGAAATGTTTGTAAATTGATACATTTTTTTTCTTTAGCAATGTTTTGGAACTGTATGTTATTAATGAAGTTACACAAATAATTACCCTAAATCTCATATTCAGGTAATTACAAAAATAAAATGAACATCTGTTATTAGAAATGCATAATGCCAAGTCTTAATGTGCAGGTTAGGGGTTAACACAACCAAATTGGACATGGTACATAAACACAAGATAAATTATTGTATGGTAGTGTAATTATATTCTAAGCATTATGTTAATTATAATTTATATCAATTCAATAATTAAAGAAAACAAGATCTTCCCATGGTTTCCTGTTCAGATTTTTCTGTGTAGTAAATTATTCTGTGTCAGCTAGGCTGGCACTAGACCATAAATCTGACAGCAATGTGCAGTGACAATATTTTTAATATCTAAGAGAAAGCTTAGTCTATATGGTAGATTTGAAAAAATATTTTCCTAATTAAATGGGGTCAAAGTAAACAAGACAGTTAAACAGTGCATAGAAAATCCACTTGTTGGCTGTCAAAAGAATTAAATGAAATATTTATTATCTCACAGATACTGACCCAAAGTCTTACTTTGCAAAACTAAATTAGAATGGGATAGATTCTCTAAGGACAATCCTAGAAAAACCCAGAAAATCCTATCATATAAATACGTGGCCAAAATTAACTCTTAGAGATATATTATACATTTCCTTTCATGTTGTATAAGTCCCTTTCTGACAAGTTAACATATACTACTTTGTAGCGCTATTATAATCTTATTTTCTTCTGGTCTGTTACTACCCAAAACTGAGGACAATATTATATACAATATTTTGAAAAACATTCACAACTTTGTCATGACATGAAGATTATTGATCTTGACAAGCCTTTTCCAATTAAGCAATCTAGAATATATAAAAACATCTCTTAACCATATCATATTTCAGTTTGTATAAAAAGACTGGAAATAGGTGAATAAAATTGTGTTCTCACTGTCAATAATGAAGCCAATAAAAAAAAATGAAACCAAATGGAACAAAAGAACAACCTGTTTCCCAGATTATGGTACAGGACTTTAGATATCACTCTTGAGGCACCTCAGAATTACTAATATTAAGTCATATTTCAGCTTCTGCTACCAAAAATTTAACAGAAAACTGAATAATACAAGGAAAGATTATTCAGTACTTGCTATAGTATTTTTCTTTTCTGAATTGACCATTCTCTATTTAATTTCAACACTTTGATACGTATTCACTTCCATTTTATATTATTTATACTTTTTTTACGAGGGAAGCCATAGGATTAAACTAGTGATAAGCACTCAGATAAACACAGAAATCCAGGGGAAATCAGGTTGGGATTTTTTTCACATTGTCATTAGTGTTAGTAGCAATAAGTATCTATTCTCATATCCTTTAATAACATTTATATTTCAGATGCCAGTCGAAAAATGCCTTCTTAAGTAATCTTTGTTCCCTGCATAAGTACCTTTCATTCAGTTGACCAGATGACATTTGATGGCCTTTGAAGTCTGAATTGGCTATGTAGGAAATTCACATACCCAGTTCAGGGCCTCTCACTTATGTAGACTTAGTCCTAGGCCAGTTCTTTTCTTATTGCAATTCAAAATGTGACAGGAAAACCTGCTTCTGATCTTTTGATTACACTGAAAAAATAAGTGTTTTTTCCAAAATATTCATGCAGCATGTGTGAGTTCTTTCCTCCTGTAGAGTCTCTGACAGGAAAAGTCCACAACTGAGATAGCAGATGTCCTCTGACCTCTTCTGTCCACTCCTTCCATCATAATAGCATAGATGTGCCAATTACTGCTAAGTCCTTTTATAGTCACTGAGCACAGAAGATTTCCAAAGCACATTCTCAGAAGTTGTGCCAAGGTCTGGTTACTGAGCTGGCACTGAAATAGAAGTGGAACTCAAAGTACTGGGGCTGGAAAAACATATTCCTCCTGAATCAGGGCACAGGAGACAACACTGCTGTAAGAATGTGCCAACACAGGTAGCAAAGAGCAGAGGTGATTGTACTTTCTGCTTTTTTAATTCTTATATTATAATCAGATCAAATAAAGTTCCTTGATGGTTGTGCCCTGGTAAAAACATTATCAGAAGGAAGATACCAAAGCAATGTTACAGCCAGCTTGTCATCTTCACTGCTTTTTGCAGCTCACTTCAGCTATTTACTGGAATTTAGAGTTCTTTTGAAAGACAGTGGTACAGGAAAGCGCTGTCCAGCAAATAAAGAAGATATTAATGAAGACGACAATTACTCCCAGCTGATTTTCAAAGATTTCTATACAGCTTCACAGCTAGAAAAGGGGGTAGACATGACAAATTAACCAGGATTGTATTTTTAACCAGGATTGTATCAGCATGGTCCCATAATGAATTGCATTACTACAACTAAAGTGCTGTAAAAATGAAGGGCCTAGCTTGGACAGGAATGTCCCAAGCAGCTCTTGGTGGTGTAACCCATGACTGACATGATCATGGTGTGAATAAACACATATTCTTATATAAATATTTCTCATTGTTTGTTAATACATCTGTGCAGCAAGAATATTCCACATATTCTTCTATATTTTAGTACACAAATATAAATGTCTTTCCTGTGTTTTTCCTTCAGAAATAACTTTACGAATTTTGGAACAAGTCTATCACATATTATATGTATTCCATGGATTCCCCATTGACAAGGCGATATTATTTATTATTGGCATCCCTATTTCTTGTCCCCAAATTAATTTGTCTGCCACTGTAATCCATACCATTCACTGTAGTTGCTAACACCATGGTTTGGATTTAATAATTGCTTAATCATTGATTACTATTTAAAATGGGTATTTGCAGTGCAGAACTGGTATGTAGCTGTCAGAGTAAACATTGCCTGCCACTCCTTTAGCATCCAGTCCACCACATTATTTAAATTTCTCATTAAAATACACTCTTTTGAATTTATATTGACGTATGTTTTTAAAATTTTGATGAACATAATCTACAACAATGACTCTAAATATAATATAAAGTTTCAGAGAAAGCACATTCAATAATAACTGTACTCTGAGTGTCTCAGGCAAAAACTTGCCTGGTTTATACTATGATGAAGTTGTGTAAACACTGAAAAAAAAATCCAGATCCTCTTACTATCAGCAGGTCACCACACCTGCTGTAACTTAATGTACATTGACTACATTGTTCTGCAACAATATACTCATATTTTTAGTACATGAAATCTCAGCATTGCAATGATTCCACATTGGTCAATAGTCATTATGCTATGAGAAACATAACAAATCTTAGTGCAGAATGCCTGGGCAATTTCATATTTCATTATTGAAATACTTAAGAACTGTGGGAATCAAGGCTTATAGGACTTGAAATTATTTGGTGGAACTTTAAACTCTGTACTACTTGTATGGAAAAATAGTGCTGGATGAATGGAAAAGTGAAAATTAGATTCCTACTCTGAATCACCTGCTAGAGAACCTATTTTGAAAGGATTCAGAGCAGCAGCCTATATCTAGGTACTCAAAACTGCTCCTTGCAGCACAGCCTCCCTTATCACCTTTCATAGGGGAAGCTTAAAGGTACTTGGTTTCCTAGGCTGAAGTGAATGCCAATCCCTATAATTCTCTTACTGATGTTTGAATGGAGTTTTAGTGAAAAGGTAAAATTTTAATGATGAATGGCCTATACTGACCTACATTTGATACAATGGAAATCCGTTGTCAAGGAAACAACAACAACATAATGCTTTCTAAAAAGAACAAAGAGTGCCAGAAAGGAGTTTGCTGGTTTACCACTTTCTACATGTTCAATGCCTGCCTATGATTTGAGGACATATCCACCCACGTCTGTTAGGTCTTCATGATGCAAACACACCTGACAACACAGTTGTGCATATTCTCTGTGTGAAAATGCAGTCTCATTACATGGTGTGATGTACAATTGTTTTTTTTCTTACCCTGTGTACTATTTTATCCAATGTTTTATCCTAACAGCTATCTAATGTTTACTTTGCCTGATCCCCATCACAGATACAAGCATCCAGTGTTGGGAAGAGGGAAACAACAGGGAGTAGGAGGGAGGATACTGAGGGGTTTTTATTAACTTGCTTCAAGCATTGTCACTATTATGCTTTTATAAGTTTTAAGTGTTATGAGAGATGTCATTACAAAACATAACAATGTGTGGTGGTAACTTTGCCATTAAGGTCTCCAGTGGAACATTAATTACTGATCTTTTCCTCAAGAGCATCAGAATGTTGCATTAGAGCTGCAATGAACTGTTCACCTTACAAGCATTAAACTGAACTATGTCATTCAAAGGTGACAAGGTTTACCTTTGCTACTATATTCAGGGCACTCAAAACTGCAGTAGAATTGCTAACACAGCCAAACCTGCCTAATAAAAACAAGCTATCTACTTAAATAACCTCACTGTTGCACTGGATATTTTTTAACTCATTCTCAGTTTCTTATTCCTTGTTCATCTTCTGAGTTTCCTTGCTTCTTGCAAACAACCCTTTTAGCAATAAGGGTCCAGGAGATGGTTTATAACTCTTCTTAAGTGTGTGGTGCTGTGGTCAGTTCTCTTGATAGCATGCAGGAATGAAAGAGCCTTGCAGATAAAGTTGCAGTAGCACTCCCCAGTAGGTGTTCTACCACAGATAAATAGTGATGTTGCTGCATTGATATGGGCTGAGATAAATACACATGTGGCAGAGCACCATCCAAAACCTATCACTGGGAGAAAGTAAGTCCTCCTCCTGCTGCAGTGACACCAGTAAAGCCTCTCTCCTTGGTTTTTCAGGAATATTGAAGTTTCCTTCATTAATTTGAGCTACTGAAGATTTACAGCCCTGCTGACAGAGAAACTGTCTGGTGAGATGTTTTATAATATGGCGTCACATACCAGAGTCATCCCCCTTTAGTCCCTGATATTCATAGACATATGCCTTACTTTTAGCATCAGCAACCGACACATGGTACGACTAGAAAATTACTTTGCATAGTTATCTTTTACTCACGTGTGACTATGTCTAATTTTAACTCTTTTCCTCTATCACCCTCAATTCTGTCTCTTACAGAAAGCACAGAATATTCATTTCTGCCTCCTATTAGGTTTGTGCAGACTTTGAGAAGGCATCTTTCTACTTCTGGGCATTCTTAAACCTAACAGACCATACTTAGCACATTCAAAGAAGCGTGACGTAGAAAAGTAACTTTTCAAGCAACACTTTTCATACTGTTACTGCCTTTTCTCTGTCATTTTTCCCCTTGCTGACAGCCATTAAAAAGTACTCACTGACTGATGTGGTGATATTGGTCACATCTGAGTCTATAAGTGACACTTTAGCCTGAGCAGGTAAGCAAACAGTCCATAGGGCTGGCAGAATAATTTTCTTAATGTCAACATCCTCAAATTACAAGTGCTCTGTTTTGAGACAATGCTGTTGCTACACTGTGGCAGGTTCAGGTTTTGAAACTCACCAATCTACAGTGGTAGAGAATTCAGTTCTGATATATGTCAGGATGAAAACATCTAGATTAGACTGAGACATCTTAAGGGAACTTAAATCACAGATATATTATTCTATAAATAGACAATCCTTGTCCTTACAGGGAATTTCCAGCTCTTTATCATCTGCATAAATTTTGAAAGTTTAGATTCTCCTGTGTTTGTTTTGGTTTTTTTGTTGTTGCTTTTATTTTATTTTATTTTATTTTATTTTATTTTATTTTATTTTATTTTATTTTATTATCTTCACGCTTGTTGAGTAAGGATTAGGTAAATTTTTTCTTCTAAAGGCTCTCCAAGAGATTTGAAAGAAATAAAAAAGGGGTAAAATGCAAGATCCTCAAATGCTGAGGCAGGAGCTATAGATTGTGAGCTGTCTGAATCAGCTGCAACAGACAGATGTACTCCTTAGGTGAGAGTATAGTGTTTTGTCAACATTGTTATGTTGGAGGAAAAAGTCTGTAGATATAAAATCCCACTGCTTGACTGGTACAAGTTCGCAAAATCTCTGGAACAGATACGGCCATGCCAGCAAATGAGGGTTTTCTCAACTTAGCCTGTGACCTGACAAAAGTAACCCGGCTTTGTGAGCAAAGCTCTCCTTTTGCCACATATAGCTAGGGAGTTCTGTCAGCATGTGTGAAGATAGCATATAGTCAGAAAAATATATGTTGTACATATGGATATGTTAAACAGCTTACTAAAATTCACACAGAGGACATACACAGAGAAAATGAAAAAAATACAAAATTCATTAAGCACTGGAAATAAAACATAAAAGATTAAGAGAGGCCTTCTACCTCCTCTAAGAATTGTCCTGAACATAATTTCATGACCTCTGGTATCATCCACAGCACCAGTAATTGTACAGCAAAAGAAAGCAAGATAAGCTTGCTATTACTTTCTTCATAGATTCTCCTATTGTAACTTTGTGAAATAAAAAGATGACTTGAATGCAGAGAATTTCACTCAAGTTATTTCAAAATTAAAGGTATTCACTGGCTACCACACAGAAATTATATCCAAATTCATTTGCAGGGATATAAATCTCCCATCTTTAAATTGACAGTTAAAGCCAGCTCAAGCTGAAAGCAGCCAACAGCCATCTAATGACTGTGCAATACATA
Organism: Myrmophylax atrothorax; assembly: GCA_026770055.1. Lineage (NCBI taxonomy): Eukaryota > Metazoa > Chordata > Aves > Passeriformes > Thamnophilidae > Myrmophylax > Myrmophylax atrothorax. The sequence goes on along the minus strand of JAOXXN010000446.1, from coordinate 77,812,101 downwards.
TGGTGTAAAATTACTTTAATTCAGTGTTGGACAATACCCAAATAAAAATACGTATCTTCTCCAATTCGATGAGTGACACTTTTACTGATACCACCATTAAATCTTGTGTCCCCTTAGACAGCTCCTGCAGCAACTGGCCTTTTGCCTAGTGAAATTGAGAGGTATCAAACCTGTAACAATTCAGCTATGTCCCTATTACTCTCTGTGGTTGGGCACAGACCAAGCATCACTGCCTTTATTGGAGCTCTGTGAAAATTTAAGCCTTGCCCACATGAAGCATGTTAATTGGACAAATAGTATTGGTTTGTATTTTAGCTCCAGTCTAACAAACCCAGTTCCCAGACAAATTCCAAAGGAGACAGCTATTTAAGTGAGGATTATGCATTTAAAAGAAGTATATTTAATTACTGGGCAGTCTGCCATACAATGATCAAATTTCCACTCCTGTACTTGTACCCTGTGGCTGTGCTCAGAAACTGGGATTTGTAATATCTAGACTTCCCAAATTTTACTAGTGCTTCAAATAACTGACAGCTAAAATTTCAGTTTCCATGTAAGTGTCAAAAAAAGCCTAAATAATGTATCAGTGTAAACATAAACACGTATTATCTATGCATTTAGTATCCTAATCTATAATAATGACTCCTTGCTACTTTTTAAGAACTTACAATAATGTTAAAATGTAAAATAAAATAAAATAACCACTCCACTATCCCATATCCACCAGTGGACTCTGAATCAGTATTAACTAGAATAAATGTACATTTTTCAATACAGCATACAGGTAGAAACAATGATTCTAACTTTTCTGCCTTTGTAGATAGTCCCCAGTATACCCAAAATGAAAAGATTTATTCTTAGTAATACTAACGATTTAATCCTCTGATACAGTATTTCGTACACTTCTAATCTAGTTGAAACAAATTCTTATTTCCATTGAATTTAATATACTTTCAAGCAAGTAGTATTTACAATCATCAAGACATATTTATTTAATGTTTTACTAGAATTTAGAAGGTAAACAATACTTGAACATCACTATTGTTGTTTTCATTCATTTATAGGCTTCTCTAGATTTTGAATTCTGGAACCATAGTGGCCTCTATTGTTGTCATATTAGAACAGCATGTATTAGAAGTGTAAATAAACCACCTTTAGGCATTTTTCATTCATTGAAAAGATATGGCAATAGTTCTTGTAAATCAACCCGTCACCCTGGCTCCAACATACAGAAAAGCTTTTCAAGACTTTCCTGTGATAATAACATCCTGATGTATCCATTTAATATCAGATCAGTCACAGACATTCTAAGTTGTGTTGTAAAGTGAAATTGGGTTCTGCTTTGAAAATTATGGAAGATGTAAAGCCCATAAAACTGTCTCATTGCGCTGAGAATAACAGAAAAGTGACCTACAGTAAAAGCAGTTTTTTTCTTCTTGCTGATCAAATGATTTTGTGAAGACGAAAGATGGAATTGCATGTAACTTTAGCCATCAACAAACTTTGATTAGATCTTAGCTTTAATTTAGGCTGTTCCAGTATTACAAATATCTCCACTAATAGAAAAATGGATACTTTTTTTCAAATTACAATTTAGTCAAACTTAAATTATAGATATAAATCTGCTTTTGAGACTACACCTCTCTGTCCACTGTCTGTTGAAGAATCCCAGAGAGTTTCTTTAGATAATGTATCTACTTTCTAGGTGAAGAAAATTAGACAAGATGGATGTTACTCTAAAAGATGAAATATCATTTCAGTTTGCTAAGAATGAGCAGAATAATTACTCCAGAAAAAAATGTCCAAATGCAATTTATGTCAACATTTTGTATACCAGAATGAGTTTTCATTGTGAGAAAGTTAAGTACCAATTAATCAGTTTTTGCCCAACACTGTCAGGGGAGAATTAAAATGATGCATTGAACTTCAGTTCTGTGAAGTCTGATAGTAAATATTCCATAGAGAATAGACTAAAATGGAACTCCCATTTCCTTTCCCCTCAGGGTGCATGACTGATCTTCCTCATTCTCACTACTACCAAGTGATTTATATTTCTCATGCTTAATATCATATGACAAAATTGTTTCCTTTCCCAATTTTTTGAGCCTAAAATAATCCCCTTTATTATATTGTTCAACCTATAAAAAAGAAGCAGTCTTTTGCAGAAAAGAAAGGGACGATATGTTTAAGATTTCATGACATATGGCATCAGATGTTTTTAATATGTTTGTGGAAGAATTAATATGAAACATTATAATAAAGGTCTTAGTAATCATATTTGCAATAAAGTATGCATATATTTGTTGATTGGCATTTGGAAAAGTAATTGAAAAATTATTTGTTGATATTGTGAGCTTTAAAAATTGGTACAATGGCCTATTTTCATCCACAGCAAAGGACATGATGAATGAAGCTTGAGTAATATGAATATACAACTTAGAAAGGAGACTAGAATAGCACAAAGTAATCAAAGATGTTGAGAGATTACTGTTCGTATCTTTCGGTGACTTCAACAAATGGATAGGATGCATACACTCTAAATAGGCAACTTGATTCATGATCTGAGCAGGTAATTCTACTAATCTAATATTTTATGTGGATTAAACAAGATTAATTTTATGTTAAATTCAGACTGCAAACTTTCCCAGTTTCTACTTCCTTGACTTCTTTAATCAGCCAAAAATAATAACAATCAGACAGAAAAGAGAACAAACCATACATGTATGAGGTACTTCAGTTTCACAGACATTTGTTCCCTTTCAGGTATCAGCAATGAAAAAATTAAAGTAACTTCTGATGGTAAAACTAACAGGAAATGCAAGACAGTAGTAGTGCTTTATGCCTTCAGTCATTACCTTGGTACTCATCCTGAAGATACTTATCCTGAGGAAAGGTGATATTAGCAGTTAGAAACACTTATTAAATAATTAACATTACTGAAGAAAGCACTAGGGCTGTCTTCTAAAAAGTTACTTTTTTCTTGCCCTTTCAAGAGCAGATTTGACAGATGTGACAGAACTATAGAACATCCCAAGCAGAAAGCAACCTGAAGAGATCATCTGGTCCAAGTTTCTGTGGGGAAGGGAACCTGGATGAGGTTAGCTAGCACCCTGTCCAATTGCATCTTGAAAACCTCCAGTGACAGAGTCTCTACCGCATACCTGAGGAGGTTGTTCCATTGAATGATTGGTTTTGCTGTAAAAATTTCCTTTCTTATATCATGATAAAACGTCTCCTGGTACAACTTGAATTGAATCTCTATCTACTTCACAGCTTCCCTTTAAGGACTGGAATATCATGAAGTCCTCCACCAGGCCTTCTCTGAGGTAAAAAAGGGCTAACTCTTCAGTCTTTTCTAATAGGACAGCCTGAGAAAAAACCATTGATCACCATGAAATCACCAAGAAATATTACTTTATTACAAACTGAAAATAGGTAGTAAGTGACAGGGAAAATGTAAATCTGTAGACGGCACAGAACATCACAATAAAGATTAATGTACAAGCACCTACATCTTTAAAATATCTGTAGGGTATGCTGAGCATTTTTTGAAGATTTAGCCCTTTTTTCCTCTTATAACACAAAGAACTATCATAGTAGAGATGGTGTGGTGACCTGATTTTAAATACTTAAAGGATTTTTTTTACCTTTATCTTTAATTTAGTTGAAACAGAGATTTCAAAGACAGGATTTAGTAAGGGGATTTTTTTTTTTCTTAAATTGTTCAGATTTAGATGCCTGGTGGTATTAATTTCACTTAAAAGAATTAAATAATTTTTTTTTGCTTTTTAATCCATCCTTAAACTTCTTCTAAGTCTGTGTTTTTCACACAAAGCATCTGCACAGCTCTCATTTCCCCCAGTCTTCATTTGGAGTAGGAAGGTAGAGTTAAGTTCAAATGCAACTTTGTGCTTTCTATGTTGAGATGCTGCTAGGGCTTGCCCATCTTTCTCAGAAACTCATAGCACCCTTGGGGTTCTGTTTGCCATTCTAATGGCAGAATTAGGAGAAGACAGATGGTAAGAAAAAGAATTAAAGTTGGAAGCAGCTGTTATGAAATCTGCTTCAAGAATACAATTGCTTATATAGACTTACTCAGACAAAGTGAAGAAAGGAAAACATATTTTTCACCTTGGCATACCAGCTGGTGTCACTGCTATAGTCCATGTAACTGTACTGCTTAGGAAAACATGGCATCATTAGGAATTGCATCATCAATGCCAACATAAAAAGGACGCAAATCCAAATTAATATGTCTCTCACTCATCTTGAAGCAATTGGTAAGTGAAACATAATAACTACAAAAGTAAGTTTTAACTCAAGATGTTTAACCCTTGAGTATTTTCATTGGGAGGCTGTCTTAGTGTTGCTGGGGAAGGGCTGGAAGTTCCGTCTGGAGGGCTGGCCACTGACAGCCAAAGCACATAAAAACAGCACACATGGCTCAGTTTGGTTTGAGCCCTGCTACTTAGCCATGTGGAAGCTGGACTTGCACAAGATTCTCTGGTGATAGCTATTTTTCTCTTCTTTTTCTTTCTCTCTTTACTTCTCCCTCTTCTTCTTCACTTAATCTCTTTTCATTATATTTTGGGTTACCTGGAACTAAATGGGTTGGATTTTGCTAAGTTGCGTGGGTTAGCATGTGCAAAGTCATAACTTTGTGGAATGCTCTATTTTGATTGCATGTTAGTCTTTTAAACTTTTGTCAAGATTTCTTGTTTTCTCCCTGTCAGAGACTGGATTCATATCTCTCTGGATTGTTTAACTGGGTCAAATCAATGAGCTCTTTCTTTACTCTTTCTCTCTTCTTTTCTCTTTCTTGACTCCTGTTTCTTCTCTTACTCTCTCTTCCTTTCCATACGCTTCCTTAATACATTAGAGATAACTTAAAACAGATGGGTTGCATTTTACTTAGCTGGCATAGATTGGTGTGTGTTGGGTGCTCTGTAAAATGTTTCTTCTCTATGGTTGCATGTTAATCCTGTAAAACCTTTTGCCAAAATGCCTATTTTCTTACTAAAGTAGTAGAAGTCTCTTGGGAGACACATGTAACATGTATTAAAGAATGAAAGGCTTTACAAAATTTCAGGTGGGTGACATCTCGCGAGTCTTAAATATAAATATATTGCCTGGGCAGCTTGTGGCTTGAACCTGGGGTTTTACAAATGTCTTAGTACTTTAACTCAAATGAAGGTACAACAGGTAGGATTGGTGAGTCATTTGTGGACTATTGAGTGTAAATTCTGTGTTTGAGAAAAAAACACATATCATTTTATGCCATTTACAATCTTTAGGTCATAAATGTTTCTATCTGTTTACATCTACAATTATAATAAGTTGCATTCATGAACAAATACGCACCCTTTGGATACAATTAATTTGAGATTTTTTTTAAGGAAATTATCATATAAGTTTCTACCTAGAATTAAAGTCCATTTATATATTTTCCTTGAATAAAAGGAGACACTATGTTGCCTGGTTTAGGTGTAAAGTGAATTTCCTGCGTGGATATAAAGGTACGGAAAGCAATACAAAGAGCATGAAGGGAAAAAACGAAACCACAAAACTCACAAATAAATCCAGAAGGTAACACATAAGAAAATGCTTCTTGAGAATTTATATCTGTATAAAAAATTGGTCTTTTTACAGCCTGTCGATCACCTCTCCGATATAATAAGCCCTTATTGTATTTCTAGAAGTTACAGTGGGTTTGGTGTGCTCATATAAAACAGCTGTTTCATCTTCATGATTATTTTAATTTCCTTTGCATTTTTCTAAACTTCCTTGTTTTCTTCTTGAAATGTGAAGAACAGAAGGTGTGGGCACACCAAAGCTTTCTACCAAGGCAAAAGTATTCTCTTTTTTGTTGTTAATATATTATATAAATCCATACAGAAGAATGCTCTTAATTTTATTCATGATCCCAATAAGTCATTGGAGAGTAATAGGTTTGTCTCAGTGGCTGTTGAGGATACACTGAAAATAACAGCTGAAGTATCCATATTCCTCTATTCCTGTAATGAGAAATGTCAGTGTGTTATTAGAATGTTATAGAGTATACATTGTAGTGATTATACAAGATAAAAAATTAGGTGCTCAATCTAACTATTTAAGGCATCAGCAAAACAATGTTGCATTAATAATTCACAAGAAGTAGTGGTTCAGTTTGCCCGACTGAAAACAATTAGACTTATGGAAACATCGGATTACTTATAGTTCATAAAATATTCCTTCATGATGATAAATGATACCTTATTACAACATTTTCCAAATGCTTTCTGTATTCATCATATCCAAGTTTTAAATGAAACAAGTTCTCATTACACTTAATCTCTCATTAAAACACTGAAACATGTTGATTTTCTAGCAACAGACAAAGAAATTTAAAACAAAGTTCACAGAAGTGCAGAGACAGTAAAGCAATGTATTCTTTAAGACTTCCATTTAATACAATAATTAAGAGGATAAAGATTGCATGAATAATGTAAACTTTTTTGAAGACATTTGTAGCTTCTCAGTGAAAGAACTGTGCTCCATATTAAGTCCATTGAATTTTTAACATTCAACTAGAATACCTCAGTTGCATAGGAATTTATCTTGAATTCCCCCTTTTTTCCTGATGCTAGTGAGACCCTTTCCAAAAGGTAAATAAACTAGCTGAATATTCCAGTAGACCGTTCAAATGTCTGTCTTCTTCCAGTTAATATACAAAAAAGGACCAAGAACCAGCGACCTGAGGCCAAATATTTATTAGACTTAGAGAATACAAAATTTAGGACCATTAACAGATTTGTTTTATGAAGTATTTAGCCCAAAATATGCGTAAGGTCACATCTGAATTGCATGAATTGCGTGAAATTCAAGATGGTAAAGATGTACCCAGTAACTGATCTACATTAATAAATTAGATAGAATTGCTCATGGCCTGTTTTCCATTGTTGCTGACAAATAATCATAGACTTATAGAATGGTTTGGCTTGGAAGGTCCTTAAAAGTCACCTAAACCAACCACCCTGCCATGGGCAGGGACAACCTCCATTAGGCCAGTTTGCTCAAAGACCCATCAAGCCTGATCTTGAACACTTCCAGGGGTGAGACATCCAAAAGTTCTCTGAGAAACTTGTTCCAGTGCCTCACCACCCACACAGCACAGAATTTTTTCCTAATATCTAACATAAATCTACCCTCTGAAACTGAAGACATTCCTCCTTGTCCTGCTGCTATTAAAAAGTCCTTCTCTAGCTTTTCTCTAGGCACCATTTATATACTGAAAGATGTTACCAGCTCTCTTCAGGGCCTTCTCTTCTGCAGGCTGAACAACCCCAAATCTCTGCCTGTGTTCACAGAAGATGGCTTTCAGGCCCCTGATCATATGACATAGCTTGTGCTCATACCTCTGAATTTTCTTCTCTGCCAAAACAGTTTTTTGTACACTTGGTATTGTGATCTGCCCTTTGTGGGTGCTTTTTTTGCAAGTAGTGCTTATGCCTTGCACAGGGGAAAGTCTCTCTGTCACATAATGGAAAAAAGCTTGCAACCATGTAGACAGTGAAACTGCACAGATGAGTGCAGAAAAGTGCCTGAGTTCACATCCTCATCCTGTTATACTTGCTAGTACAGACGTAGTTGAAGATGAAAGCTTTAGTACAAAACTCCATACTGCATGTATTTGAATTTAGAGGTTCACACACAAGTTAGACATCTAAGCTCGCATCAGTGGTCTCAGTGGAGTCTGGGGAGCTGATCAGAGCTCTGTATATTAGGTCTAGCTGAATAGCTCCTTATGCTGCAGTGGTAATACTTATTTGGTCTCCATTGACTGCATCTGGAACTTAGATGCCTATTTAATATGTTGACAAGTCCAATTCTGTGTCTCAAAAAATGATTAATCTGCTTTAGGAACCAAGCAGGGGGCCAGAGCCAGGCCAGTTAGAATGGACTAGCTTATCTTTTCCAGCTGGATGAAGTCACTTGGGACAGTGCTTGATGCAGCTGTTTTGCATACTGTTCAATTCAAGTATTATTTTTCTGTGTAATGTTACAGAGTCATTTTTACTATTATTCTTTACAGTAAGTTAAAGGAGTCTAAAAGAGAACAATGTTGTAAAATTCCAAGAAGTTGTTTTCAGAACAACACCACCAGTCTCCACAATAAGAAATAGCACATAATGTTTGAGAGCCTTGCTGGGATGATTTCAGGATATATCCTAGATAATGAGAGTAAAACTTGTTCCCGTGCATTTAAATACAAAAAAGGACCCTGAAAAAAATAATCTTTCCAATTCTGACTTCAGTTCTCAGTGGCAGGAGGCAGATGGCAAATCTCCAAACAGAAGTTAACTGGCATTCATGCAGTGAAGATAATCAGATATATCAAACAAAATAGGGAGGGAGACAAATGGATAGTGTAAACACACATTGATCTTCATCAATAATAGGCCCAAAGTTACTTACATTTAGCGTATCTGGAAAAAAAGTCTAAGCATTATACATATATATTATGAACAAAATATATATATATAAATATTTTCAATTTTATATAAATATATATATAAAAATTGAAAATATTTGATTGAC
>JAOXXN010000446.1:77769696-77785494 GCA_026770055.1 Myrmophylax atrothorax | reverse complement strand
CCTGGCTGAAGTGTGACTTCGTATCAGAAGTCAGAACCCTCTCCATCCTGTGTGCTGTCAGTTAAGGACAGGCAGTGATGGGCACATAGAGATCTGATTGTCTGGAAGTGCTTACAGCTAATAACTTAATACAGTTAAGACTAGAAATCATTGTATTTCTGTCTCCCTCCCTTTCACGTGACAGCATCTAATACTAATTTGGGTTGTAACTGTCAGTATAATTTCTGGAGTAATTACAACTTTGTTTTGTTTCATTAAAGACTGTTAGGATTTTAAAGAAATGAACAATAAATTCCTTGTTTCACACATAAGGTATGTCCTCTTTTTTGTCCATGGAAAGATTTTGAGTGTAACAACTAGTGCAGGTATGTTATACACAGGAACTTGATTTTAAGGCCAACATAAAAAACAATATACAATTCAGGAAACAGAAACATAAAAGATATGGGTCCAGGCATACACACAGCACGGTATTTTCCAATCATTAGTTAATCACTAGTCATGCAATAATACTTTGCAGAATGACTTCCTAAATTAACTTGGGTAGTTAGAGTGACAAGACAGTAAATCCAATCTATGTTTATAAATACATATATTTATATTTTCCACACGTGTGTATTTTTCCTGGGGAAACATTTACACAGTCAAGATGAAATAGGTCCTGACTTGGAAAGTTCAAATCCCATCAACAAAAAAAATAATCAGGAACAAGACTAATTAGGTGTTAGTGAAGCAATTAAAAAAAAAAGGAATGTATTAATTGAACAAGATTGCATACAGGCAGCATGACAAAAAGTCTTCGAAGTGACAAGACAGCTTTCAAAGAGATATTGTGTTTGACCATAAAACCTTAAATTATTATGCAAATCATGTTTGCATGCATGACACTTGCCAGAAGTTCATTTGACCTGTATTTCCTTTCCTCAGTCCTGGAATAAAAACTAATTATAGCACATAAGGGTGAATTAATATATTTGAACTTTCTGCTACTGTTGTCCTTAAATTCACCTTTGCCATTCCCTGTATTAACAACTTTTCTGCTTCTAATAACTTTATGTAATCCTTAAGGACCTGATTTGTCTTTTCTAAGTTACTAATAGTAGAGATGGGAGTCATAGTAGCTGGTTATAGGGAACAAACTAGCAAAATCCAGACCAGTATTTACAGACAGATGTTGCTTCTTGTTCCAGGAATTAAAGTTAAACCTAGAGCTATTTGCACTACAGTCCAGGTTAAAAGAGCAACTGCTGTTACTTGCAGCATGTTATCACTGCTGTAAGTGGTTTAATGGCAATGTGCCCCGGCCATTTCAATACCAGATTTACTACAATAAGTTACTTTGAAGATCTTCTTCTCTTAATTGTTCATTGATTACACATAATTCTTTACAATGAGAACCTCTGAGTTTAATTGGAATCAATGTTGACAATGGTATACAGTCCCAAACCCTTGCTACTGATTTAATTGGAGAGAGATACACTTTGAGTTTTAATTGTAAGCATGTAGTGTTACCTCATCTGTTTTGCTACTTTGCTTTAGAGTAACACTCAGTCTTTTATTGTTTTGTCTGATATTTGGTGTTTCAGAATGCTCTGAGCAGCATCACTTCAAAATGTTTTATTTGCTCTTTAACACAGAGGTGTTGTCATGTCATTCAATACTCATCTGCACCCTTCTACCTGAGAAGGTCCTTATCCTGTGTTCCACATTCATTTTTCAATTTTAGTATCAAGGCAAAGTAGCAGTTATTTTCAGTGTTCAGCAAAAGCAATGGACCACATCTAAGCTGGTAGAAATATGCTTCCATCATGCATGTCCGTATTACCTTCTAGCTTAGGAAAGGTTAATATGAAATGTACTGTAGTTTAAGCTGCAGGATATCCAATTATGAAGAAAGAACAGATTATTAGACTAGGTATATCCACACACACCTCTAAAGGCAAATACATTTTTAGACAGGTGTGCATTGAAGCAATTATATTCTAATTATATATCCTGCAACATTTTTTTCACACTTAATTTAACGCATGATGTAATCTATTACAGGAAAATATAATTTTTAAAATTTTAGTACTGTATTACTCCTGGAAATAAGAAGCCCTTCTGCAGTGCATCTATACCTGATTGTATGCTTATTTTACACTGATCTAGGAAAAGTAGAAGATAAGTCTTGAAAGGGTCAGTGGGGTAAAGCAAAATAATACCAGTTAAAATCACCAAGTTCCCAGATGATATCAGAACTTTGAAATCTAGCTTTTTAAATTATAATTAATTAAAGATTTGTGAGTTTAAGCTATATCTGATATCTGGTCCTTGGAAAATAATGCCAAATGAAATAAATTTAATTGATACAAAACAGAGAGCTAACATATGGAAGTACTTTACATTAATAAACACAGTGACCTTGAAAGACCCTTCTCAGCTTAATAGTTCACTTATATTGATTATGCCAAGATTTTCTTTTTAGCCACTTTAATTCTGAGAGTCGATATAACATTTTGACTGTTACACTTTACTGCTTTAATTATTCAGAAAAAGGAGTACAAGGGCAGACAGATCAGCTCTTTTTGTTCTTGCTGTCAGTAATCTAATATACAGTCTTTGCCTCCACCCTACTTTCTTTCTTACCCTCCAATTTTCATTGTGATGCTTTTTAATTGATCATAATCTGATTTCAATATTTAGTCTTTTTTTTTCCCCCTGAAGTTCTATAAACCAAATAATTGGAGAAAGTAGAGCTATACAAGTAACAAAATAATGAAGAGCAATAAAGAGACTTTGGAATTTGTAATCTAGCTCTGGTCACCTGCATTAGTCAAAATGAGATTTAAATCTTTACAGTGTATTATCTCACGCCTAAGAAAGTTTCAGCTATGTTAAACGTTTACATGGGGCGAAGTATACAAAAAATAAAACAGCTACTCCTAAATGTCATTATCACTTTATAATACCATAATTTTACATTAGGAAATTTAGGATGCCTGCTTTAGATGTGGTGTAAATTCTGACACTTGTCTTCTTGATTGACTACTATGCAGTGGACAAAGCTTCTGAATTATTAATGCATGTGCTTAAGCCCCTGAATTATGTTTTTAGGATACTTTTTTGAATGTGTCTATATCATGGTACCTACAGGTGGCGGCCAGCACCTGTTTATACCAGTCAAACAAAAAGAAAAGGTTTGCTCATTACTTTACTTGCTCTGTTAATGAAGATTAAAAGGGCTATACACACCTTTACACACGTTAGAACAGATTTACCAAGTCAAGCCCAGCTTAGCACTTGGCTGAAGAGCTATGGCAGAAATAAGGAATTTTACTTCCATGATTAGACTATTCATTTGATTGAATAAAGCTTATTCCCATTTCATTCTGGGAAAATGCCATTCTCTCTTCAGGATATATCTTCTCCTGGAACACATCAGATACTCAGGAACTGTAAAACTATTTAGGGAATGTAAATTCAGAATAAAATGTTCCCTCTGTTGCACCTCAGATGCTTAATAGAAAAAATATGCTGGTTCTCACCACATGCAATTTTATTATGTTCCCAGGTTGTGCCTCTGTTCCATGTTGAGACAAGTTATTCAACTGAGTAATTGTTTTTTATTAATAAACAGTCACATCACCTGCATGGAGACATTCAGAACACCCAAACTCTTTATATCATATTGGACTAAAAAAATATCGCTACTAAAGTATCAGTTTCTGAATGCAAGCAGTTAAAATTATCAGCTAACACTTGTTAATTAAAATTTGAAATAAATTCTCTTCTGTAACTGTTTTTAGACACAGATTATTGCCCTAATTATTCATGTAACTTCTAATAAGGAAATTTTCTCATTCTGAGTAATTCTCAGTTTCAAATGGCTTTTAAGTTTTGAATCTTGCAGATTGGTATTTTGATTTCTATTGCACACATCAAGACGTTAACATAGCTAGTCAACTGAGTATGGGGCTAAGAGTCTTGAAATTGGACTTATCACCTCATAGTCGAAAAGTCTATACAGTGTAATAGAAAGTTATGGGAATTACATTTAAACCTTATGAAATTCAACAGTAAGTCACATACTTGCCATAATCTTTAATTGTTAAGCTCTTTAAGGTGTCTGTTTACTTGAAATGCATAGAGAAGCTCAAACAAGTCCTGGGTCCACAGGGGAAGATGAGGGTTGTGATGGACAGTCTTGTAGTACTTTTTTCTTTTTTTTTGCTAAGACTGCAGTTGTGGCAAGAACATCTTGGTAAAGGTAAATATCTTGCCAAGGTAAAACATCTTGGATTAAATTCATGTAGCCTAAATTCCACAAAAGCTTTTACATTTATTGTTTCTTATAAACTAGGCTTAACTCACAATACTTGCATATAGAAAACACAGCATGAAGAATGGCTTGAATTGAGTCCATTCAGATTTGATTATAGATTTATTTTTCTCCAGTGTTCTTTAGAGAGACACTTAGGAGTCATCCATAGCAGACTGAATGCTCAGGAGCATCCAGGCTGAGACAACAAGGACCCACTTTGTTTTGCTAGAGAGAACTGAAAGTGCCTTCTCAAAACTCCATTTCATCATCCAGTTAGCACAGTGAATTCCTAGTTCAAGACTAGCTCAACATTCTTAATGCCCAAAGCTTCAAAAATTCCAGTAAGAAATGATCACAATATCTGTATAATTTATTAATAACTTCACTAACATGGAGATAACACTGATATATTTTTTTCACAACAAAAGCTGTTGCAATATAGCAGATACATTTTTCCTATGATAGTTCAGAATCCTAATTTTCACACCCAAAGTACTATTCAGCAATTTAGTGCTGTTTACATTTAAACTTATCCAATGCTTATGCATTCCCTTCATCATCTAGTGAAAAAAAGAATATGCTTCATAAATAAACATCAATACTGAATCATACCTTCCTAGTGGAAGAATGACTGTCTTCCTGGCAGAATCACTAATGGAAGTAGAAACAAAAATGTACAGACTTTTTAAAAAAAACAAAAGTTATATAAATGGCAACTATATGGCAGTGACATGTAAGATTGTGAAGAAAAATGTATGCTGCCCTAGAAAATGTTCTATAGATTTGGCCAAGCATTTAGAGTACTACAAAATTACTAGATCATGTTAGCGCTTAGGCAACACCAACACTCTCAGTGCTCTAAAAATGGCCTGATTGTGACAGACTGGAATTTGAGCAAGTCAGTCAGGTTTGCTACTACATCCATTTCTGCTAAAAAGGAATTGAATCTATAAAAAACTACATTATAAACCTGTCGTTTCTATGATTCACATTTTATTTTATTAATGGCATTCATGAAAGAGATTAAAAAGGTATCAGTAGGGATACTGTTTTACCCCTGCTTTCAACTGGAGAAACATGCAAATGAACAAAACATGCAAATTAAGCCAGAGCTTCAAGTTAAAATTAAGGCACAAATATTTTTCACATAGTAACTATGCAGAGATAGATTAGACTGTGATTTTTGGGCATAATTTTAGAAATTAATTTAAAATTTAGTTTAGGTACTCAAATTATTCTAGTCATCAATAAACAAAGGAGACACCACCTCTATGAATATTAAACAAATGGTTTTTCTCACCTTCCTGAATTCTGCCATTTTTCTTAACTGTTTCTGTGTTCTTGGTTTGTTTTGCTGACAAAGGTTAACAAAACCGTGAGCAATTGACACCTCTCTGGAAATGTCTCTTCCCAGGTTTTCCTAGGGTCCTTATGCAGCACTTCTACTTTTGTTATCACAGGCTTAAAGTACTTTTCCACTTTGCCATAATGGTAGGTTGAAACTAATAAATTTGCTAACCCCAGCATCTGTAACAGCCTCAGAAGCAAGACAAACACATTTCCAGCCAGGGACATTATCCAATAACAAATGCCGAACATCTATTTGAATTCATTATGTCTTACTTCATTGAAAAATTGAGATTTCTTTAGTATGAATTATTTTAATTCTCCAGTCTTGAATCTTCCAGAAAATATTTTGTTTTCTGAAGTTGTCAACCAAAAACTGATTTAGTTAGCAACACTCCTGTTCTGAGATATAAACACCAAGATTAACTACACACAAAAAAAATATTACATGGAGTTCAAACAGAACACTTGGGACTTAGAAATAAATTTTGATACTTAGACGAATAAGAGTGGTATTACTGAAGCTTGATCGTGACTTCAGGTCATGACAGACCTTACATAATATAAATCTTAATAAGGTGGCAGAACATGACAGGAAGCACTGATGTGTCCAGGCACCCTGGGGTGTAGCCTACCCAAGATATATATTGCACATAATACTCTTTTTTAACTGTTAGCAAAGAAACCTAGAATTCTCTAGCTAAACAAATGTTTAAATCGCATCCCAGGATGGTAAGATTGTTTTCTCTTACTTATTTTTATAATTTTTATAGTTTACTCCTGTTTAATGCATTCATTCTAATCTATCCACGTGTATGCTTCCTTGTTGGCAACGATAGCTCAGCAATTATGACAATACTTATAATTTTTTTATTGCTTAAAAGGCAATGTTTTTTTAAGGTCCATTACCTTAAACTTCAGACCTTTAGAAAAAATAATCTAGCTAAGAGATGCAAAAGGGCAGATATAGACAGAAGAAGCATACTGCTCCAGAATAAAAAGGGTAACCAAGTGTAATATGAAGACGTTTAATAATATCAGAAGATGGGTTTTATTTCAAGGAGTGTTTGGACTGTGAGAGATAGCATAAGAAAGTTAAGCTACAGAATTTTAGGCATCAGATATTTTTTCACGAAAGAATTCATTAACGATAGGTTATCTAGATTGATGACAATAAACAAAACTAAATCCCTACATATCATTTTTATGAAAATTGATGTTGTTTCCTATTTATAAAGGGAAGACTTGCACTCTAAAGTCATTAAAAACTAAAATAATGAAACATAGGATGGAGAAACAGGAGCAGGATTGCTGGACAACAGGAATTGGGGACTGTGTAGTTGGGGCAACCACAGAGCTGTAGAGAACAACAAGGTGACTGGAGTCCAATTGTGGTGTAAATAAAGGGAATGTGCTAAAAGCCTATAGCAAGAAAAAAACACTGAGATAGGGGAGAAAACAAGAATGACAAAGCAAGTATGCTTGGATAACTAATGCGGACTACTTCCTTAATCTATGGATTATTCTCTTATATTGTATACTCTTACTGTAACAAAAGGACAGCTCTTTCAGCAAGAACAACAGACTAGAACAGATGTGCAATTCACAGTTAATGATGAATCCAGCAACAGACTTGCCTTCTTACTGAACACTAGCTAATTTTCCACAACCAAGGAAATCAAGTTTGTTTGGACTCAATAATTTATTTAATAATTTCCCTACAGCATTCAAATATAGAAAGATGCAAACAGCAGAAAAGGATCTGGGGGTGTTGGTTGACAGCCCGCTGAACGTGAGCCAGCTGCATGCCCAGGTGGCCAAGAAGGGCAATGTCATCCTGGCCTGTACCAAAAGTAGCATGGTCAGCAGAACCAGGAAAGTGATTGTCCTCCTGTATTCAGCACTGCTGAGGCCACACCTTGAGTGCTGTGTCCAGTTCTTTTCCACTCACTACAAGAAAGACATTGAGGTGCTGAAATGAGTACAGAGAAAAGACAGAAAAGATGACGAAGTGCCTAGAGAGTATGTCCTATCAGGAGTGGCTCAGGGAGTTGGGGTAGTTTATCCTGGAGAAAACGAGGTTCAGTGGTGACCTTATCCCTCTCTACAACTATCTGAAATGAGGTTGTAGCCAACCAGGTGTCAGCCTCTTGTCCCATACAACTAGCAATAGGACAAGATAAAAAGGCTTCAAGCTGCACCAGAGGAGGTCCAGGTTGGACATCAGGAAGAATTTCTTCACTGAAATTGTTGTCAGGCATTGGAATGAGCTGCCCAGGGAAGTGGTGGAGTCACCACCCCTGGAAATGTTCAGGAAATGCCTGGATGTGGCACTTAGTGCTGTGGTCTAGTTGACATGGTGGTGTTTAGGCAAAGGTTGAACTCTACAGTCCTGGAAGTCTTTTCCATCCATAATGACTCAATGAACACTTTCACTAATCTTAGGTGTCACAACTTAAGTCAATCAATACAACATTTTCAGCAACACTGAATATCCATTATTACCACAAGAGAAGTTAAGTACTAAACTAAATTTGATACATCAACTTGCACAGCACAGAAAACACACTGGTTATTTCCAAAGCAGTTTTCTGTGATACAGAAGTAGTAACTCATATTTATGACAGATGTCATATATGTGCAATAAAGTGCTGTTCTTCCCATTTCTAGTTACTAATTGTCTAGGTTTGAGTTGGCAAAATGCCAACTGTCCAAGACAGAGTAAAAGTGTTCCTCCCCTCCAACCAGCCACGAGGAGAAAAAGGAGAGGAAAAAAAAACTACCAAACTAGGTTTATGCTTAAACTAACTATATGTATTTATACAGAAAAGAGAAGAGTAAAACTACAATATAACATACACTTACACAAGTTATGCATAATAAGAAATAATTTCCCACTCCCCAGTTAATATAAAGTCTACTACTCTAGATTTATAAGCACTCTAAAAGACACTTTGGAAGAAACAGAAAGAGTAACAACAAAATATTTCTACTTCCCTGAAACTAAAACAAAATACAATGTAGCAGCAGCAGGAGCTGGGCCTAACAGAGCAGAAGAATGGCAGTACATCTTCTCTGTACCTCAGCCATGGTGGAACTGAACAACACACCTCCCACTGCTACACACATATCTTAGGCTTGCATCATCTGGTATGAAATATTTCCTTGGTTACCCAGTCAGGTGATAGCTGTCTCCCAATCCACACCGATTCTCTGAGCCTGCTAATCTGAGGCCTAGCTAAAACCACTACACTAATATTCATACATTTGAAGAATAGCACCCTAGACATTTAAACTTGGGATGAAGCTTCTAATTTGAAATAAAGAATTTGTACTCCATACTCTATGATTAAATTAACAAAGAATAAAAAATGGTTATGAACATGAAAGAATTGTGACAAAAAGCTCAACTTCCTGGCATGATACATATAACTTCCAAGAGGTAGAATACAGAGAGAAAACATAATAATCAAAGAGTCAGGAAAGCATATACCATTAACACTAATTAAATTACATTTGACATGTGCTTTCAAAAAACTTTTAAAATACCACCTTTTCAAATATGGAAAAAAGATCTCCTATCTCTCTTCCTCTCATTTACCAAGCCCTTCAGGCAACTCCTGTGACAAGAAATATAGTCCACATGAACATTCTGATACCACATTTATAGAATAACAGGAATAGCACCTTCAAAGTTATTATATCTCGAAATTACTTTCAGTTAACACAAAATTGAACAATCTATAAAGGCAATATGATTATACACATATAAAATTAGGAAAAAAAATCCCAAACCGTTCATGGCCAGAAAGCCTTTCTTTTCACGAGAAACATAGCTTCAAGCTGTGATGTTTTCCACCATTAGAATCCAAAAAAAAGGCGAGTCAGGCTAATTGTCTTCCCTGATAAGCTGGCTATTACCCAATAGCTTTAGTGACTGTAATGGAATTTGGTTAAAATCAGAAAACCTGACGCTGACCAGTCAGGCTTGGCTTTACCTGATAAAAAGAAATGAAGCTGTAAAACTTAATGTTTTGTAATACTGTAATTCCTATGTTTCACTGTTTTCTTCATCAACTACCTTCAGGAAAAAAAAAAAGATCTAAAATACTGTAATACCCTTTAAGACTCTTTATGCTAACTGCATAAACAAGACAGCATTGTGAACTCAAGCTACTTTTTGTGTAATCTGGGACCCAGCCAAGCCTCTGAGGCAAATCATACACCTGGCTGAGTAATTTAGATGTTCAGCCCCTTAGGAAGCATTCTGTCTGAGACATTAGATATGCCCTATCTCATCTGAAAAATACTTTGCCTCCAACACATATGGACATCACGAAGGCTCCCAGATGCCGAAGACATCTTTGAGATGTCTTGAGGGACCTGAAAGACCTTGTTCTTCCCACAAATCCCTTATGGCTCTCCCCTTCCATATAACTCTGCAAAGAGCAAGAGAAAGCAGTCTACAGCAAAGAAAAGCTCAAAGAAAAAATATTATAGCTCAATTATCTTATTTATGGAAACTTATGTTACTCACAGTGAAATGGATAATAGGTAAGAAATCTGAAATTTTCCAGTCCTGAATTTAGCCTTGACTTTCACACTTCACTGTCCACTGTATCTGTGCCTTTGCAGGATAGGATAGGATACAAACAAACTATATTTTTGCCTAAAAATCAGGTTGTTTTTTAAATGTTTAAATGTATTCATTATTATGTAGCTACTTTTTTACAAATTCTTTTGAACTAATCATATTTTTAATAAAAAAATAAAATTAGAAAAACTAGAAACAAGATCTTAAGTGCAGTCGTTTAAACTTTGGTATTTAGAAAGTAACATTACCAGACAATGCAATCACCAATAGTATTTTGTGCATAATTCCATCGTTTTCCTAGTTTAGGAGATAAACTGAATAGTATTGAATTAAAATGTAATTTCCAGTTTCCCTTTTGGGGTCTCTGTATTCAATTATTGGTAATCAATATATGATTCAACCACTTTCATAACTAATTATTCTTAAATTATCCACTGGCTGTTCCAACTTTGTTAAAGTAAACAGTAAGCAGCTCTTCATTCACTGTCACTACCTGCTTCTTGCAACTGAAGTCCTTTTATTTTCTATCTTGGAAATTAAAATATGCTTTTGCTAATTCTATCCAATTATTTTTACCCTCCAATATAAAGAATGCCATTAAATTTCAAACATCTTTGAAGGCAAATGGGGATGTACACAGAATGAGTGTGTGCATACATTCAAGAAAATAGAATAAAATAGAAGTTTATAAAATCTGAAATTATATGGACAGAATCAGAGTATTTATTAAGCAGAAAACATTAAATATATTTAAAATTTTAAAGTCTCCATTAGGTTAAAGAGAAAAAGAAAAAGACCTCTAAAATAAACCTTATCTTCTTTCTTATTTCCTTGGGGAATTCACTGTGATTATAGAATGAAGGGAGAGAAAGAAAATTCTTATGACCCATAGAGGCTTTGAGAAGCTCCCATGGAGAAAGGTATTATGTACTTTTAATGAACTTTTTGAATTTTAACGAGACGATTTAAAACATTGAAGTAATATTTCTTTGAGATAAAAATAAATGGTGCTAAATTCTACCCCATCCTAAACAGGTGTCTTAAAAATCACCTCCTGATATTTATTTTCAAACAATATGCGTGTACTTTTTAAAGAATTTTATTTCAGAAATTACTCTTGTTCTTTAAGACTTTTTTACTTTTTTGTTCTTAGCATTATAAACACTGTACTCTTTAGACCTCTTGCTGAATTTGTTTGTTTGTTTCTTTGCTTGTTTTGGGGTATTTTTGGGGGGTTGTTTTGCTTTGTTTTGTTTTGTTTTGATTTTTTAAGGTGTGTGAACAGAAGGGGGGCTGCTAAGGTAGAAGACACAGAGACAGGCAGAATAAGCAGAGTCCTAAAGAATTCCAGTGAGAGTTTGGATGTGTCTATCTCTTCCTCAGTTCTTAGGTAAATATATGCTGTCAGATGTCATGATGTCTTCATTTAAAATATTGCAGACAAGATTTCTACTGTAGTGACAAGTATTTCTTGAAAATTCGGAGAATGTGCAAAAAAGGCCTTGATGCCTAAAAGTAGCATTTTCTGGTGACTGTAGAATGAGTCTTTATTCATAGAGTACATAGAATTCAAAAAGAAAACCTTCACATCAGAAATTACTTCAGGAAAAAATATATTATATATTTAGCACATACACAGCATCAACTTGTTTTTCCTTCTATCTTATTGCCAAGAATTTCCCAGCCTATTTCATCTCCAGGATACATGTTTCTCTACTGTAAAGCAATGAGTGTTGGGGTAAGGAGGCATTGTCCACTGTGAATTAGGAATGCAGGGTCATTTATGCATCTAAGGAAATCTGAATTATTTCCTCTCCCACCCTCCTTCTCTCCTCATCAAGTTTCAATCCTCAGAGAGCCCTGCCCTCTCCCCTCTCTGCATCTATGTTATCTTCACTTTTAAATGGAAGTGATACAAGCCAGATTGTACCCATCCTGCTGAAGTCCCTGTGCTCTTATATTGAGAGTCAATCCCATCTAAATAATAAGCAAATGACTGGCATATTAAATTACATCTATACCACATATTTAAAGTTGGTTTGACTCTGGATTTGTACTTGCTTAGTTGCCACACTGCACACTGTTAGGTCTCAGTGCTCTGTGGGATCCTGCAACTCAGCCCATCATGTCAAACTGGTACGTGAGCTGAACATTTTTGAAAAACAAGTTTAGATAGCTTGAAGCTGTTAACTACTGTTTCCTAAAATCAGGAGAATGGAGAATAAGTTCTGCTAGCAGGGGTCAGACTAAGATGAGATGCAACAGCATTCCATACCAGCTGATATTGCCACCCCTACTGCAGAGCTGACTTTCATTTCTGCTTTTTGCAAGAGCAGGAAAACATAAGGGTTGGTGAAAAAAGGCTGTTATTTCCCACCTCTCCATGGAGGTCAAAGCACAGACGCAGTGGTACCTATCACTTTCCCCTGCTCCTGGGAGGAGAACATTTCCAGGAAAATGTCTTCAAAAAGTCTGAGTATATACCAAGCATTCTAGACACAATCTAGAAACATTCAATCCATTAAAGCAAGTGAGGTTTCCTAAATTCTGACTTTGCTGGGAGGTAAAAATGGTGAGGGGGTAATGATATTGACTATGACTTCTGTCAAATTTCTGATGAAATTACATAGAATATTTCTTTCTCTTTTGTTGATCAAGGGGGTAAATAAACCAAAGTTTCTCTGCTTTCACTACTATCACACCACACAAAATATATGGACAGTAGAAACTGCCAACAAATTCCACCCATCACAAAGACTCAAGAAGTAGCATGAACAGCACAATACAAGGAACTCCTAACGCACCTGAATACTTTCCCATGTGGAAAGAGCAAGGATAAAAGACTGTAGTCCAATGAACACAACATTTATCAGGAAATAAAAGACTTCTGATTCCATTTCTAGCTTCACCATTAATTCAGTCTGCAGTCATACTCAAGTGACCCTAATGCCTCATGACTAAGAATTCCCACATGGGCAATAAATGCAATACCCTTTTACAGATAACTTGTGTTGCATCAGACCTGCAACCCCAAATTTTTGCACCTGTTTGTTTAAAGCTATGATTTCTCTTTAGATGAAAAGTGAGCAAAATTTAGTAGGAAAGAAACCACCTTTAACTTTTACTGTCGTTTGCAGGAATAGAATGTCAGTCTCCACCAAGAATCATATCTCCCTCAATCACCAAAATTCAAATCTAAAAATCAGGGTTTACCTACCCAAACATGAAGATTTCATTTCAACCCCGATCATCTTAAACTGATAAACCATAGTCTTTTTTCCCCCTCCATTTCCCTTTAAAATATGAATCCTAGTATTTCACATTTGGATCAAGTGAAACCAATTAATCCTTTAACTTGTATCAATGGTGTTCAACAACACATCATTATCTCTTGATTTTTTTCACTAAACTTACAACATCTCTCCTAAATTGCAACAAGTGTAGTGAAACACCAGTTTTTATATATTGTTGAATGGAATTATTCAGTTTTATGTGTATTGGAACCATGAGTTCAGTTAAACACAAAAATCGTATGAAAAAGAGAGTTTAATTGCCAAAACTAAAATGTTTGAACTTTTTTTTCTTCAAATCCATTGTAATGCATCTATGTACACTTCATTGTTCTCATTTGCAATGCTAATTTGTATTAAGACTGCTGTTTTGTCCTCTCTAAGTATTTAAATTATAGCAAGTACATTAGCAACTGACATATTACCCTTTAAAAGCTTTAAGGAATGCCATTGCTTTTAAAATTCAGTCTTCCACATTTATTAATGAAGCATAATTTGAAGTAAGTGCATGTCTACTGCAAAGCATGACAGCAATCATTTTCCAAGGAAATGTGGATCATTTCATTTATAATTTGTGCTAAAACCCATGTACTGATTTCTAGAGCTTGAAAAACATATATTAGGGACACAAAGACCTGCATTTTGCTTCAAAAGGTATAGCAGAGGCCTTAGTCCTTCTGATGATGTCTACCATCTTGCAGGCACCAATCTCTAATTACTAATCAAAGCAATAATAAAATATTTTATTGATAGACAGAAAAATACTAACACATCTGAGGAAAAAAAATGACCAGTCCTAAATTGATTGTACATAGAGATTTCAAAAGAACATTTCCAATATTTTATAATATTTATAAAAGACTGCAGAAGCAGGCATATAACAAAAATGAATTTGCTGATGTTGATACCTGTACTGATGATGTAAGTCTGGCCATTAAATTGTGAAAGAATATAATTTATGCTAAATCCATAAGAACAGAGTGAAACGTAGAAATAGATTAATGGCCCTGGGCAAGAAAGCTTTGACTTAATGGACAAGAAACAAAAGTGTCCATCTTACTGTTTTGTCAACTCAATCTTCTTTGTCACAGTCAAAGTATTATTATTTAAATAACTTCATCTGGATGATGAAACTGCTGATTTTATTCCAGACTAAGTTACTTTAGAGACTTCTCTGCCTAGTGACAGTGTACAGCACCTAAGAACATTAAGGCAATCAAGAAACTCCATTACCTGAGCCGGGTACAGAAATGATGTCTTAAACAGTAAAATGCCTAATGTTTCAATATGCTCTTACTGCAAGGGAAGATTATTAAACACCATTGCCAAGAGAACGTGTAGCTTCCACCCTACAGGATTTTGGTTTATGTATAGATCAAATCTATAGACTGAGTCACCAGCAACTTTTCTGAAAGAAAGCACATCAAAAGCCCTATGAAACTTTAATGCCAACATATTATTGGAATACAAATTAGAGTAAGTTATCTTTTAAAGGGACAAAGTACGACTTTCCTACTCAAGACAGATCTGCAAGAGACTTGAAAGGAAAATTTTCCAGGACTGCCTGAAAGTTTGAAGTCAGTGCTTTATCTTAGGAACTTTCATAGGCTTTGACTGCTGTATGTTATGAATTTGTTTTATCATTTAGACATTTTAAGATATTATATAAATGTTTTTAATTCATATTTATTATGCATGTCAAATACTTATTAGAAAGTGATAAGGAATGGGAGGACAGGGTATTTATAGAGGGACAGATTACAGGTTAAACCAGTAGAACAATGAGCTATACATTAAATCATATTAACGACTAATCATCCATATCAACAAGGAACGCTGAAACTTAAGGTACTGAAACCCATAGCAATATAAATAAAGGAAAATATTTAGGGTTATAGTGTTGCCTAAAGACCTAGCAAGGTAAAAACAAGAATAAACAACATTAATGAATTTAGCTGGCATATGTAGACTCCAAAACAGTTATGCCCATTGGAGGTGACATTTATGTCTCATATCGACAACTCCTAGAAATGATTAATGAGGGAACACACCAGAAGAGATATTAGTCTTCATTTTTGCATAAGATTTGGTAAAGGATGCAACACTTGAAGGTCATAATATAGTCAAATTAAATATGGTCAAACAAATTAAAAAGTTAAAGAAATGCACTCTAGAAATATTTTAAATTTTAAAAAGTAATTATATCAATTAAATTTATTAAAAATATTTTAAATGATTGATTAAAAGGGAAAATATGGATATTA
>JAOXXN010000446.1:77723349-77744021 GCA_026770055.1 Myrmophylax atrothorax | reverse complement strand
GAAAGAAAATATTAAGTAGTATTTCTCAGGGAAAGAGCAATTAAAATGTGAATTTAGGTTGCTTGATCAGCAATGCTGTCGCCTGAACTTTTATGTGTTTCCTAAAGGTATAGAAGAGTGTCTTATCAGATGTATTCAAGATACCCAAGTTTGTTGCTACTGTTCTGCTTGTTCTTTGCATCTTACTCGTTTGAATTTGGTCCTTTTCTTTTGTGTAAATACTGCATTTTTATTGTCCTTGAGCAGATTGTCTCTTGTGATAGTCTGTTACTTATGATTCACTTTGTGAGAAAATGTGGAGAGAATGGAAAGGAGTAGTTGAACTACCTTCTATGTATAGTGAGCTTAGATTTCTGGTTTGGGTGTTAGAACATGATTGTGTATTCACTCTAATTTGTGCTTTTTTTTGTTCCTAATTGTGGAATAGTTTGTTTGGAAATTTTTAGTCAGAAATGTTATACTGTTAGTAAAGTAGATGCAATTTAGAGTATATACTGTCTATCTCAGTAACCTTATTTGTGTACTTAAATCTTTACCTACTTAAAAATAATTATATTGACTTCTCTTACATATGTTTTAAATAGCATTGTTAGGAAAATATTTCTATGTCAGTATTTCATGTATTTCTTTCAGACATACCTTTTTCTTGATGTTATTTCCAGCTGCACGTCTTAAAAGATCTAATTTGTTTATCTGATAGCATTTTATTTTTGAAGGAAAGGGTTTAGCCTTTCTGAAGGGGTGTGTGTTCCTTTGCTTTCATGGAAAGCATCAGAAGAAATTACAGTATGAGGTCATTCTATTTGTTACCTTTTTTTTCACAGGATGGGTAACATCCTTAAATTATTGAGAGTTACTGAAGCATTTTTGAAGATAATAAATTTAAAAACTTACTTCACATGCTTGGAAGTGTGGATTACACCATAGTAACTTCTTTTAGCAAGAAGGAAGGTGTGGGAGTATAGTCGCTGCTTCAAGTATTAATTGGTTGTTTTGTAGTAGAGCCAGAGGTACAGCGAAGAAACGTGGTGGTGAATAAAGTTTCTTAAAATACGAATCTTTCATCACATGCGTAGCCATCACCTCTTGAGTTCTATAACCTTATGTATCTTTATATTCTCTGGCTGTGTTGTGGCATAGCTGTAATGCCTCACTGGGGAGCACTCTGTTCCTCTTGGTACAACCTGAAGGTTAGAATGCTGTGGTGAAAAGTGTGAGGGAATGGCTTTAAGAGTTGGGTTTAGTATGCTGAGCACAGATTTGTTCCCTTAACAGATGATCTAACCACTGTTTGTTTTGTAGTACTGTAAACAAAGAAGTTAAAATCCACTCTGAGAATACTGAGATTTTTTAACTGGTTAAAACGCAACTTGAGATTCTGATTTATATTATGTAGGTTTCACATCGAACAATAGTTGTACCTCATGACAATGTTACAATGTACGTGTGCTATGTTAAACAACATGAATTAAATCTCATGTGCTATGTTAAACAACATGAATTAAATCTCAAGTTTTGTATTTTCAGGTGTAATAGTGCTTTCATGGTACCCACCAGGTATGGCTGATGAAAATGGAGAACCAACTGATGATTTGGTGCCTGTTATTTTGGACTATGCACACAAATACAATCTAAAGGTAAAGTATTTTTAGTTGCAAAAAATAGGACTAATTAGAAAAGTAAACCTTACTAAGAGCTTACTGCTTTTGACTCACAGTGTAGAGTAGGGAAGCCTGTCATGTAATGGTGGCTTCTGTTTCTGTCTGCTATTTTGCTGAACTTCTTTTTGATCATAGAAGCCTGAATTTTGGTAGGACCTGAGCAATATTGCCTTATAAGTAGAGTAAGTATTGTAATCTGCTTTAGCTTGCAGAATCTAAGCTGTAGTGTTGTGGATATTTACTTTATATTTCTTTTCAGGAAACAGTTTTTAAAATAAGGCAATATGTTGTTTTCCAGTCAATTTTAAGATTTGAAGGAAGTATTATATTTTTCAAAATACTATAGAATACAATGATCTATAAACTAAGGAACTTTGAGAAAGAAGAAAGACTGTTCGTGGTTTGTGTTCCATAACTTTCTGGTGCCTGATCATAGAGGTCAGGAGCAAGCATCTGAATAAAAAAGGCAGATCTAAAAGATCTAGTTTGAAAGGATGTCCTTATCCCAGAAGTTACCAGGAACATTTGCCTTGGACTGTTAGGTCAGAGAGGTGCTGCTCAGACTTAATGGTTACTCCTGGGCATGACAGAATAGAAGTTACTGCCTTCTTGAAATAGGTGAAATACGAAGTCAACTAAAGATTATGTGAAGCGACCAGTAGAACCTGAAATTGCGGTTTGATTTTGTTTATGTCTAGAATAAAATTTGTATTTTCCTTTCATGATAATAAAAATGTGCATTGCATTTTAATCTTGCCAAGTAATAAACTTGAGTCTTTAAGGAGCTGTATATGTTTCATCTCTGAAGTGTGTTGCTTCTTGTACTCAGTGCTGAAAACACAGCCTGTTCATCTGCTATGGTTTTAGTTGGTCATGCAAGTTGCAGGTTCTCAGACAAATTTCCTGTCTCTGGTAGCAACTGTAGATTCCTCGGCAAGCAGGAGTAAAGTAGGAAGATGAAATCAGATACAGAAGTAATTTTGAAACTGTTAAATATACTGTGTGAATTGCATTAGGTGTCATAGGTTGCACTATGTAATAGTAAACTATTGAAAAGAAAGGAAAAGGTATTTTGAGATCATCACCTTGCTCACACCTAAAAGAATTTGGAAGCATTCAAGTATCAGAGGAGCCAAGGCAAAATGAAACAAGCTACCAAGGAAAATGCATGTAGTAGTATGGTAATAACTGGAATATGAATGAAACTGCTGTTACTACTTGGAACACAGATACTCAGTATAGATACTACCAGGAAATGGTACATTCACTGTAATGTTTTTAAACTTTATTGCACTAGTAAGTTATTACAGTAAGTGTTAGGAGTGCCAGTAGACCAAAACCAATATCAAAAATACATTTCTATTATGTCTGCTAAATAGAAGTCTGTGAAAAGATATGCCCCTTTGATTTGCCTGGTTTTGATAGTTGGAAATGAAAGATGAAATTATAGTGCTCTTCAACCTGCACTGTCAGTCCTAATGATTTAGTCTAATACTGTTTTTCTATTGTTTCTACTTAATAGAGATAGATATTGGCTCTGCAATGGAAATTTTTTACTGTTGCAGAGTTGTCAAAGACTTCATTAAATGCATTTTGTTCTAAAATTGCTTCTGAAAAACTAGGTGCTTTGATTAATGTAATGTATTCTTCCATAATTGCATATTTGAAAATAAATTCATTTTTACATTGGAATTATTTCACATATGTAGGTTACTTAATTCCATAAGCTCAAAGCTTGACATTCGGAGCAGTATCAATACATTATATTAGATTTAGTTCCAAAAGCTTATTGCTCTTGATAAGTCTATTAAAAGTTAAATTAAAGTTTTCATATCCCATATCTTAAAATCTATTTCGACACTGATAACTATCCTTGGAGCTTATCTATAGCAAATACAATACATTGGTTAGAAATTAAATATTAAAATGTTTCATTAGTTCATATGTTCTTTGACATTCAAATAGATAATATTTTATTTCAATTTTTAGTTTCTGTAGTTTTTCAAGTTTTCTGAAACATGATTACCATTTGCTGTAGCCTAGGGAAAACAAAAGCAGTGTTTTGTTTTGCTAATGCCAAACTCCTGGGATCAGAAGCTTTTCATCTTAGCAGTGCAGGAGTTGTAGTGATGAAAATTTTTGGTCTGTAAGGAAGAAGTATATTTTTTGTGACGTGTACTTGCTTCATTTAATACTCAGTGCCATTAAAAAACATTTGTGTTGGTCTTACGTTTTCATCTTTCAGGTCACTTTCCATATTGAACCTTACAAAGACAGAGATGATCGCAGTATGTACCACAATGTCAAGTACATCATTGACAAGTGAGTCATTTCACAATGGTTTCCTTTGGGGTTTAGGAGACTTATGTATATGATCTAAAGGTTGTACAAATATATAAAAATGTTATTGAGACTGAAGAGAACTGCAAGGAACTTTGTTTATATTTCAGTGTTGCAAAACTCAGTCTGTTTTTTAAATATTAAAATGTGAATTTTATAGAGATACTCAAATGTAAGTTGCTTTCAGTGCTTGTTAATATCACAAGTCATGATACGTCAGATTAATGCAGTTAAATATTAGCTACATGATATATAAATTAAATACACATAGTGATGAACCAGCACTTAGAATTTTAAGTGTATTGACCTTAAATGATTTGAATTCATCTTGACAAATTCTGTGTAGCTACTAGTTGTTTTGTTGATCAGTGCTGCTTAGACTGTCTTATTTCATACTGAATTATAGAATTACCCTTCAGAGGAAACTAATATCTGTAGCACAGTTTGACACTAAGTTACTGTCATCGGTTAATCCCAGCCAGCAGCGGGGTGCTACCCAGCTGCTCTCTTACTTGCCCCTCACCCCCCAGCACAGGGAGGATGAATCAGAAAGAAAAGATTAACTCCATGGGTTGAGATAAGAACAATTTTACGATTGAAATAAAATAGTATTACAATAATTATGCTAATGGTATTTTTAATAACGTTAACAATAAGGAGAAGGAAAGACAGTAGCAGAACCAAGACAAATTGCTCACCACGTGCAGACCACTAGTGCAGCCCTGAGCAATGCTCAGCCCTCTTCCAAGTAACTTCCCCAGTTTATATACTGGGCATAACATTCTGCTGTATGGAATATACCTTTGGCCAGTTCAGGTCAGCTGTCCTGGTTGTGCTTCTCCCGACTTTCTGTGCAGCTCCTCACTGGCAGAGCGTGAGGCACTGACAAGTCCTTGTCAGTATGTTATCGATGTTATTCTCATGCTAAATCAAAAAAACCACAGCACTCTAGCAGCTACTGAGAAAGAAATTAACCCTATCCCAGCCAAAAACAGGACAGTTACTAATTTGTAATAATTAAAAGGTTCTCTGAAGATTCATTATTTGATACTTCAGCAAACACTGGACTGAAAGTGGATATAAATTGCTATGTTTCGAAGTTCATGGCTTGTCTATTTAAATTAGTTTTTAGGAAGTGTACAGCTCAGATTGTACAACAGTATTTTCCAAATGGCAAATTCTGTCTTAACGATACTTGTTTGCTTTATAGATACGGAAGCCATCCAGCGTTTTACAGGCACAAGACCAGCACAGGCAGATTGCTTCCCCTGTTTTATGTTTATGATTCTTATGTAACAATTCCTGAAATATGGGCCAATCTGTTGACTATTTCTGGATCCCAGAGTATTCGAAATACTCCATATGATGCATTATTCATTGCACTTCTTGTAGAAGAAAGACATAAGCATGACATTCACAGAAGTGGTTTTGATGGAATGTACACATACTTTGCCACCAATGGCTTCTCCTATGGCTCATCTCATCATAATTGGGCAAGTTTAAAAGCCTTTTGTGATAGTAATAACTTAATGTTTATTCCAAGTGTGGGCCCAGGCTATATTGATACCAGCATCCGACCATGGAACAACCACAACACCCGTAACCGTGTCAATGGGAAGTACTATGAGACTGCCTTCAGTGCAGCCCTTTTGGTGCGACCGGAAATTATCTCTATTACATCGTTTAATGAATGGCACGAGGGAACTCAGATTGAAAAAGCTGTCCCTAAACGGACTGGACAGGTGGTTTACCTTGATTATAAACCCCATAAACCAAATGTTTACCTAGAGCTTACTCAGAAATGGTCTGAGAAGTACAGAAAAGAACAAGAACAGTGGCTTATGTGAGCTGTCCCTGCTGCAGGTGTTTCA
The DNA here is from genome assembly GCA_026770055.1 of Myrmophylax atrothorax. Classification (NCBI taxonomy): domain Eukaryota; kingdom Metazoa; phylum Chordata; class Aves; order Passeriformes; family Thamnophilidae; genus Myrmophylax; species Myrmophylax atrothorax. The sequence goes on along the minus strand of JAOXXN010000446.1, from coordinate 77,738,149 downwards.
TAATGCATTGAGTATATTGAGAAAGAAACTGAGAGCTGAAGAATCTGTTATTAAATGTCTTTATCATATGTTTTTGAATGTATATGCACTACTACTGAATTTTAATTTTGAGAAGTAAAAAGATTAGAAGAATATTGGCAATTCTGTTGTATTGGATATTTTAGTTCAAGAATACTTAGAGAAATCTGAGGGGTTATTTGTTTTTTTTTTTTAATTTCATGACTTGCATGCTGAGCTTTCAGAACATCTGCATGGGATAACTCTACCTGACCAAAGTATAACAAAAAATTGGCATAGCTCTACTTACTTCCTTTTTTCTTGTAGTTGAGTTTCTGACCAAAGTGATGGTGTAATCTAAATTTTTGTCCTCATAGCTTCTTGCAGGATGCATGTCTATACTGTATGGAATAACCTCCATCTACTGTTTTTAATGCTTTGCACACAGGGAGTTCTTGACATATGACTAGCTCGTGGTAAAAGCACTGAAGAGGTATGTGTGATACTGAGTTTTGTTTAAAAAAAAAGTATTTGAAAGAAAGTTCCAAGGAACGGCTGAAACACTTCTAGTTTACTTGTATATTTTCTGTTTGGTACATGGTGTGAACTTTTGCAAATGACTGGATACTGAACAGGAACATTTTTTTTCCTATGTTGCTTTGAATTTAAAAAAAAAATGTTTGAAACAGAGTGGAAAATATTTTTTGAGTGGGAAAAACTATTAAACATGCAAAAAATATACTAAAACCTCCATTGTTATTTATTTTCTGCTAATTGACTGCAGATACAGATCTAGTGTGTTTTTAAAATGCTTAAAGTTTCTAAACCTAGTATCTTACTAGTTCTACAATAAATATAATTGTAGGAAATACTTTTTTTTGTTTCTGCTTTAGGAGCAACCTAGTTCGGTAGCAATGACAGCAACTACCCCCTTAGTTTAATTTGAAATCTGAAATTTCTATTTTTCATATAGTTCATTTAGTTGTTCCAGGATTCAGAATAATACATACTGAAATCTTGCTGTCATCCAGATAAGCACCCTACTGACCCTACCTGTAATACCGTGGTGTGGCTGGAAATTACTATTTTCAGGCCTAAGAATCTCACCTTTCAAATGTCATGATTATTAACTGATTATTAATCATCATATCTCCTCAGCAGTCCTCTTTTGGGGATTTTCATAGAATTTCATAACAAAATCCTGAACTTTGGAATAGTAGAAATTCTGCTGTTTTTTTTACTTGCAGCAACTGTTTAAACCATAGCAAAATGGATTTTTTCAAGTTAGTTGATTTTTTTTTTTATCCAAGTTTAAGGTGCTGATCCTGTGTTTTGGTTCCTATGCGGAAACTGCTGTGACCACTATTAACTACTGGAATTCCATTGATTTCAGCAGGACCCATGCAGATGTCATTCTTCACTCGGTTCTCAATGTAATCTGTCCATGAAGTTGTAAGGTGAATGTGAGGACTTCTGATTGAAAAACAAATCAAACCAAACTAGTTGTTTTTTTTCCAGAAAACTTTGTCATTCCAAATAAACATAAGCCAGTTACTGCTAATAGTTTTTAGAAAGAGTCTTTCTGGTATGAAAAAAGTTTGCTTATGTATCTCTCTCTTACTTACAGTTTAGTTCTCCTGTTATTTCTCTGCAGTTGTTCAAGAGATGAGGTGTCATATAATGCCCTCAGCTGCTTGAAAAATATGCAGAAATTGGGTGACAGATATACAACCTGGCATGTTGAAATGTGCCTCTAGAGTTATTGGAGTCTTACTAATATTTCTTCATATTTTTTGGTGTGTTTTTCTACTGCATTTCTGCAAGGTCTGAAATGCTCCTGAAAGAAATGTTTACTAATGCTTATTTTGTTTTACTTACACTCAGGTGGATAATCTGACATAGACATAGGTATAACCACAGTCACAAAATAGTGTCTGAGGCATAAGAAGCACTTGTTAGACTTTTACCACTTTGAAGTTACCTACTCCCTTTATTAAAGAAAGGAAATGATACTACTTATTTTACTAAAAATCTCTTAAATATATACATAATTTTTTAATAATTTGTTTATGTATGTTTATGCTTTTACAGCCCAAAGAGTTCATATATTTATTTTAAATGCGAGGAAACAATGAAATTTTTTGCATATGTTATTAGAAAATCTTCTGAAATCAAACCTTTTGAAAGGACAAGTCTCTTTGTTTTCCCTTTTCTTAAACTTTTGTCATCCACTGGTCTTTTCTCACTGTAGTTGTCTGAGCACTTTACTGGTCTTGACAACTTTGCACTCACCTTTCAGCTCTTACTTTCTCCCAGTGGCAGTTTATTTTCTCTGTGACAATAAAAGTCACTCCTTTGTTGCTGTGTATAGAAACATTTGAAATTTGTTGTGGAGTATTGTACAACTGAGGTGATCTATCTTTCTTAAAATACAATTCATGGTAATAATGTAATGGATCTTCATTACTCTGAAAGCCTTTTGTAATTGGTGTAAAGGTGTCATTTAGCCCTTGCCATGAAGTGGATCGGGCCATGGCACAGTGATGTCTAATGGGACCTTTAAAAGAATTTACAGAATTTCTGTAGAAAAGAAGGAAAATGAAGTGCCTAGAAATTCATAACCCCTGAACACTTACTGTATTTTTATGTGCTTTATGTATTTTAAAACATAAATATGCAACCCGATATAATATTTCAGAGTTGAGAATTGAATTTTATGGTCCTAAGGAAAGCGGATGGAATAGCAGTTACTAGAACTGCCCCACCTGCCTGCCCAATACTTCTCTTAGAGCAAGTTACAGTGTTGCTTCTTGTTTTATGGAATAATGAATTTTTTTTATAGACTGTTGCTGCAGTCATGATACCTTTTGGAAATTTGAGTACAACTAGGTCTGTGGGAAACAATTTGTACAAGTGCAAAGGAATAAGATTGTTACAAGGGCGCCCTTACTGTAGTGAGAGAGGAGAAAGGTGAGTATATTTAAGAAGGTGGTTGCTCCAAGCTTTAATTATAGTAGGGAGGGAAAAAAGTGCAATCAAAATTGAGAATTGAGGGAAGAACATTTGTAATGACCTTGAGAACTGAAATAAAATTTAAGGAATATTCAGATCCTATTTTGCTTTGACCTCACACCCCTTTTATTTCTTGACTAATTGAAAAAATAATACTGTAATGATTGTTTTTAATATTTTTATACTGATTAATGACATTTGACTCATTATGTTATTCTATAGTAATTAGAGTGATATTCTAAAATTACATAGATTAGGCAAGAAACACTGTGAGAAGTTTTAGAAGACATCATGCCATGCTATGCCTCTGCAAATACAGAAATACCTGAAATAATCAATCATAGACTACTGACTGAGTATCCCCAGAGGGGAATTGGTTTCTGAGACAAGTAGCAAGTCTTTGTGGTAAAAGAGAACATATTTTTAAAAGAAAATCTATATGTTCATTTCTGATTCTGTCAGTTGTGATCAAGTAAATTATTTTAGTTCTGTGACCTATCTCAGAACTGAAGCTTAATACATCAACTCTGAAATAAGAATATGCATTCAATCTTGTATAGTAGTGCATGTTTCTTAGATCTATAATCTTGTACTGAATTTTGTGGGAAAACGTGTGCATACACTGTTACTATTTTAGTGGCAAGCTGTAGATTATTGTGAGTATAGTTTCTGTACTGATGTTCATCGTGTTTGTCTAGTGCATTTCTTTTGAGGTGCCAATGATTTGTCTCTCAAGAGGTTGTTGAAGCAGAAGGTTTTTTAGTGAAAATATTTTTATTCTAAAACTTGATGTGTATATGCTCTGCATAGTTTGAGTTAGCATATTTCACATGTGGCTCTTGGGGTCTCTTGAAAACATTTCACTGGAGTGTTTTCAGCACAATATCGCTACTAACATATATCTCTGGGCACATGGACAAGGACTTACTGTAATTTAAAGCACTTTTTTTTTAATATTGTGAACCTAAAAAGAGGGAATAAAGTATTTACAGACAAATTGTTACTTAATATAAGCTGAAAATCTCTCTGCCAGTCTTATTTTACAAGTCCCAGTTCTCATCCTTCTACTTGGTTAAGATTATGTCAATGTTTTGTTCCTTTTTTATTCATTTGATCAGCATGTTAAATGTTGCAAAACTTTCTAAAGTTACTGTATTTCTAAGATTTCATCATTGTAATATTGAGTAAAGAGAATCTACAAGATTACTGGCACAGCAGAAAAGCCTGATGTGAATTTGATATTGTATAGATATGAATGTTGTGAATGGATAATGTGTCTTTGATATGTATTGAACACAAATAAAAATACATTTCTTTTAATACCCTACATGGCTGTGACAGAGATGCATTTGCTTACATAAATATGTAAAAACGTGTGTGTGTCTATATATGTGATTGTAACTGAAGTAATTATTTTTAAAGTACTGTATGACGGTAAGAAAATGACAAGCTGGATTCTGCTACTTGTAAGCAAGCAATGATTTTAATTCCCTATGATGTTTACAGAAGACCTTTTTACTTATTAATGCTTTCATGAACAATAAATATGTGGCCAAAACCTGTGATTTTAAAGGAGTACGCAATAAGGGGTTTTTTTTTAATAATACGAGTTTAGAAAGTTTATTTTTCTATTACTATATGTGTGTACAATTTAGTTAGTCTGAAAACAACAGGCTTATCATGTTTTTAAATAGACAATACTCCTGAAGTTTTTAGGCCTATTACATCTTACTAGGCTACTGAGTTCACTACTGCGTAGTATTACAAGTGTCTTTGGAGTCCTCAGGTGCAACTAACTATATGTTGACAAAGTAAAACTGAGGTTTATAGTTCATGCAGAAGTTTAAGAGGGATGAGTGCACAAATAATTAGCCTTGCAGGAGAATGGTTTACAGCTGATTACTGCAAGAGGGTCAAATAAGTATTTGTTGCATTCTGATAGTATATTGTGCTGTTTAAGTATCAAAAGTCTTGAAGTCTTGCTGCCATTTTATTTATCACATTACTATGAAATTATGTCCTTGGTGTTTGAAAAATGTGTTTTGTAACTCCAGCAAACTAACTACACTGATATGAAAGAACTTAAATCTAATTGACACACATAGTAGTATGTATTTCTGCAAGCAACTCTAAAGTATTTTAAAATGTAGAATATTTTAATAATTTCAGATTTCTTTTGTGTATCACATTGTAAGTGACTCTCCTGTAGCTAAGGTATTTTGCTCCACAATGCAGAAGATTTCCTGAAAATTTCCTGTCTTCAGAAATGCAAAAGGTAATCAACACAAGGTCTTTTTTAAATTTGAACTTACACCCATATCTGTAATTGACACTTTATTGGCAAACTTTGAAAACTGCATTCTAGTAGATGAAATATCTCCTAGGGTATTTCATGTCACCTGATGTGAATTTAGTAGAAAGAAGAATGAGAGAACTGTGAAACAGTATTGCCTCTTGTTTATGGAATCCAGTCACTTTTTATACAGCATATGGAATGTATATTCTATGCATTCGTTATGTGGAAAAATAAGATAGACTAGACTACATTTGTGTTTGTTCTCTTCAACTGGGCAGTGTAGATAGAGGAAACTGCGAGGCAACAAAAAGCACCTATAGCTTTCATTTTTAAACTTCGGTTTAATCACATTTAAAAAAAATACTGTGAAAATAGTGGAATAGTCAGAAGTTTAATGCAATAAAAAAATTGAAAAATTAATTCCCTGACCCAATTTAGTGATAGATTTGGAGTAAAAATATTTCACACCTAACATAATTGTTTCAGTGTTTTTCGAATAGAAAGGTATAGTAGTCAGTTAAGCTGGAGTCAAGAAAAAAGTTGCTTATCATAGTGTGTGATGACCTTATGGAAAGTGATGACAATTTTTTTCTGTGTATTCCATTATTGCTGCTATTGAAAGCTGGTGTAGCACATTAGAAAATGGGGAAGTTCTGTCAAATGAATTTTGATCTTAGAAAATAGTATGCAAATATATCCCCACATAGTTCCCTCCCCCCTCCCCCATTTCTTTGTGAAAAATATAACTACCCTTGAACAAATAAAATCTATTGCAGTATTAAGCAGTTATGAGATCTGTGCTTGTCAGTGTTCACAGAATGATTCAAATTGTCTCACTTCTTGATCCTAGTCGTTAAGTAATGTGGATAGTCAGAAATAATCAAGAGTATTCAGTTTCATTTCCTATGATCTTTTATCTAAAAATATGGGTATAAATCAACTGAACTTTTAAAAATTGTTGATTAAATGAAACTGCTTTCAGCATAGATTATAATATAGCAAAAGTGTCCCTTGACTGACGAAAATCCATGTTGGAGAAAATGACATCGCTTTTATTAGATAATGTTGATTTCTGCTATTGCATTCAGAGCTGATTTACCACTTTTAGGAAATAAATTTTGTTTTTAAATTTGATCTCTCCTTAGAGTATGTAAGACATTTTTATTTAGTTAGAATAGATGTTTTTAAAACCGTGAAGAGGTTTGTTGCTAGCTCCATTAGAACCAGCACAGTAACAGGTGGTTTGTTGTTTTTTTGTTGTTTTGTGGGTTTTTTTGGCTTGGTTTTCTTTTTTAATATTGAAATGAGCATTATGTATCTGAGTGCAGGTCCTGAACTTCAGAGTTGGTTTTATAACTTGAAGTCATTGCTATGGAAACACAGCATGATCTCTCAAGACTAAATTTTCAAACTGCAGTGTGATTCAATAAATAAAGAACAAACCATAACTCCAGTTGTTAGAATACTAGTGAAAAATTAGGCTGTCAATTTGTTGTGATTTTAACGGAAGTTTCTTGGGAAATTTTCATGTATTGTGGTAGAAAATACTTTTAGCATAAAGCTAAGATTGACTGCTTGTGTATATTTCAATAAAACAATATTTCATAATATTGTCAGTAATGAAAATAACGTAGTAACAGTGAATACCTATTCATAAAAGGGGAACACGTTGACTAAAGAAGGTGAGAGCTTCAGAAAGCAATGTTAATCAATTAAAATTCTCAGATTTTTCAGGGAAGAAAGAAGTAGCCAGCCATTTACTTTGTGAGAAGCTTGACATTCCTTATATTGTCTCATCTGTATGATTCTTGAGGAGTACATGAATTTTATTCAGCTGAGTGAAGGATCTACTTTCAAAAAATACATTCTGAAAATACGAATGGAAAATCACATTAGTCGTACTGTTAGCATACTAAAAGTACATCTGCTTTGCTTTTAAGTCCAGCCTTTGGCTGACTGACTTCCTGGTCTACTACTATCCCTTGGAATTTCTTACATGTATTTGTACTTTTTTTTTTTTTTAATGAAAAAATTGCTGTAACATAACATCGAAACAGATGAGCTGTATAGAAGTCAGGAAAGTAAAGAGATGTGAAAAATATAAAATGTCTGGAGGCTGTATGCAGGCAATATAACCATATTTGGATTATTACACCAATCAGAAAAGATTTTTAAGAGGACTGGAAGAATTTAATGTAGGTAAACAGCAGAATAAAGAAAAGTTTTAGAAATAAAAGACTCTTTCAAAGACATTCTGTTCTGGTGTTAACTCTAAGAGAGGCTAAAATTAAAGTCCCCCACCAAACCTGGAGGAACAGCTTCCTAAACCTAAAAAAAAAATAAAAAAAAAATAAATTAACAATTAAACTTCCCCCACCCCTCCCCAGAAGGGGGAAACCCATATAAGCAAACCATGGTAGGCATGACATAATACAATATTAAGGGGAGAAGAAAAAAAAAAGGCAACCAAATAACAAATAAGACCTATACACTAGAGTCATCATTAATGCATATTTCTAAAACTTGTCACAAGCAGACAAAAAGCTGGTAGTGTTCTAATATTTCTGGCAGATAACAGAAGCAAAAGGATCTTTCAGAGGATAAGACTGTAGCAGAGAATTTAAAAGTGTTTTATATCTATGTTATGGAAGAGGTCAGAGAGTGTTCCATGCTGGATCCAATATTCTTTGGTAATTGATTAAGAAATACCCTAAGCTGAAATGTATAAAAGTGATTTTTTTTTCAATGGATCAATAAAATGAACATCAGTAAATCACCCAGTCTCAATAGTACTCAGTGGTTTTCAAGAACTCAAGTATTAACTTCTTAATGTGTTAAAAATGTGGATACTCTATTGTTTAAGTTAATGGTAGGCACATGAAGGAAATGAGAGAAATATATCAATTTCAAAACTACTTCTAGGAAGGATGCTGGGAGCTAAATAAGTCTGAAATCCATGCTTGATTAAAAAAATAGCAATTAAAGACATTTAAGATATATGTATTGAGCAAGATCAATATGGCTTTTCCAAAGCAAAGTCATGCACCACGAATCCATAAATTTGTTAAAGTGTAATTAAAAATTTAGTCAAGGACAAGAAAGCTTTCAGCAAGGTACTTGGTCTTCGAAAGATACTAAGTTATTATGTAGGTAGAAGGAAGAATCTTCAATAGATTACTTGCCATTAAAAGTTAAGAAAGAGATAATTGAAATATTCAACTTTGATAGCAACAAGCAGGTCCCAAAGAAATCTGAAATGGCATTTGTGCTTTTCAGAAAGTAATTTTAAAAATATGCTTGTGCTAAACAAAAACCAAAAGCTAAATTATGTAATAGTAACAAAATGGGTGATAAAATAGCAGGTGGAAAAACAATGTTGACAGATGCATATCAATAAATACATATACCAAGCTGTACTACATTATAATGGACTCTTACTGCCTAAAATAGAGATTTGACTGCACTTTTGTGTCACTATACCGTTGTATAAATTTGCATTGTGCTGCTCTCTGGAACACTGGTTATCTATCAAATTAAGAAAGTTCTGAACTAAGGAAAACATGCATTAAAAATATTCAGCTTCAAGAAAAATTATTCTTGAGATTGTGGTGGTGGACTGACGTCATTGAATGGCATTAATAGAGAACAATTTTCTGTTCCTTATACCAAGGGAAGGCCATCTAATTAATTTTTCAGAGTGTTTAAACAAAGAAAAGTAAGTTGGGTTTTTTTCACTCATTACAGTAAAATTACTAAGTGTACTGCTCCAAGATATTGTAGAAATTTAAAATATAATAGGTGTAAAGTCACATAGCATTAGCAGGGTGGTCCAGGTGCAACTTTTGTCTCAAAAGAGCTCTAAACAGCTGATTGTCAGAAAGCAAAAGAAAATATTTATGAAAGTAAATGAGTTCTGTTTCTTATCGTGCTTTGATATTTTGCAAGACATTGGCTGCATTGATTTATGTATGAAAATGAAGAATGGTTTCATCTGTTTCTGGAATTAAGGATATTCATACTGAAAGGCAAGAAGCTGATTTGGTGGCAACTAATTAATATTTTTGGTTTTTTCTTTCTGTGAGGTTGGATGTTGTTAGCATCAAATATGGAACATCATAGGACTAATCCTGCATGCTATACCAAAACAAAGCCATTTATTCTTGAAGATTTTAATGGACTCGTGTTGCAGCTTATCTGTCATGAAAAGTAAACCCCAGAGGGTCTGGAGATAGACCCCACATATTGCAGCAAAATTCAGCCTACCTCTGTCTACCTTCTTCAGCTTGGTGCTGTAGATGATCAGTTTGATTGCAGCAAGTGTTGAAGCTTAGCAAAGATACTCTGTGGCATTGGGGACCTTTGAATATAGATTATAGAAGTAAAGAAGGAGGCAACCAGAGCATTAATCATAGGACTTCCGGGGGATCCTGCATAGAGGACTGTAATTTGATAAATATGTAATTTGCTTTACAACCTCCCAAATTTCAGTTTAGCAGTAGAGTGTTTCAAGGTAATGATTGTTTTTCCTTATGTGCCTCTTAATGCTTATGTATTGAATTTCATCTGGATCATTAGTTCATAATAAAGTTAAGTCTCATAAAGTCTTTTGCAGAATTCATGCCATTCTGCAAATTGACCTGTGACTAATCCTAATTCATAAAAAGAGTAAATAAATTCTTTAATTATTGTTGTCAGAAGTCTTTGGACTGCTCACTGCTAGTTACCATTTGTGTCAAAACTAGATGAGTGATTAGGGAATCACTTCTGGGATATTTTACTGTCAAATAAAACGGCTTAAACTATCTTCAGCTCCATCTGAAGTGAGAAACTAGATTAAATTAATTCAGTGGGAGTGGAAATATATTACTTCTTTATTGGAACACAACATTACAGGAACAATGTGAGATTATTCATGTGATGTGAAGTAGTAAATTCTTTCTGACAGTGGGATGTTTTCAAACATATTTCTTACTCATCCAAAAGCTTTTTGAATTAATCTACAAAACACTGTGATTGGACTATTAACTTTATCTAGTTAGTGTCAGATTTAGAAATACTTTTTTCTATAAAACTCTGAAAATTGGAAACTAATGAAAAATTGGCTAGTTATATCAGTACTGTAATTGGCATATAAACCACATGTAAGTTAGCTATTATTATATAAAACTGATGTTTGATGAGGAAAAGTTGAGGTGTCACAAAGGGAAAAAAGCTGAGGTTGCTTATTGCTTATAACAGTTCCTTTCAATAACGTCTGAAAATGCCCCTCAATACTATCATAACAACTTCTGGGAAAAAAAAAAAAAGGAAGAACTGTTTGCATGGTTATCTGTAGCAGAACCATGTGTTTCTTAAAAATTTAGAAAATAGTGTTGTTAATATTTACTACAGCTTATCTGAAAAGTGTTTTTCTGTAGTGAAGTAATTCCTTCTTTGTTTTTGTTCTTATTTTGTCCTGTTTCATTTGAAACTGATTCATGATCAAGTTCTTAGTTTTGCATACACAGTTGATTCTTCTCAGGCCCAAGTAGATTCTCCTGAGTTTAAGTACTTATTTGTTCATTATAGGGATCTATATTGTTTCTTTTATTTGTATCAGGAAGGAGAGAAGGAGTGCACATCCCATAAGTGCATCTTGAATATGTGAAATACATAGAGGTAAAGGGGGGTACAAAGGGGTTGTTTATAATTTCACACAGATCAATTCATACTTTTATCTCTCTGAAAATGTAATACTTAAACAAATTTTCTCCACAGTAATATACTACTAAATGTGGTACAACCAAATCTGTTTGGAAAACACATAATTCATTAAATTGTAGAAATGTTCTTTTTCCAATTGTATTTATGTTGTCTACATTTTTGCCATATGATATGAATCTGGGTTCACAGGTATTTAGATCTCTTTTTATAATTTGGAATCTTAAGTACATTTCTGTGCCAACTCTATACTGATGAAAAAAGAATGTAAGAGTTTTAATTTATAAGACTAATTGAAACACAGAAAAAACCGCAAACCTTAGAGCTAGCTTGCAAATTGTTCATACTTGGCATAATTATAAAAGCTTTTTCTTCTGCTAGTATTCAGCCTTTAGTTAAGAAACATATGACAAGAAAGCGAACAAGCAGAGAGTGCAAAATATAGGAGGTTTTGTTTGGTTTTTTCTGCTGGTGCTAGAAACCTACAAAATAAGACTGTCATATGATACAGAATTTGTGTGCTCAACCCTAAATTGTTTCTTTAGTTGAGATTTCATAAAATGTTAACCCACAGCAGGTACAGGGCACTGGAATCCTAGGGCCTATTTGTGATTTTTGAGCTTTGGTTTAGGTCCTAAACAAATTTCCCCAAATCATTTAAAATAATAGGGAAGCCAGCATATGGCTGATAACAGTATTTAATATGGTGTGTACATAAAAGCATGACAACAACTAAAAAGCATTTTAAATGAGAACATTGAGAAATTGAACATTTTTTAAATTTTTCCTCCTTAAACAATACTTTTAATGTTAGTGCTTTCTAGTGAGCAAAAAGTTAGCAATGGCTAGCTGCAATGCTCATGTGTTTTCCAACCACAGTAAAATCTGAAATCCTAAAATTTCAGGGTTTAAGCCCTTCTTCCATGTATTGAAAGCATGTTCAGCATTTGTGCATTTCCTGTTACAGAGATGTTTTGCTGTTTATGTTTCCCATGGGCCCTTCCCTGTCTGTCTCCATCTTTACCATTGCATGTTTTATTGTACCACAGTTTCAGAAAAATAGCTATGTAATACCTTTTGCTAGGATTCTTAGAGGAAGGGCAATTTTTTTTTTAAATTTGCATAGGACGCAAGATACAAGATTCAGTTCCCAGCTGTTTTACAGTTACTTGCTGGCCTCAGGCAATTGCCTTAGTCCGCCGTCTGTGAAACAGCAGTAATATTCTATATCTATTATGATCTGGCTGTCTGATTTACTCAATTGTCAAAAGTATTTTTTAAGCCAAGACAGTTGCTTACGACAATTTGTGTGCAGAGCACAAAGGGTGCCCTGTCACTGTCACATGCTTATCTAGATGCTGCTAAAACAAGCTGACTTCATAAGCGAAAAATCTCAGACAGAGCTTTTGTCTGGAGATGCCTGATGTTTCTGCTTTATACGTAGAATAGTTAAAGCTCAGCTTTAGATGCAGCTGCACAAGAATAAAGGTCATCTAACCCATACTTATTTTTTTCCTAAACTGAGAAAAAAGATATTATCAGAAGAATTCTTTTATCATCAGATACTATAATTATACCATCTGGGCTGCTAAGAGGGATGACAAGTAAAAAGTGCAGTTCCCTTAGACCAGAGAGAAATGAGGGGCCCTGCTGACCTCGGGGAATGCTGCAAATTGCATGTGCTGATTGTGCAATTTCCTGAGGAAAAGGTTGTCTCAGAATCGCCTCTTCCAGAGTTTCAGCAACTATTTGAGGTGACTAAAGAACTTCCATTCTTCTTACTTGACTGATTCATGCTCTGGTCCTATAATTCACAGGGCTTACGACACCTATTCTTGCTGCAGTTCTTGTTCTTATCTCACTGTTCCATGCCATCTCCCACACTTGCTGCCACCTGCCTAATTCACAGTTACCCCATAGTTAGGATTTTCTGAGTTTTCTAACAGCCAAGATTACTTCAGTGAGAGGTGAAAGAGAGGGACTTGCTGGAGTGAAACAGCAGGTCTGTGAGAAATACTCCAAAAAAAAAAAAAACCAGCAAAAAAACCCCCCAAACCAAAACAGAAAAGCACTTTCCTTTACTTTGATGGGAAAGGAGCATTCAGCAATGTATAAACCAAGGTGGTGTGCAGACAAGTATGGAAACCTCAGCTCTGGACTTGAACATGGCACCCAGGTGATTAGCCACAACACTAAATCCTGTGTGCACAGTATGTAAAGAGGTTGTACTCTAACACTTTGGAGACTGACAAATCTAGTTTCAAGTGCAGGATGAAAAATGACCCTTAACTGCCAGTATCTTAAGTATATTTCAAAGTATCATTTGCTGTTTTGAAATTTCTGGTTAGATATTAATCTGCCAGTAAGAACAGAGTTCTGAGCATGATTCCTTCCCGCATCCTCAGACAGCATTTAATGCATATGCAAGACTTGCTCTGAAATAACAAATCAGATAAATACATTCTAGACAAGAAATTGTGCAGTGAAATTCAGAAACTCTGGCAGAGTATGGGTGGGGAGGATCTAAGGAAGCAGATTAAAGAGAGCAGGATACGTTTGGGACATGAACAGTTAGAAAAGTGAAAGATCAGCAAATATAGCAAGAAGTACTGCTACACTCCAGCTGGTGATCCTTCGTGAAAATAGCAATGGTTGCACAAGTTACTGAGTGCATGCACTCAGTAATTCAGGGTTAGCTGGGTTCAGCTGAGGCTTGTGCCACAGAGAGTAAAGAAAAAGCATGATAAAAACTGGGAAAAGCTGCTTAGAAGTTTGCGGTTGACAGAGTTTGGAAGGAACATGATTTTATGTGATTGCTTCCATTTCCTTTTATGCCTTCTTTTCTCGTATTGCTAAATGGATGACTCACTGGGTTGCTTGTTGCTGTCAGAACTATTGCACAAGAACAGGAGTGGTTCGTGTGAAATGGTGACCCTTTACTGCATTTCCAAGTATGTTTCTTCTGCACAGGTTGTGATGAATTGAATGACTTGGTTGTTGAGTACTGTTTTTAGATGTCCTTAGCATGTTCTTTTTACATACTGTAAGAAGACATTCATTTTTTCTATGTGGTAACCACATCAATATCCTCATTGAGCTTTAAAATGAATCAGTTTTTAAGATGTAACTGTAGAGTAGCTTTATGCACACATAGATGCTTATTCACATGGACTTTTTATGTAGATACAGAGACTCATTTAATTCTTTGCATCCCCTACAGCCCTTTATTCACCTTCTAATAGTTTACTCTCTCTTGTTTTAAATAATTTTGATGGTTTTACAAGCTCTGCTGGTTTTGTTACAGAGCCTAGATGAAGCTTAGTCTGGAATTGTAGTTCATTTTTTAATTAAAGAGTGGAAATCGTTACTGCCTACATGATGCTATTTATCATTATTAGTAATCATGATATTTTAGGACTGTACTGCTTGAGCATAAAGAGTGAAATGTCTGCAGTTTTCTGTTTCAGGAACATTAATGGGTTTATCACCTCATAGTCTCATGGAGAAGAGAACTGTATACTGCAGCTTATCCTGTCCTGTATGATAACTCTACTGCACATGCACAGAGAAGCTGTTGCTTTGTAACAATAAATACCAGTGTTAATAGCGCACTCATGAGGCAGTGAACTTGTAAACAAACAATAAATTTGTTACCTGTTGGAAGCATTGGGCTCATAGCTGTTCAGTGGAGGAGTACCAAAACTCTTGTGTACCCTGGAAGCACTAAATGCAATGCATGTGTGCAGGGCTGAGCCATTGCACGTGCCCAGGGTGGATGGCACGCAGGGGAACAGC
>JAOXXN010000446.1:77703273-77720688 GCA_026770055.1 Myrmophylax atrothorax | reverse complement strand
TGTGATCTTTCTGACAGAAGTGAGTGTCAAGACAAGGTGTCTAATTTTTTATCAAATACTGTAATGGATTTTATTTGCTTCTCTCACACCTTTAAAAGGTATATATCTATGATAGAAGTTTCATAATGTCATGGACCTTGCTTAGTTTGTATTCAATTCACACTCACAATAATCCTTTAGGACACCGTACTGTAAGGTGCTGAGCAAATCCAGGGAGTTACTGAGCAATGTCTGTTCTCATAGAAACCAGTGAAGTTAAGGGCAATTTGCTACCCAAGGAGACCTTTAGTACTTCAGAGTTAGTTAATCCATTTGTCTAGTAAAATAAATGGATAAGACTAGTGAGGAATGCATCTTACCTGTGGCTCCCCTGAGGTGTATCTGTGCTGCAGTCACAGGACTGCAGGCTGGCTGCTTTGGCACAAACTTCTGCATAGGCTGCAAAACCTGTCTTAGAGAGAACAGCACCTGCCAGCAGAGTTGACATGTTGGGCATGCGACAGAGTTTTCAGAAAACATCTGCCAAATCCAATCACTGGTAGAAGATAGTTTCTGAATCTGACAAAGCACAGTCATGAGCTGAACCTGAGTGTGCGGTGTGCTTGCGCCTGTTGGGACTTGGAAAACTCTAAGAAGATGCAGAAGTAAAAAATCTTCAATCTGGACCAGCACAATTTCTTAGGTATTATGTCTTAAGATGCCCCATATGCACTGTAATGTCTCCCGACTCCTTTTCCAAAGTAGGCAGCCAAGCTCGGATTCATAATTCTTCATCATAGGCACTTCACTAGGCATCATTTTCCTGCTCCCTCTCTACTGACAACAGAGTAATATGGAAATCTCTCATTTCCAAATTGCCCTTGAAGGCAATGCTCTGTAAGTAAAACAAACTACGTTAGGAAGTATTTCTAGGTGCTACTGCTGATAACCTAATGCTATTGATGTCTTAGGATGGACCTGGCACAGTTTTGGTCAATGCTAATTGCTGTCTCCTGGTCCCTACCCTTTCCATGTCTTCAACAGCTTTTGGGCATATTTTGGGCATCAACACAATCAATAGGTAATTTCCAAATGGAAGTTTGGATGTGTCCCTTTTGTGGGGATACGAGTGTTTAGCTGTGTGACTACAGGCCATTTTCTATCGGCCAGCAGAAGCAGACAAACACTGCAAGTGTATTTTATTTGCTGTTGGAGACAGCTTTCCATTCTAACACAAAGCACAAATGGAATAAGCTGTTACCTAAGTGGGTTGCAATTCCAGCATTCGTACAGGAAGAAAGATCCTTAGCATCTAGTTTCTTTTGAGTGTTTGGTTTCAAAGCATATTCTTGTATTTCCTTGGAGGCTCTTCTAATTTTCTGACTATTGGCATATATTGGATTGAGAGTAAAGCTATTTATCACTTAGTTTGAAATTGCCACATGATTTAAAGCAATGAGGATAGTGGCTAGTGGTGTCCTGTGTTTGAGTCCTGACTGTAGAGGTTACTTTTGGTTGGTCTAGAGACCTTCTCTAAACAAGGAGGTCTTCATTTCTCAAACCAGAGAATCAATTTTCACTAGGAAGCGACAGGTTGAACTCATACTACGGAGAGCCAAAATCTCTTGAAAATGTACCGACCACTGAATTCCATAGACAAATGTGGCCACAAATCCTTTTGGTCTCAGCCAAAGTTCAAGGGACCCTGACCTCCTGAACTGTGATTAGGTAGAGGCCACAAATAGCATGACTGAGTCAAGCACCCTATGTTGGGCATTTCTGAAGCTCATCTGCAATAGTGCAGAATTTTTTCACTTGATCCTTTGTTTCTGAGAGTAACCCTTATCTTTGCAAGAAATCTAATTTATCTCCAGAGACTACTAATAGATTTGTTATTATTCAGATAGCATTTTGAATCCTGCTATGCTCTTTTACAGCCAAGAAGGTTAATTCTTCCATGTATAACCTCATTAGTTTTGTTAGTTTTAAGTGTGTGCCTAGACTTGTTCTTGGCTTTGAGTAAAGCTGAGCAACATTTGCAGAATCATGTTTAATGAAGTTTTGGCATTTAAGGGTATTGCAAATGCAAATATCATGGTATGAAAATAATATTTTTGTGTTATAGGAGGTGAATCGTGAAATATATTTAAATATAATAGTATGACACTTGGACCTTTCCTTGAAGTTTGCCAATATCTGCCAAATGTCAGAGTAGAGAAGAGAAGAGGAGAGGAAAAATGAAGGAAAGTGGAAAAGACAAGAAAAGAGTATGCAGGAATGTAGTTTTTAACATTTGATGAAAATGGTCTACTTTTGCAACAAAAGTATAGGAACTAGAATTTTTGTTTAGGTACTGTTGGTTTTTATTTTGTAAAAAATCCTATATACAGCAGAAATGCAGAACAAATGCAGGGAAAGGCAAATTAATTCATGTGACTAGCATGTCCAACCTGTCCTAGATGCCAAGGGTGCATGTACAGCTTCCTCATAAGATAATAAGTATTTGTAATTCAATATAACATATAATTTTAAGAGTATAATAATATACTATGACAATACTACAACATATATACGGGGAACTTCTTTTTAGACCCAGGAATTAGTAGGTGATATGTAGGGCATAAAAGGGCATAAAGGGTTGAATTCACCAGACATTTTAAGCTGGTTCCTGAGTTAAATTTTTTTTTGTTCATACAATAGCACTTGGATTACCATTGTATTCTGCTTCAAAGTCAGGTTAGTGCTGCTGTATATAAGGACATTCCTTTCACCATTTTTGAATATGTGGTCAGCCAATTTTGTTGGGGGCAAGGCAATGAGGAAGGATGAGCAGGAGCACTCTAATGACCTTTTCTATACATTCATATATCCTCTAGAGCACATCACTTCTTATTTGTCCCAGTCACGCTCTTCAAGTGCACTGTCTTGTTTTCCCACTGTAGTATGAGAGTGCAGATGTCAGGACTGCTGGCCATGATCATTGTTCCAGTCATGGAAATTCACAGTTTGCATGTCTTCTTGAATACTTCAAGGACTGAGGATGATTTGGCAGTTTCCAGCTCCCTGTTATGATTTATTTTCATGTTCGCTGTCAAGCGTGTGTTTGTGTGCATGTATCTGATCGCAGAGGTAGGACAGCTAATGGATCGCTGTTCAGAATGACTGCTCAGGCTAAGCTTGCACAGCCATCCTAGCTAAAGATAACATGTAGTTCTCCTCATACTGCCTGTGTGGCCCAAATACATTTTCAAAGTGTCAGTCTCAATTTCTGTCTTTCTCTCTGCCCTTCCTACTCTCTGATGCATGTAGCTGACACCATGAAATGGATTTTTCTTGCATTTGAATTTCACTGATTTCCTGAATCCTGCTTGCCTGGAGGCAGAGTGACAAAGCAAATTCCTTCCTTTTCCACTTGTCTCTTAGATATAGTTCTCAGGACAACACTATATGTTGGCACCTAAGCATGAGCAGAAGTAATCCCCACACTGGCCCGCTCTTCTCTTCATCTTATTTTCCTTTAGTATTTTTATAATTTTATATAAAATTTTATACTGTTTCTTGAGCCCCCTCAGTCTTTGCTGCTTTGTGTCCTGAGCCACTGCTCAGACCATTTTGCTTATTGAGAGCATGGAGGGAGGCCATGTCACAGAGCTGTTGCCAGCCCAGGCAGCTGTATTGATTGAGGGTATGAAAAGCTCACCCCAACAAACTGACATCATGCTGTTCCCACAGCTCCTGTCAACTTCAGATTGTTTGTTTTCTTAGTTTATGACATAAATTTATGGCAGAAAAGGGCAGAAGAGCTTTTACTTCCTTTGGATCACTGCTTGGGATGGAGCCTTGTTTCTTCTTATGTAATTGTGGTTGTCATGTGGACAGAGGTTTTGAATAAAATCCAGAAACAGGACCTGTGCTCTTACATCAGAGGTAAGAACCAGATTCAAAACTGCACCTTGAACTCCTTTCTCCTTCTTCCACTCAAATGGCAGCTGCTTAGTCTTGAATCAATAAACACATTTTGTTTCATTTTTTAACTCCCAAGTCTGTCCAGTGTATAGAGTTACCCCTTTTATATGTGACCAGACTACAGTAACCTTGGCATAGCTAAGTACTTCTGTGCCTACTTGAGTAAGTGTCAAAGAAGGATAGGTAGATAGATAGATAGATAGATAGATAGATAGATAGATAGATAGATAGATAGATAGATGGAAAGATCTTCCCAGTGCATCCCTAAGACATATCAGAGGGATTGTCCTGCTATAAAAACTATTATGATGACTGACTTCTTTTGAGGATAAGACTAGAGAGAAAGTTCAGAAAAGAGCCTACTAAACATTTGCCAAGGAAGTGGGAGAATCAACTCTGCTGAGGATGCCCTGTAACCTACAACTTTCTAGAATGACTTTCTTAGTACTCTGCTACAAGTTATTCAAATTAATGAAGGGCACTTTCGACCTTCCCTCTTAATGCTACATTGTAGTGCCAAAAAGGCGCCAAGACTCAGTGACTAAAGACATGGAGAGGAAGAACATTTGGAAGAGAGCATGGTAGCCATTTACTGGCCCTGGCTTCAGTAACTGGTTATTTTGACAAAGGCATCATGGAAGGCAAATGTTACAGACCACCCGATCAAGAAAAAGAAGTGGGTGATGCCTTGGATCCAGGAATTGAACTGTAAAGTTAGGTTAATATGAAGTCAATAAAAAGTCAGAGGCTCATGTCAGGTGCAAAGCAGTGTTGTAAGGAAGGTAATTTTGACCTTTGGTACCCATCTTCACCCAAATACAACTAAATGGACCGATTTGTGGGGTTTTGGTTAGGTTTGGGATTTTTTTCACTCTGGTTCCTCTCATGATGAAGCCAAGGAAGATATGGAGCATCTGGACTTATTTAGAAGTACATTTTCAATAACATAAAGTGCATTTTGTTTGTGACTATTTTGCTGCTGTGGGGATTATCAGTGCTACCTTTATGCTGAGCCACAGTTTGTTCTTCAGAGACCTTCAAGATGTCTAGTTCTTCAGGGCTTCTGTTGCAGGTATTAATTTTAAGTGAGCCCTTCCTCTAATTATAGCACAGCCACACAGCAGTCCTCTGAACTCTGTATTAAACTTTGTGTAAAATCCTCATTGTCTCAGTAGGAACATAGCTACGAAGAGACTCAGGGGATGACCATGTCAGACTTTTGAACATTTCAAAAATTGAAGAACAGTTTGCTCTGAGTAGTATGCATAAAATCTTACCCTAGGATTCAGCTGATGTTACTATGTCAGCATGAATTACTTGAGGGAGGAGGGAACAGCACTGCTATTCTATTTCAAAACATTCTCCTTTACATTAGTTTAGTTTATGCAGCATAGTTTCATTTCAATCTATGCAGTGTTATACTGTTGGCATGTTACTTTCACTATTTGCTTAAAATAGAGAATATAAAACAGGGAAAGTAAACTGCAGTGAGGGGGACTGATGGAATTTTTCCTCTTACATAAAAAATACAAAGTAATGAATATGTATATAATCACTTTTTTACTGTATGACATACAATGAATAAGTTTTTGTGACTCTGTCATAGCCCCCTAAACTGCTACAACCTCACAGAGATTCTTACATAAATCAAGTGATGCAGAAGGATCTAATGTTTTCTCATTAGCAAGTGGGAAAGATGTTCCTTTTGCCAGGAGTGACAATAAAAATCCCGTAGATATTTAGTTATAGATAGTAAAAGTTTATCTTTGTAGACTAAAAAAAAAAAAAAAAGAATAAAGAATGCCATAATGAAAACAAGTAGCCTCAGAAGGAAACACAGTTCACTTTCAACAAGTGCTTTTTTCTACCCTCTATCAGTCCTTCTGCAGCAGCCATCATCCAAAGAGCTGAAGGGCTTGTGTAAAGCTTGTGCCTGCATCTCCTTATAGATGTTTTTGTATTCATTAACAAAACCTGTGAAAGAAAATGTAATCACACAACCTAAGGATTCACATTCTGCAATATTTTCCCAGGAAGTTAGGGTCTTATTTTGTAAACAGCTGACAGAAATTACATGCAATAAAGTATTTGGTCAAGTAGTTTGAACTGTCAAATACAGTGAAAGTTCATTAAGTAGATCTTGATGAAAATATATGTTGTCAGAACAAAGCCTTCAAGCCAGCGCATGTCTTTGAATACCTCTGAAGCACCATTGTACTTTCCAGCTATTGAGAATAAGAATTAAAATATGCAAAAGTGAATTTTCAGTTGAGTCTAATGAGACAAGCATCACTCTCTTTTTTTTGTTTCTCTGCTTTTGGGTGATGTGAATATGAATGATTTTATTTTCCCTATAAAAGTATGTTCAGAAGAAGGTAAATCCTAGACCAGTGATCCAGATGAAATTCAGTAGCTGAGTGAACAGCAGCTCATACTACGTCCTCTGCAATAGCTAGGCATGACTCTGGAGCCCTGGTGGAAAAACTGAACTCCAAATGCTTTGTGAATTGAATTCTTCCTCCTGTGCCTACCTTGCACTGCTTGTGAACCCACAAACCTAATACCCAATAGATTGCTTGAAAGTAAGTGTGGCATGTTCTTATCTAACATTTAAATTGTGAGAGTCTTACTAAATGTAGCATAGTTCTTACAATTTTTGTTTGTCGGGTTGCTGTATGAGTGCATTTATTTAGAACCTACTGTTCACTGTTTGGTTAAATCATAATTGCTAAGCAAATACATTATTTCAGTTGCCATAGCACAGACCTATTGTTTTGAAAATTTGTGTTGCTTAATTTACAAATCCAAGATGATTTAATCTGCTGTCTTCTCCAGCAACACAATGGACTTTGCCAATCATCAGACTAAATTTGTTTAAGCGATAAGAGCTAATAGGAGCTGGTTCAGCTTTGCCATCTATTATGCAGTAACATCGAGTGTCCTGTTTAGTATGCAACATAATTAAATGTTGTCCTTGAGAAGTTTACATATTGCTTATTTGCATTATCTTGTTATAATAGGAAAATTGCTTCACCTTATAAGCTTGATCTCCATATTCCCATATCAAAGACATTTTTATTTACTGTATTTTAAAATGGAAGAGATACATTGCAGATGGTAAAGGCCTTGCAAATATGTTTGCTTTTAACTGAACAAAATAGGTGGCATTATCATCCATACCTGAGGAGCCAAATACTGGGAGTGCTCAGCAAGCTGGACCACCCCTGGAGAGCCGGTTCTGCGCAGCACCACCCCTGCTCAGCTGCTGCATTGGTGGTGAGGCACCCTCATGCTTAAACCAAGAAATCAAGGTCAAGCCAAGAAATCAAGCATCAGCAAGGTCCACGGCCAGGCCATCAATCATTGATTTATCCTCAGTGCAGCTGAAGGTATAAGCTCTGGCTCCTGCATAGCTTCCAAGAGGAGGGACCATGGCTTCCCACATCTCTTGCTCAGACTGCCTGGCCACATAGTCTCAGAGCTGTCCTGAGTGCCAGCAGCCAGAGCCCCAGAAAGTGCATAGAGCCTGCAGAGCCTGTTGATGCTCTCAGGGCCCCAACAAAGAGGAGAAACAAGACTGCTGAGGCTGCCATAAAGTGCTGTAGTGGCCCTGTATTTTAGAACATCTCAGAACAATTGTCACAATGTTTCCACAGCAAAGTAGCACAGGTGCTAAAGAAGTATGAAACTCTTCAGCCTCTCCTGAGTAAAGCTATAAAGTGAATGATAATGTTAATCTCTACTGGTATGTAGAGCTAAGAATACCTATAATTGTTTCCAAGACCACATTTCATAGAATCATAGAATGGCTTGAGTTGGAAGGCACGTCAAAGATCATCTATTTGCAATCCCCCTGTCATGAGCAAGCACAACCCATATAGGACTAATGCAGTGTGCAAATACAATTTACTTATCGCATGATTTTATATTCTTCATCCTGTATCGACACTGAGGTCTTATACATATTTTGTGCACAGGCAGATTTGTAGATATGTTTAATTTATGATAGTATCAAACAGCACTGATTTGCTGATTAAAAGCTGGGGGGAAATGAGTAGAGAATTTCACAATCATTAGTTTATTGAATGCTTTGAGAAAAATTGCTGTCAGAGGGAAATATTTAGAAATACCAGGAAATGTTCAAATCCAGCAGATAAACAAAAACACACACAAAAAAAAATAAAAATTACCTGAAAAGCAGCAGGAAAATTAATATGAAGTCATGAATCCATGGTGTATGAAAACTTCTGGTTCTCCAAATGATCAAAGAAAGAGCATAAAGGGCAGAGTTTGCATACATGAAAACCATTCCATTGTAATGCCCTATTCAAATTTTTTTGCAACTTGAGAGAATTTGGCCTCTTCAAAAAGGTGCTGATTGACCATCCCCCTCTGTTACTGAGAAATATGTATAATGTACCATCAAATGGCAGCAGGAACATAAAAGTAGAGAAAAACAGACGTGCATTTGTAACTTTAGCCATGGAGACAGAGCAAAATGTTCCTTCAAAATATTAAGAAAAAAGAAAAAAAAGAACACAAACACACAAAGTGAATATTACTTTTCACCCCTCAAGAGTATAACTAGTGAGATTGAGCCAAGAATAGTTAATTTTCTTTCTCAAGGATAATAGGAATGTGTTATGAACCAGTATCAGAGTTGGGAACTGTATCTTTCTAGTTATGTAGGTATCTATTTTTTCAGGTGTATTGGCAGCACTGTTTCTCAGTGTTTACTGAAGCACTGAGAAACTGATGGAAGCATCTGAATGATGCTGGGTCTGTCTTTGATTCATGACAATTTAAGATTAGAGAAAACATTTTTTTTTTCTCCTGACATATGAAATAAAGTCATCATTTATTTCTTCTGTCAAAAAATACTGTTACTACAGGACAGTGTCAATACACCATTTTAAAGAATAATAAAACTTTCCTTTTAGATTGGATGGATTATTTTTTTTCTAAATGTTTTTTCCTAGTTTGTACATACTTAATTCAAGAACAACCTAAAGGTATCTGTTTGGTGTGAGCTCAGATTTGATCATCCTGAAAATCATATCTATATACCTATCCATACTGCTAGGCACAGAAAATTCATAAAAGCTCCTTCAGATTGGAGGACCTCTACTTTATTTCCACAAGGCCCAAAGATAAATCTCAAACCTATAAAACAAACTGGGAACCATAATACCAAGGGATTTATAAAACTGTCATGGTGAATTGATCATTAATAGTAGTTTTTTGTAAAATACAAGTACTATCTTAATGTATTTTATAGACAATATACCATATGAAAAGGTATAAGGTAATTAATTACAATTCAGATTAATCAAAGTCTAATTACCCATATAGATTTACATAACTGGGACCTGAAATCAATTATGGAAGTTTGCTTCTGTCATGTATTTGCTACCGTCAGCTGAAGCTACTTCAGCCACAACAGCAAGGCATCAAGGATTTTAGCTTATTTTTTCAAAATATTGACCTTCTGCTGACTCTATGAGAATTATTGCTATACCTTTCTTCCATTTTTAATGTTATTTCTTGCAGTTACCTGTGTATTTCTATGTGGTTGATGTGATCTTATCAGCAGACAGAGGTCATTTGTGCATTAATTTTTACCTGTTTGCAAAGTCAAAATTCAAGCTTTTCTTCTTTCCATGAATACTTCTAAATTTATGAATAAAGTAGCAGCTGTTGTAGAAAATTCTTTCAGAATTCTTTCAGAGCTGCTGGATACTGAACATTTCCAAGCTATTTCATCTAGATGCTTAAAAAGGAAGGGAGCCACCTGAAAGATTTGTCAGAGCCTGTGGTAGTTTTGCCCTCCATCTGTTTCACAGCCTGGGCAGTGGCGATGACGCTCCCTTGCCAGAGACATGGGAACAGTACATCTTCTATTAATAGGTGTTTGTATTTAACAACTTTTACTCTTTCATGTAAAAGAATCTTCTTTTTTTCTTTCTTTTCAACAGAAATAAAAGAAAAAAAGTAAGAAGCATCTTTGAACATCTTTGTTGATTGTACCAAATTCCACTTTTCTGCAAATTGTGCAGAAATGCTTATAGAGTTTATAGTTGTTTCCCAGTCAGACAAGTACTAAGTCATTCCTCATTAACTATCTAGGTTGCATTAGTCACTTCTTTAATCTCAGATGTGTTTCTTCCAGTGGCATAGGATTCCTTAGAATAAATCTGAACAATATTAGCAATTCATCTTTGACCTGTCTTTGCATAAATGGGCAAAGAGATAATGATGGCAAGCTGAGATCCTTTTAGTTTCCCAATTTAGTCTATAATCCCTATGTTGTCGCAGGTAAGTATTAGTAAGTTTATGAAGATAGAGAAAACCAGTGTACTGGGGTTTTGTTGTTTTCTCCACCTCCACAGCCAGAAACATTCACAGTCACTCTCATCAGCACTGTAAGCATGCCCTACCTAGCCATAATACTGTCCTCAGAGTACAGAAGCTAGACTGGACAAAACACTGAGAAGAGTTAATCCACATCATTCCACCTTAGGCACCAATGCAGATTACAGATTCAAGCAGTCTTTCCTATGTCTAATATTCATTAAACAGCTTGTACTTAAAAGTATCAGCTGATAAAATAAGAACACAATGCATTGTCTTGCCTTGCTAATTTTATACACTTCATGACTGCATGGGGTACCTAGTACAGATTAAGTTAGGATACAAATTTCTAACTTGACAAAGCATTGTCTCTTAATATACTTTCAGTACAGTCTTCAAAATAGTTTTAGAATGAAGGGAGAGTATCAAAAGTATAGATCTGAGCTGAGCATCATTAGCTTAAAGCAGGACAGCTGCACTAAATCCGGGTACTAGTGAAAACTTCCTGTAACATACTTTGTTCTTCAGCTTAATATTAAATTAATTGGGCTTTATATGTGCCATGAAAGTCTACATTTTCCCCAAGCATCCTGACAGCAATTTTCCATAAAAACAAATGGGAATAAGCAGACCAGGCTCTTCTGTTATCTGTAAGTGCACTTCACCTTTCCAAGAATAACTGTTCTCACTGTTAAAGCCAAATAACAGTACTTTGGCTCATTCTCCCAGGAGATCTCCAGAGGAGGATCAGTTGTAGAAATACTGAGCCTAGTTGTTGGTCTCTACAAGTGGATCACTTGAATCAAACAAATTAGTTAAATATCACACTCTTTAAGCACCTTGTCTTCTTGTATAATGTTGTGTGTCAGGTTTCATTTCATCATTCTCTGCTTTTTCTACATTATGTCCTTATGCTAGATAGAGTCCAGAGTTGAAAAAAGATTGCTTCATTTAAGTTTCAGCAAATGGAAGAAAAAGGAATCTCAGGGCATTGAAACCACACTATCCCCAGTAACCGTTTTGTGTTATACAAAAATTCTGCTTTCAAAGAATTTTCTCCATAGCCCACTCCTAGTGTTGCATTGGCTATGTTTCCAGACCCTTTGAGCTACCTAAATTTTAATGCACTTGCAAGAGAACTTATTCTTTACAGAAAGTTCATATCCAAAAATAATATTGGAGAGAATCTGCTAAATTAGTTTCCCCTACTCTGACAAGCTGAGAGAAGAACCTCTGATCACTTATTTCAGATGCACTCTCCATGGGAAAGGGTTTAGTGAGCAGAGGAATCTAGTTGGCACTCACTGCCCTTGCTTAAAAAAAGTTCAAAAACACCCCATAGAAAGATACTGAACTAACAACTGAATAGAGCTAATATTGAGGCAGAAACAACATAGAATAAAAAATCTTTCCATTGCAATTTCTTGGGTGAGGGGTAGGGGGTAGGGAGTGTTTTTTGTAGTGAAATATTTATTTAAATTATTATTAATAATAATAATTATTATTATTATGGTATTGTGTTTTTTATTATTGCTATTATTGAATTTTAATTATCTTGGTAGATAGAATTAATTTACTCTTTTCCTAGCAGTCATTATTGCTAAGTGAACTCACAAATGGAGGGCAATAATCAGCCTGTATATGGGGTGAGCTGACAACTGTCATCAAGTCTGTTATTGAAATAGAATTACAGAGTTCTCAGGAATTGGAGGCATGTGCTTTCCTTCCCACTGAAAAGACTGTTTTGGGGAGTGGTGACACTAAATGCTGTCTCACTAGGGAATAATCTCTTCTGACAGGTAATAATCAAAACCCTGTGCAAGCTGCAAGAAGGATCTTTAAATGGCTTCTGATTTGGAGAATAAGGGTGCTAAGGACTAACCTATTTCCAGACAAGAAGCTAAAGGGGAATTCAAAAAGTCCTACTTATGCTTTGCTATGTTGTCCCTCCAACAGATTTTTGGGTGGTTAAAGTGCCCCATGAGGACGAGGGCTTGTGAATGTGAGGCTGCTCCTGCAGAGGGCCTCATACACTCGGTTTTTCTGGTCAGTCAGCTTGTAGGAGATCACCTGTCCCTGCCCTGCCTTTATTTCTGACCAATAGCTCTCAGTCAACTCCTCATCCATTCCTGGATGAAGGACCATGCACTCTAGCTGGTCAATGACATAAAGGGCAACCCCTTCCTCGTCTCCCCTCCTCTCCTTCCTAAAGAGTCTGTATCATTCTGTTTCAACACTCCAGTCATAAGAGCCATACCACCACATTTTCCTGATGCCAATAAGATCATAACAGTGCAGGCATGTGCATGTCTCTAACTCCTCTTGTTTATTGCCCATATTGTGTGTCTTTGAATAGAAGCATTTAAGTTGGGCCCCCAGTGAAGCCAACTTACCAGCTACAGTGGTTGGAATGACCCTGAGATTAGCTCAGTCACTTAGAGCATGGTTCTAATAATGCCATGTTTGTGGGGTTGTAACTCCTTATGGGTGGTTCTTTTAAGAACTAGATTCAGTGATCCTTGTGGATCCCTGCCAACTCAGAAGATTCTGTGAATTCCGGTGCTGTTCTTCAGGTGCTCTCCTGCTGACTTGTGATCTTTCTCCAGGCTCTAGGCATCTATTTCTGGCCATGGCACCAAACTGTTGTGAATGAGGTGGGTAGAAGTTATGTTCCCTGGCAACTTTAACTTAAAGCCCCCTTAACCATCTCAGCAAGTCTATGACTGAATATAGAATTTGCCTTCTCTGATGGATGGACCCCATTGGCCCTGCATAGACCAGGTTCCTCAAAACAGCTGAACCCCTGGCTGTGGCACCATGTCTGTAACTCTGTTAATTTTACAGATTCGACTTCAAACACCTTACCTTTGACCTGGAAGACTGATGGAAAAACCACCTGTGCTCCAGAGTCCTTTACTGCTGTTCTCAGGGGTCAAGTATCAAGTATATCATTGATATTTTTTTAGAGCGCTTCTGGCAGTATCACTGGTGCCCATGGGAAACAAAGCAGCACATAATAGTGGGCTTATGAGACCCCAGTCTCTCAGTCACAACCCTGTAACGAGCCCCCAGTAAGCAGTACACAGCTCTGGAGAGCCCACCAGGTAAGCAAATGGGCACCTTCATATGTCTGGTAATAGAGTTGCCTACACCTTTCCTTAGTTGTGCTCACTGTTACACAGGGAGCAGTCAGACTGCCTTCTAAGCTTCAGCAACTCTCCTGAGTTATGACAAGAAAGTTTGCATTAACATTACTCTATGTCTTGACATAGCATTCTTTGTATTTGGCACTCCAGACTGAGTTATGTAACAGATATCATCATTAGGTAAAGCCCTAATATATTAGAAATTTAAAAGAAGGACCTTCCATTCTATATGCATACAGAAAGACCCAACTTTCAGCACACTTACTGCATAAAAATCCCCTTGATTAAATGTGTAGTAATAATTGCATGCAGATCAAAGTGCTAATCATCTTAGTTGACAGCACCAGTGATGCAAAGCACTAATATTATATCCAATATTCCCTTTGAAAAATGCCCTCTCTGGCTGCGAAACACAGACATGCTTTGCATTCACTGGCTTAATATTTTTGGAGGTTCATAAAGTTGTATTTCTATCTTACAAGTTTTTCTTGGCAGATGTTTATCAATCAGCATCTTTTCATTAAACTGGCAGCCACTGTAAAAACCATTTAATCTCTGAGCAGTTCTGTCCTAGGGAAGTTGTCCTTCAGTACAAGTCTTTATAGAGGTGGTTGTACCAAAAAATCTTTGTAAAAACTCATGGCCCAGAGCTCTAATTCTGTAATGATCTCTCTGTCCAAAGATTCCTGAACCAGTAAATGATTTATTATTTTAGCCTCTCCCCATAAGGAGTTTTCAGGAAAATGGGAATGAATGATAAATTAAGCAATCTGGGATTCAGAGCAACAGTCAAGGAAGGAAAACACAATAGCATACTTTTGCATATTTAAAGTGAAAAAAGGAGACTAATTGCTCTTAGGTATATTCATGTCAATAATAAGTTGTCAGGCATATCCACAGAGTACTGTATTTTTCGATACTCCATTCAAAGATTTGGTTTTTAAACAAGTTTAAAAGGCACAGCACTAAATCAGACATCAGCAAAGCTTGGAGCTCCTGGAAGACATTGCCATGATCAGGCCTGTGGGCTTTGTTAGCTTGAACCCTTGCTTCAGGTATTTCATGATAAGAAGTTGAGAGGTGTTTCCAGAGCAATGAACAGGACAGCAGAAAATAAAAACATGAAAATATTAGAATATTCCAAGGACGAGAAGACTGCTATGTATTCATTAGCAATCTAATTATCAAGATAATGAATGTCTATATTGGGTCACCAGGCTATTTAGCCTATAGGAACATAGTTATGATTTAATAATAGACAATACAGATGCAATCTGCTACAGCCACAATTATCCAAACATATGAATGAGACTGGTTTGCATTAAAGAATTAATATCTTTTTTTAGACCAGCTGACAGAGCTTGTAAAAATCTGTCTTTCCTCCAGACTGGAAGCAGGAGCCAAAAAAATTTTCATATTGCACTTATATTTTTATATTGTATTTATATTTTTATATTGGACAAGAGCAATTGGTTTCTACTAAACTTCTGCTAAACTACTCCTATGCCAATTTATATGATCAGATTCTGATAAGCACAAGTGGAGCAGAATATTCAGCTTGTGACAATATGTGATAGGATCATTAGGTCCAAGTCTTGGAAAAGAACAAGATTTACCATCTAAATCTTGAGAAATATTAAGGAATTACCTCAAGATCAAAAGAAAAGGAAGAAATTTTATTTATTACATTGACAAAACAATACTTCTATGGATCTATATTGCATATTGGGTCTATGACTTTAAGCATCTGGTAGAGTTATGAGTTTTAGTTCCCAGGTTTGTCTTTTGAAAGTATTTTATAGATTTCCTCTAAATATCAGGACTGAATTGTCAAAGATGAGGTAGCTAGCTTACAGAAAAGTTTTTCCCAGCGGTAGCTCTATTTTTATGTCCTGTATTGATTGCATGTGTGAATTCATTTTAGTACACAACAGGTGTGTTTCCCAAGTAGTTTCAGGGATGCAATTCTGTGCACTAGGTAAAGGTCTAGAATATACATATTTAGGTGTTTATGAGCAAGAAATCTGTGATCTATGTTGCTATGCATTATTAAAAAGGATAACTAAAGATCAACACACTTGTCTCAAGAAAACCACTTCCCCAAAAATACTTATTTACAGATACTCCAGTGCATTTGATCTGGAAAGAGTGCTCACAACCCCCCCTTAATTGTTCTAAATACGTGTTTGCAAAAAATGGGTTTTCTTCTAAGAAAATAAAGTAGGCCTGAACATTGCCATGGCTTGCTACAGTACAAACTAAACAAAATACAGTAAAACCCCACTGCCCATACACTTCTGCACAGACCAAACATTTTGCCAACCAAATTTTGATGTATTTAAATATGGGTTTAAAATTGAAGTATGGACTAGACTTGAGCTTTTTCTATACGGCACTCTGTGTAACGCAATCATTAAATATATATAACCTATCCTGGAAGACAATTCTGCTTCTGTCACCCCCTCTACTCTCTTGAGCTTTCAAGTACTCTTCCACAGCTTATCAAACTTCTCATCAAAAGCAGGCTTTCTATAAACCAGGATGCATCATACAAGTGAAAAAAAATGTCAACATCACTCCACAGGCACCATAATACCAGAGTGATACTAGGTCTCTCTGTTCAGATAACCCTGACTCGAAGTTGTCTTCCTTTTCCATGCTATTCTTCTTCCAAACTGTCCATCCATGCTTACTCTTTCCTCAAAGGCCCCATTTTTGTTGACTCTTATTCAGTATACATGTGATCATTCTCAAAATTCCTCCCCTTGTCAACATGCCCATCGAACTATAATCAGCATTGTGTTCTCTATACTTCTCATATCAGTGTCTTGCTCACAGCATCCCGTGAAAGAACACAAAAGCAACAGTCTGTCATGTAGCTCTGGCTACAGGCTTAGCATATCAGTGATAATAAGGTGAGATGAATTGGGTTTTATGCTGTAATTCATAAAAAGTAATGGGGAAATTTGTCCTGGGCCATCTAGCACTTTTCTGATCCAGTGTTTCAGTGATATTTTACCATGTACACTTCACCTTTAATCTCTCACAACACTTGCTATCACATATCTCCTTTAGTATGAACCCTTGTCAGTATAATTATTTTAACTGGAATAATTCAGAGCATGTTTTGCCTCATAATGAAATAAGATGAAGAAAATTTTTGAGCTTCAATTCAATAAGAAGTATTAGAAGGATTATAAAAAACATCATTCTTGCAGCATCAGCATTAAGATAAAAATATAACAGTGGTTTTACTACAATTGCAAATAAAATTAATTTAGATACAATTTACTAGATCAAAGTCAGGGAAGATGATTTTAAAAACACAGGAGCAAGGAAGGACATTGCTCTAGACCTTAATGCAACACACAGGAGATGTTGAACAGATAGGTTGCCTAGAGGCAACTTTATTAAACAACACAGACTAGAATGTTCCAACAGAACATGTC
The DNA here is from genome assembly GCA_026770055.1 of Myrmophylax atrothorax. NCBI lineage: Eukaryota > Metazoa > Chordata > Aves > Passeriformes > Thamnophilidae > Myrmophylax > Myrmophylax atrothorax. The sequence goes on along the minus strand of JAOXXN010000446.1, from coordinate 77,703,797 downwards.
CCGTGCAAGTCACCTTTCTTTTGTATTAGCATCTGTCTTGTATTATATGATGTCTGTAGAAGAGCAAACAGAGCTGGTGAAATCTCATGAGAATTTGCTGGCGGAGCTGGGGTTGTCTAGCCAGGAGAAAAGAAGGCTCAAGGGAGACCTTATCACTCTCTAAAACTACCTGAAAGGAGGTTGTACTGAGATGAGCGTTGGTCTCTTTTCCCAAGTAACAAGTGATAGGATAAGAAGGAACGGCCCCACATTTTACCAGGGGAGGTTTAGATTGGAGATTGGATATAAGGAAAATCTTGTTCACCAAAAGGGTTATCAAGCATTGGAATAGGCTGCCCAGGGAAGTGATCCCTGGAAGCATTTAAAGAATGCTCAGTGACATGGTTTAGTGGTGGATTTGGCAGTGCTAGATTAATGGTTGGGTTTGATGATCTTTTCCTGCCTAAGTGAATCTACAATTCTATGTTCTACTTGATGTAAGTACATCAGGGCTTAACATCCTCCCATTACACAGGATGGAGAAT
>JAOXXN010000446.1:77654365-77673548 GCA_026770055.1 Myrmophylax atrothorax | reverse complement strand
GTAATACAGGTCTGAAAGTCTATATAAGTTGTGTGCAAGTGTGAATAAAGGTCTGCAATTGTTAGTTTCCATGAAATGGTCCTTTGCATTCCACAAACCCGCCTCCGTTATTATTTCTAGATACAGTCAAAAAACTAGAGAACAGACTTTTAAAGCCTTCAGTGGAAAAACAAAGATTAGAAGAAATAATAGGTCCTTCCTTATCTCTCATTGCTCTTAAACTGACCAATGGTTAGGCAACTTACCATTAAAAAAGGTGAGGATGTTTACTTCTGTGTTTGCCAATGTGTTCCCTTCTGTTCCTCAGAGGCAGCTCAGGATCTTTCAGCCTGATCAGGGCTGTCTCCTCATGAATGTGAGATGTCCTTGCTGTTATCTTCATTGATTCAGTCCATAAAAAGCTGTCAATAACTTGAATATTTATCTAAAGTATATGGCCATGTCTCCTGCAGATTTAGTTGTGTATCCCTTAACCCCCATACAGAGAAAGCTAAATGAGGTGCATCTGAATTCTAACAGCATCAAAATGTATTGGTGGTTTCAAATAAAGTAAACCAATACTACTTATCTAGAGAAGACTTGATCATTATGATAAAGACTTAGTTTTGAAGCATGCTGTTTCAATTTCTTGTGCTACTACAAATTACTGTCCATGAATATTTGACTGATCACTGAGCAGTAAAGGCTTATCAACAAATACTGACACAAAATTATATCAGTAACATATTGTTCCCTTTTGTCCTTTAAAATAAAATCAGTCACTTCTTCAGGGACTAGAAAGGAAGCTATATACTAATTTCTAATCTTGAATGGAGCATAATAACAAAAGGTATTTTGCCAGACAGCTAAAGAACATCAGCTGATTGCTGGGGATGATGTGAAAGTAAAAAATATTTCCAAATTTTACAATAGCAGGTTGAACAATAAAAGAGGATACTTAAAGTCAAATTGTCAATTTCCAGCCACTACTTTTAGACTAGTAATGCCTTAGTTGTTTGCCATGTTGGTGTTCCTGCTTGGTCCATATTCATTTCCAGTTCCTCCATTTCCCTTGGTGAAATCACTCTGAAAAAATCCCCACTGAAAGACACAAATCAGGCTCGATAACTTCCAGTGAAGAATTAGGATATGCTAAAACTTCAGACTGCCTCAGGCTCAGAAGTCTGATTTGCATACCCTGCTTTATAAGGAGAAAAAAAGGACTATTAACCTCCACCCACACAAGAGTAATGAACAGGTTTAGCATAAATTTTAACTATAGAAAATCCCATTTCTTTTTAATTTCTTTGTTGCAATATTTTTTAGCAACGATGTTTGAAAATGTTTCTTTCTGCCAATACAGGATTCCTGCCAGTACTTCTTATAAATGGAGAGGTTTTATACACTGGAAAAGGTGGATATGAACTATGTAGTTTTAATGAGTGCTTAAAAAAATTAAGAATGTTCAGAGATATTTAACTATGACTCAGTATATAAGGAAAATACTCTTTCAGAATGAATTGACCTTTCTTATTGAGATTGTCCTTAGTTTAAAATTGCCACTAAAAATGCTTAAGGAATTGTCTATTGCTTTCAATTTATTCATCACTGCTGAAAGTCAGAATTTCTAGACACAACCAATATTAATTTTCTAGAAGAGAAATACTGTGGGAGATTTAAGGGACTGTGGATTATTCCTCCACGAAGAGGGAGCTCTGAATTCATTACTCGTCTTGCTATACAGAATATTTTTACACCTGTGTGTGCTCAGGGCATGTCACATATGGCCACCAGCAGCTGCCAAACACAGTGAAAACAGAGATACCACAGTGAGCACTTCGGTCTGGAATTTGGCCTTTTTCTTCTTGAATGCAGCTTTTAAAGATGTATGCAGTCATATTAGACAGAATGGTGGCCAGCAATGACATTGTACCATAAACTCATCCATTCTCAAAAAATCATGGTGTGACCAAGGAGGTGTGAACTTAAATAGGGAGAAAAGTAAAGCATAAATTATCTCTCACAGCACAGATAAATAGATTGTGTTGCTTTTAGCAGATTAGAAACACAACTACATAGGAGTCCACTCCCAGAGGAGGCCTGTTATTCACCTGTACACAGGTGAAAGCACAGAAGCTCAGCAACACTTTGGTAATTAGAGGTAGAAAGATTGAGTGCTGTCCTCGGAAAATGACAGCTCCTGGGAAATTTATACCAAGTAACGTAGTAGGCAAGGGGACAATTTTAACAGTGTTCTGCTTTTGTCAATCCTTACCGGAAAAGGAAGGGGAAACCTTAGCCATAACTTTCAACATGATGGAGAGGAGGAAAAGTCGCTTTGTGGACTACAGAAAAGGGAAAGAGTGTCAACATAACAAAAACAATATTTAAACATCTTTACATGTCTTTTAGTGTATAGTATAGCCTGTGTACTTACTTACTCTGTTTTCAGTGGGGTTATTACTGACTGAATCACAATGGAAAAATCTGTAATTTTTTATGCTCTTAGTGTCTAATTTTTCTGATCTCTCTGTTGTATCCAAACAGTTCATCCATTCGTGGTTTTGTGGATAATGATTTCAAGAGTGATAGCAATTCACAGTAGGATGGAATTTTTTTTCCCTTTCACTGAAAAATCAAAACAAACCTAGTGTGGTACCAGCATTTTCTATTTCATTACTCTGGGAGACAGCCAAATCTTACCTATGAATGCTATTGATGTGATTCATATATCATGATCAAAAAGGGGAAAAATATTTATGTTCTTATTAATACATTGTAAAATACCAGGATAAACATCAGCTTAAAAACCTGTTCAATCATTTGTACCACCAATAGATAACAAAGTCCCTTTACCCTTCCTTTGTCACAGAAAGCTGTTCTGTCTGTTCTGTCTGGCAGAAGGTTACTGCAGGTAACAAAGTAGGCAAAATACTGGTCTGGATGCTCTGAAAACAATTTTATAATAGTATCACTAGCAGAAGTGGTATTTTCCTTTTAGAGGCAAGTTTCTTACAGATGAAGGATATAGGCTACATCCAAATAAGGGCAGAGGACTTATATGTATTGCAGGTGGTGGAATCCAAAAGTAAAGACACTTGCTCCATTCTCCCACTGACCTCAAAATTCTCTTTTTATGTCTCAAATTCCTGTAGCTGCTTCTTATGCTACCCACACCTCATGGCTAGGAATGAGGCATTACATTAGGTCAGGCAATGAGTTGAAACAATGCTACATTCCCTAGAAATAAGAGTTAATAGGTATAAAGCAAGTTACCACCACAGCTGATGATGTTCTGTGCCTTCTTTAGCATTGATGGATTCAGGGGCTTACACAATGTATATGTATAACACCAAACACAAGGCTGTTTAGGAAACAACAAACCCATGCCTTGTGTCTCTCCTTTTTTGTCACAGCACAGAAGTAGTAGCAGTTTTAGGCAGCAAGCAATGCATAGATAGCTCCATTTGAGGCTAAAACTCTTAGACTGTAAAAGTCCATATACATGAGATGCTTACATTTCCACTGCTGTCAGTGGAGTTGGAGAATGCTTGAGTTGTTCTGTCTCTGAGTGCCTTCATTAGGGTAAACTTCACTTCTGCAGTTTTTCTGAGCTGTTGGGAGCAGGTCTGACTCGATGGGGAGTTTGGCACCTTGGGCACCAGAAAAAAAAAGCCCATAGGACTTACAGGGTTACAGCATTTCCCTGGGAAGATAGGGCTCTCAATTCTTTGGCTTTTCTGGTTTTGTAACAAACATTGTCCAGCGTGAGAAACAGGGCTTCCTGCACTGAGAGGGACGCTCTTGGACAAAAAAAAAAAGCCAGGCTCCCTTTTTTTGTCTTCTTTCACATCAATTTTCTCAGCTGTAGTGTCTGATCACTTTCTAAGTGATTACTAACTGATATGATTAGGACTCATCTTATGGAGCTCTTTTATTCTGCATTTCTTTCTTGGAACACATTTATAAGCAATCAAATATCTCCTATCTGGTAAAAATAAAATGCTTTTCACTTTAAGTGGAAGCTGGAGATATTCATTAACAGCTCATAGTTCCCAAATCAATTCATTTCAGTACTGGTACAGTCTCTGAGAAACCTCTGTCTCCTGCAGACAGAACTGTAACTTCATATTGGTAACTCCACTGTGAAAATAGGGTTTGCCAGAGTGAAATTGTTGAATTCAGTCTTTGTTTTAGACCACAAGGGTCCTATTTCATGTACTAAATGCCAAGGAGCTCAATTATTTATTATTTTATAGTTTAAACTGGAAAATTTCCCAGAGTGTTGATCTATCCTCAAATACTTGAACAAATGAGGAAAGCAGGGGAAATTTAGTAGAATGAGTAAATAACTAGTGAAAGGAGAATTCTCTCTCAAAAAAAAATGTGGTCAGTATCCTAGATCACTCTGATTCCTTGGCTGGTTCATCTAGTATCTAATACTCTTGTGTCAGCTAGAAATATGGCAATGGTAGTTCTCTGCTGTCATATACTTCAGTGCTGTAATCTTGTTAATTTGGACTGAGAAAGTGAAGAGAACTGAAAACAAGAGAGGCTTGGGAAAAAGAAGTTTTCAGCTAGTAATGTTAATTTGAACATTTGTTAGCTTTAGATGGGTGAATAAAATATCAATCCATATTATACCTCAATCTAGTCAACCTTGTAAAATGGAACAGTTTTCAGTCATTATCTATTTTGCATCAAGCTCATTGTACATTTTTTTTCTTTGCCAAGAGTGTTGATAAAAAAGAAAGGCTTCTCTGCAGAAACAGTAGCACTACCTTGCATTAAGGAAATTATAAAAATAGTTTTCTCTCATTCAAATTACAGAAAGGAAAAGGTAGTTTAGCCAACAAAAAAAGATGTAAAACATAGTTCCTGCTGTGGGAATGTCAGCTTATTTTGATATGTTCAGAATTCAAAAGACTCTATTTTAATTCATAGTGTGTGTCTACAGAAAACCTGGCAGTGAGAGCAGTGCTGACTCATTGTGCAGAGCTTATGGCCAGTCTGGGCAAACACATCAGCTTTCTGAGGGGCAGAAATGTCAAGTTTAACAGAATTTGGGGTTGTTTCCAACCATGACCAATTCTTATTATCAGCAGGCTTTTTCTTTGTCTTTTATCCACAAGGATTTTAATGTCTGGATCCCGACAACTGCTTGTCTCAGGGCTTTCTGCATCTAGTTGCTGCTCTGTTCTAACTCATTATAAAGTAATGATGTTTCTGACTTTATCCAGAGACCCTAATGAAAGGTCCTATTGAGCCTAAGTTTGCAAAATCCTTATAGATCAAAGAACTTCCCTCTTTTACAGATAGACATTGCATATGAGGAGGTGTAAATAGATTAAATCTCTTCAGCTTCTCTTCCACAATGCTTTCAGCTGTTACAAAACTTTGCTTCAATGGTAAATACCTGTAGATAGCAGTTTGGCGGGACTTTTTATATCAAAACAAAAGAAATGAAAGTTAAGATTCAGAAAATGACCATCATGGTTTTAAAAATTATAATAATCGATAGTGAAATTTGACTGAATTGATTAACCTCTTTCAGTGACCATTTATGGCAGAATTAACAATAGTAATGTAAATTACCAATGGTTTTCTAGGTAGCAGAAAAAGATTAGACAAAACATTACAGCCTTGGAGGACTTCAAAGAAATCGTTTATCCTCTGTTCAATGAGAATGATACTAGGGTCATGCTGATTACAAATAATTCATCCACCTGCCTTTGAAGGATTCCTGGAGGATTTGGTTCTCAAAAAGGTATGAGGACATTTGTGCCTGATTGAATGAAGGCAGTGTTGCCTATTATTCAAAGATTATTTCCCTTTACCATAAAAAGGACATTATAGGTAGATAGCTGACAAGGATTTGTGAAGTTATTAGCAACAGAACAGTCTCCCTGACCTATAGATGGGCATCCAATTCCATTTTCACTCACATACTGACAGTATAGAGTATTATCAATACATGTAAAGCTGGCCCTGTCTATACACATTCCCCTTTCTTGAATTTCTCTGAATTCCCACTCACCCTAGTATTTCATTTCTCTGCCAGATTCCCTGCCTACCCCAAGATTTTATTTTAGTTAGGTTTACCTTCTTTCTAAATTATTCCATGATCTTTAGCTCATGGGTTGATCCAAATTCTCTTTTTTCCTTGATTCCAGAAAGAAAAATTCCTATACAGCAGGTTTTGTTTTCTTTTATATGACATAGCACTTTGTTGAGAGAAGAACCTTAGGAGTCCAAGGACACTTAGTAAGGATACAATGGAACTCATCTATCTGAGAGCTGCTGTTACATGCACAGACAGGCCTGCCTGCCCTAATCCTTGGCTTTTAACTCCCACCCAGAAACTGATGGTTTTGTTACTCCACCATGAGCTGGTTCACCAAAAAACTGGAAAACAACCTAACAGAGACATTGAATATTTTTCTGAGGTTTAACACTGTTTAGTCATTTTAGATTGTCTCATTATGAGGTTACACAAGAGCTAAGAAAAGGGAAATGGTGGGAGTCTGCTGCCAGGGACAGGCTGAGGATGGGAGGACTTCACCATCAGACAGACTCAGACAGCTTTGCACTTGGAAATTACGCCAAATTTCTTCATATTTAGTATAACAAGACCTCATGTATTAATAAAGAATATATAAACAGGGATTTTAGAACAGATTTGATATGTGATTAAACTATTTCATTGGACTATTGCATTAAGAGATTTTACAATGCTCAGGTTTTGTTTGAAACCATGGCATCTATTTACATCCTATATATGATATCTGTAAGGTAACTTTCATTGCAGTTTTTATATAAATTGCTAGACTTTATCAGCAAAATCAACACCTTGCAGAGATACTCAAGAGTTTCCTTGATCAGCTTTAAAATGCTCATTTATTAACTAAAAGCATAAAAAATATCATCCACTTTCAAATACACATAAGTTCTCAAAATGGAATAAGTATGTCAAGGACAAAATTAAGTTTTGATTTACACATTTTCCAGGGAATATCAGTCTTCATTATTGAAAAACAATATGACTAAATCTTCCTTACTTTTCTTATATAAGTAATCTTATTATGGAGTTGCTCTAATATTATTGAAAAGATTTAATGTGATTTCCAAAGACCCTGAACCAGTTTCAAAATTTTTTATTTTCTTCAGAAGAATTTTCTGCAAGATCTCTTTGATTGAGCAAGTAATTAGAGCTTTCAGTCATAAAGATTAATGGACATACATTTTTAATGACTTCATCATATATTTGCCTCTAAACCAAAACAACCCTTAGCCCAACCCTAAAGAACAGACAAGAGAACACTAGAGTGTATTTGGCAATCTGTAATGTTTTATTGTAAAAAATATTCTTACTGCTTTCCAAGTTGCGTTATTGTCTTGGCTTGAGGGGAAAAACCAAAATGTTTACCAAAAAGCAGAGGAGAAGATTCCTCCACAATAATCACATCACTCTTTATTAAATTTAAGAAAAGGAACTTTAATCAGGAAATGGATATAAGGATAACTGTTCTTAACTACTATATATATATATACATATATATGTAGGTACATATATATAACTGTAAACAGACCAGAGCAAACTGCTTCCCCAACACCACAAGTTAAAAAAAACAAACAAAACAAAACAAAAGAGAACAACCCCCAAACCAGTAGGTTGCTCCTGGAGAAAGTTATATTTATGGACAGTGTCAGTGTCACACCTTGGCTAGCTCCAGGGTGAATTCTCAGGTTTTTTTCCAGCGAGACAGAGACAAGCAGTGAGCACTCAGATGAATTCTCTCTCTCTCTCTGTGTCCTTTGTCCCAAACGAAGAAGGAAAGTTGGGAGTGGAGAGCCACGGCATGTCCCGGAAAGCAGCTGTGACTCCTCTCTCCTGGGTTGCTGCCGCAGTGGGGTGGGCAGCCATGACACTGCCGGCAATGGTGAGGCTGGAGCGGTGGCTGGGGCCCCAATGACAAAACCAGGAGAAACAGCAGTGGCAAGAAGAAACCAGCTTACTGCACAGGAGCAGCGAGGAGCAGCCCAACAGTTTCTCTCCAACAGAGCTGTGAGATGTCCCCAAAAACAAAAGAGACAGTGCAAACCCATTCTTTGCCACACCGTCCCCCAGTCTGCCCCCACCCAAAACAATCAAGATGGAATTGGTAGCAGTTAACTACTTCTTTTGTTAACTAATGGCATGGGGGTTAGTGGCAGGGAGGGAATTTACATTATCATTACAACAGTTATTATGAAAAACTCAGTGTGAGAGAGTGCAACCTTTCCTGTGACATTTCTATTTTATTCTCCTAGGCTGTTCAGGAACTGAAAAAGGCGTCTTTACAATCACAAGTTTTCTGAACAGCAACATGGGACTTTAGGCTTATTCTCATTACAGTTATTGATACCGAAATTACTCTTGATTTCCACATGTTCCAAAGCCAAGTTTGCATTACTGATTTCTGAAAGTTTGTTCCTGGCTTCTGTTTTTGTGACTTGAGATGCAAACAAATACAATCAATTTTATTGACTTTTACTCTTCCTGCTTTATACAGTCTATATTTTTTTCTTTCTTCTTGTCTACAGAGGTATAGAGAGCTGTTTGGAGACAGCAAATATTTCCAGAAAATCTGAGACAGAGAAGAAAACAATAAACATCAAAAAACTATACAATGTCAGTGTGATCATTTCATGCTGTCACTCCAGACTTTACTGCACTTCCAGACACTTTCACAACTGCTCTGACTGACAGTATTTCAACACAATTACAAATTGTTTATTGGATCTCCAGCTGTTCTGTTATAAAGTGGAAAAACAATTATAAAATTGCATCCAAGTTGTTATATATGAAATATTCTTTTTTTTTGCAGCTACTATTTTTTTAAGAACTAATCTTACCAAGGGAGAAGTATGTTACCCCCAAGGGAGCTACTGCCTGCAGAATGCAACTATTGAAACACTTTTATCTGTTAAAGGCTACAATGGATATGCTTTTGCATTTTGCTGCATACAGGTGAGGTAGAGTACGACAAGATTTGGCCGTAATTTGTCCTAAAACACAAATCATGCACTTCTACATTTTTCTTAACCATTATGCCCTGAACAAATTAGTGGCAGCTAGACAAGTTGAAGGCCCAGATCTAAAGGTCACAAATGTTACTTACTACTTTCATTCTCAATTGCAAGTCATTGCTTAACTGCCATTTGCGCCTTGGAAAATATACCTCTTAAAGTGTTTTGCTGAGTCAGAGCCTACGTGTTGTCTAGCTCATTTCATGTAGGAGAGCGTAAAGTCTGTAGCCAAAGGCTTCACAGGATTAAGCAAACAACTGTTTCCTCATACATAGCTCTTTTTCTTGGTTGTCTGTGACTTCAGTGAAGATAAAATGTTACTCAGTTCCACGAGATAACAGAGACTAAAAATGGTGTAAGAAAAACCTTGCAGGACAGGGCAGGGAAGGGATATATGTGATCTCACTACTGACAGGGAACCTTAGGGAACAACAATAGTTTACCAAAATCAAAGGAATCTCAGTGTTTTCCTACTCTTGCTGGGGAACAAAACCAGAAGTCATATTAGTCAGCTGTCAGTGACTGATCTTGGTCAACTACAAAAATGATGACAGGTAGAACTTCACTGCAATGAGAACAGTTGAGGCTGTGACATTCCTACAGCTTATTACTTCTCCCTATCTTATCAGGTCCTGCAAGCTGGTGGGTCAAGAAGCTGTGGGGACTCCTGATCACTTTCAAAGTTCAGATATTAGATGTGAATAAAACATATGAATAATTTATTCACAGATTTAGGTCTGGTAACAGTATTTGTATTAAGGAAATAAATTTGGTGATGAAAGGACAAGATTGTAACAATAAACAACAATGTTCCCAGAGCTTGAAGGCAGTACTTTAGATGTACTTTCCCTAGCGGTGTTCTTATCTCAACCTACAAGTTTTACTTTGATTCTCCTCTCTATTCTACTGAGGTGGAGAGGATAGAGGGGGGTTGAGCAAGTGGCTGCATGGTGCTTAATTTCCAGCTGGGTTTAAGCTACAGCAGATGCCAATAAATTTTCCAAGTATGACTACATAGCTAATGTTCAAAGCCATAAAATATCAACAGGGACTTCTCCTCTTGTTACATTACTGGCAACCATAACAATGCAAAATATTACCCCATTAGTGATCAGCTTTGTGAACATTCACAGTAGAAATGCAAAACACTATCAATTCTAATTTTTATTTTTATTATATAGACAGAAAATGGTATTTAGTATAAATACATTATGAAATATATATTTTCTTTTAAAAATATTATTTATAATGCTGAGTAGGATACGCATCAAATGGAAAAAGGGACAGAACTATCCTGTTCTCATTAATAGAAGTTGTTTCAAGGCAGAAGGGTCAAGATTAGATTTTTCTAATATTGCTTCTCACAGGATTCCACAGCCCTATTTTCACACTGCTTGGAATCACTGCTTTAAGGCAAGAACTCTAAGGCTTAATCTCCTCTGCCTTGTGCCAGGATGAGTACTGCTTTGAGCAGTGAAAAACAAGTGGGCACAAAATGCAACTAGATCAGCATGACAACATTATGCATCCAGATTCTGCAGAAGAAGGAGTAGTTTTCAGGTAAAAAGATTGCGGAGTCATTCTTCTTTCTGTATTCTCGTGTATACAAAACCCTGATGACAGGGTTGGTAACTAAAATTAATGGCAATAACAAATACCTTTTTCTTCATTTCAGTCAATGTTACTAGAGTACCTACTAGTGTTCTTAATGAGGACTTTTGGTACCTAAATATTATTGATGGTCTCCAGACCATGCATCATCAGAGTGCTCAAAGGCATTGTGAGATTTCAAGAGAGGGAGGATAGTTCAGTCTACCAAGCATGTATGGTTTGAAAACATGCTAAAATGCAATGTACTAGATTTATCATAGTGGCACTCAGGTATATTTTATTCACCTAGGAGAAGGTATGTGGCATCTCTCCCACAGTGCTTCTAATTTTTGCTGACTGCACCCTAGAGAGTGTGAGAGTCAGTAAATCTGTTTCTCCTGCAGAGGACTCAGTCCTCCTGCAGAGCCTGCTAAGCCAGCATCACTTGTGATGCAGTACTACAATGTATGGGTGGAATTATTAAATTCTATATAAATCCTCAAATAAAGTCCTCAAATAAAAAAAGTCAAACACAGAGAAACAGTTTTATTCATATGTTGCCTTTGAATATGTCTATATCCTTTATGCTGCCCTGCTTTTTCACTTTTACAGTTCCCAAGCATCATTGCATATGACTTTGCACAGGTTTACTCCACCTCAGCTTAAACAACTCAGCCATTGTTATTGGCCAAACCAGAGTAGTACTAACAAGCTTTGTGGATTTGTCCTCATATGCTTTCTTTGGGAATGGCTATTAGCTTGAACTCCTCAAGAAAGAGAGCAGTCTCAAGGTGAATGTCAAACTTTCTGGGATCTCAGATTTCCTGTTGCAATGTCTGCATCTTGTGACTTTGCAATGCAGAACAATGTTTTCCCTCTGGGAGATATATCTGTTAAATAGGAGAGGTAATGGAGCTTTTCACAATGTTTCTTCTACCCAGCATATTCTCATGCAATTTTTCAGGCAAATGACCTATGGCAACACCCACTCACACATCATACTCCTGACGGATCTGCCTTTCACAGATTTGTCCATACTAACACACCACATCCAACTACTACCACAGCCCAGGGGCACCAAATGCTCATCCCAGTGAGTGATCATCAAGGTAAACATGCCCGTTTTGTAAACCTTACTGGGATTTACACACAGGACTGACACCATAGTCAAGCTCTTCAGCACTGTTAATCCTGAGTGTGTCTAAAGACACGCCAAAAAAAGACAAATTGCAAGTAAGCAGGAAATTTCTAGGTAAAAAATTAGGCATCTTTTGGATAAAGCACTAATGTTCTAAGGTATAAATTTTCTACATTATGAATTCAGGCATACAATGTTTGCCTTCTTGTTGTTTATGCAAAGTCTTTTGGTAGAGGTACTTCCGTTTCCCTTTTAAAGCCTGAATATAGAAAATATTCTCTTTTCAATGAAGCCAGTACTGGGAGAAGCAAAAATTGCCCTCTCAATACAGCATTTCAGTACAACAGAAAATTCGATATCTCACCTTCCATTTTCTTTGCAGTCTGGGCCTATTGCCTTGTGATATGAACATCCTTTGTGAATGATAAAATCTATGCTTTTGTCTGAATCTCAAATATCTTATTTCTGGGGCAAGGTGATAAGCTACTGTTAAGAGTTCAGACAGTGTCCTTGCTATCATTTCCTATTGTTTATCACTAATGTTGTTGAACTAAAGCTTCCAAAACTATAATCTTGTTAGTATTATACAGTATCCTTGCCTGGTCTGCAGAGACATTAACTCTTTCAGGAAAACACCTGCAAAATTTAGTTTTGATTTTGTACAAACCAGAGAATATAAACTATAAAGAATAAATAGCCAACATCTGAACATCCTTTTTTACATTTATCCTCATTCTTCCACTTCAAAGTGTTTGTAATTATGCCTTTTCAAACTCAAGAAAGATGTAGAGAAGGTAATAGGGAACTCTGACTGTAGTTCCTCATTGTATAAGAATCAAGGACACAAAGAAGAAAAATCAAGTAATTATCTCAAAATGATTGTCTCATCAATGCCTCAAATATGAAAACTTACAGTTAAAGCGATGAAAATAATGCAAAATTATGCATATAAGAAGGTAATGGCGTGTAACAGGGGAAAAATACTTTCGCAACCGTAACTATATCAGCATCTTGCAGTAAAATGATATTATTCAATAACAACAAAAATTCATCTAAATATCTTGCAGCATGTAACTGTACTGAAAACCACAGTATAAAAAGCCAATAATGTGGTTCTTTTTGCCACTGACTTTAGTGCCAGGAGTGAATTCAGCTTCAGATATAGGCACTGTCATCAAGTCATCTTTGTGTGGGTATCTGCATGAGAAGTAAATATTCAAGTCCCCCAGCCAGCAGAGGTCTAGTCAAAGGAATCAGAGTGATTCAACAAATGCTTCAATAGACATCAGCATGTGATCAGCTGAATTGTTGCCTCAGCTGTATCTGACAAAGAACTAAATTTCATTGCCTAAACTTAACTGTCTCCTACAGTTTTGGATGCAGTACAACATTCCCCTGGTTTCTGTTTGCCTCTCCAAGGGACACTGGTCTTTGTTCATCTCATGCAGAAAGCTCAGCTACTACAGGGTGCTTCAATGACACGAGGTGCTCATATTTAGAGAATTACATCTGCTTACTCTGTCTTTATGAATTGAAATAATGATTATATTTTATTCAGTTTAGTGATTGCACTTCAGTTTGCTCTGACAGATCTTTCTCCACTAATCATATGACAGACCTTGGCAATTAGTTAGGTTTTCCCTTAGGCCCTGAACATTTAGGACAATATCTTCACTGTGAATAAAAGCACAAATTATAAAGTCATAGAAATATGCCCACCAGATTTTATACTTATAAGGCATTGTTTTAATGCAATGAACATAAAAATAAGAGTAGTTTATTTTATACTACTTCTTGCTAATGCTAGTTCATGAATACACAGTAGATATAAGTCCAGTGGAGATATTCCTTTAAGAAAAGCACGATATCAAATCCGTATTTCATACTGGAAGAACCAAAACCAGTTAATCATACAGCAGAACTGCATTATGACTTGTCTAATGGTTATGGGCATTAGGTTAATTGTACACATTCACTTGCTTTACTTTATTTTATTCATCACACCTTTTAGTCAGAGAAAAATTAAATTGATGTTGAATCAGTGCTGCCATCTGGCCATTAAGGGATCTGCATCAGTAATAAAGGACAAATTCTCATCTGGGATAATTCACTGAATGTCTAGCAGAAATGATGTATTCAGCTTGATTTTTAATTGCAATGTTTGTAACATGTATACTCAGTTCAGAACTTGATTCTCACTAACCTGAGGATGCAGCCAAGGCCTCTCTAGGACTCTGCCTCACTTTGATAGTACAGTTCCCGCTTGCAGTACAAGCTGGACAAATTCAGAAACCAGATGGAGGAACCACAGTACTGTATTTATTTACCATGTGACAGCTCTGATCCCATGAACTGATCATACTGATAAGATACTTCTTGATTTGCCTTGAACTACCCGTGTGAGCTGCCCTTCCCTGCTGTGTCATACCCTGAGACCACAGTGGCCAGCCACCACGTATGTCATGGGGTTTAAGCAGGAACTTGTTAGGAGCCTGTCTATTGGTTTCCATCCTTTCTAAGCTCTTTGCAAGGTACCACTCAGAAAGGACATGTGAAAAGAACTAAAAGTCAGGGAAAAAGAACTATGAGGTAGCTTTTAGCTGGCATTTTCACAGCTAATGTATTTTGAACTTCCTAAATGTACCTGAAAGATAAATAGGAACACAAAAATTCCTACATGTTTTGTCTGTTAAAGTTTGAATAATTACCTATAATAGTACTTTTACTGTTGAGCTGCCAGATTCAGTTAGGCATCTATTACATTTCTTTCGATACTGACACAACAGTGTGGCTTTAAAAATCTAAGAGTTTTTTTCAGATTCTCTATGCTTCCCAATGAAGAGAAATACTGCAGTATAATCCCATCTCTGTTAGCAGTTCCAATATTACCCTTGGCCAAGGAAGCACCTTTAAAAATGTTTTTATGTGTCTGATAGCATACTGCCATATCCTAGTTAGGCAAACAAATGAAATTTCAATCATGAAATCTCTGACAAAGTTATAAGAAACATAAAATATTATGGAAATTACTCTTCTTCCCTGAAAATAGTCTAGAACAAACTCCCTCCCTTTTTCAAAAGCCTGTCAAACTCTTTCATAAGATATGTTCATACAATGATTCTCTTCTTTATTACATTTCCATATCACTGAATAGTCTATCTTCCCTCTTTCCTAATTTCTTAACAATATTGTTACAACAGATGCGATTGAATGTATGGCAAAGTGACATTAAGAAAGTGATTTCTTTGTTCTAGAATGTTTTAAGGAAATTAAAGTGTTGAAAAAAAGGAAAATTAGCTAAAAGAAGAAAAAAGCTGATATCAAGGCTCCAAGAGCACTGGTAGAGTTCAATTGCTCTGACTAATTGTGTACTCAGTAAACAATATTGAGTAATTTTTTTCTATTTTGATACCTAGGCATTTCTGAATCGCAGTAGTTATTAACATGTATGTATCTACTTCCCTTTTTCTTAAACTAAATGGTAGTCTTCAAAATATTTTTTGCTACTCTGACACCTCAGTGATTTCCTCTTGATTTCCTCTCTAATTCTGATTATTTTTTACTAATTTTTATGAGGAATGGTTTTGCCTTATTTCACATTGTCTGTCATTTCTCCATTACAGAGTGCCAGTTACACAATAGCATTTTTTCATGCCAATATATTTTTCAGATGCAAATAGGCAGATTACAGATGAGAGACAGAAAGGATGCCTTTTGTGAAATGCACAAAGTTCTCACTGTCTTTTCTTTTCATGAGAGCTATTAGTCTTCCAGTTATCCCAAGAGTGACAGATTCTGTGCATCATACTAATTTCCTATTCTTTTGCACTTCTATTTTTCATTTTTATTTCACTTGGCATTTGAACAGTTTTTTTCTTGAAAATTCAATGCTTATGCTACACTTCTTGGGATTTTGCTTGAAGCTTTCTCAATATATGGTAACTGTTTTACAAGCAAAAGAGTCAAAGATGTTGATACTACCTTAGCTTTCCATGCCTAGGTATTTGATAGAAATTCCACACCAGATTTTTGCAGATTTCTCTCTGCATGGGAATTCTAAAAAGCACATGCAGCATTTATTTTCTCATATAAAAGTATATGACACGTCTGGGGCAACTCTACCAAACTGCAGAGATAGAAAATAGAGGAAGGATAGTATACCTTGTTTTCAGGTTGGTTTTTTTTTTTACTTCAGTGTAATGGAAAACAATAGGGAGGAGCCAATCATTTATGGCTTTATAGTTGTAGCAATGCTTCCCTATGCTGCATACTGACTGTATTTAAAGCCTAGTTGGTGGTAGGAATGGAAAGCATATGTTTGAAAAGGAAAAGTGACTACATTATTCACTCATGCTCATTTGTCTAGCTTTATTTCAAGTGTCTTGCTTTATTTTCAGTTGTCTTGTTTTTTTGTCAAGTGTTCTTGTTCTGTATTGATCACCATATTATTCTGGTATATGTTAAGCCTGGAGACTACATATATGCCACTTGCTCTTTAGTCAGAAGTCTAGAGCAGAATTAGGTGCTATGACTGACCATCTTTTCTCCAGAAAAAAAGGTACTATATGTGTGTTGGAATTTCAGAAAGGGGGAAGTTCAGAAAGTGTGGTGTGCACTTATGGTAGAGAATGATCATGTTTGAAATCCTGTTACTTCTCAGGTGAGGTTATTAGTTTGTGAATAGGTTGTGTGATGATTTGTGGAGAGAAACATTACATTCTACAAGATTTATGTTGTACCTTTTGCTACATACTATGGAATCAGGGAATATTTTACCCCTTGTTTTGTCATATTTATTTCATCTTAGGACACAGCAAGTAGTGCTTTCAGCTCTATTAATAACAACACAAATCTTGCTGACATGTGCATTAAAAAATTCTCATGGTCTCCTGTGGCACTACTCTGAAGTCTTCAGAAGACTTTCCACTTCCCTTAAATTTAGTGGGTGAAGCCTCATTGACTACAATGGTTTATTCTTTTGTGTCTACTGGTGCCCAAGAGAATGAGAACCGATAGACAAGGGAAGTTAAATAGTAGTGACGTAAATATAAACAAAGTGTTATAATAGGAATGGGGAGGTTACTTCAGGGTAAGGAAAGAAGAAAAAGAGAGAAAGAGGAAGAGAGAAATGTGAGGTAGTACAAGTGATTCAAGAGAAAAACTCAAGGGATATGGGAAGGATTTGAGGTAGAGGATAGTGCAAGGAGGGTCTGAAAAGACAAAGACTGTTAAGACAAATCTCCAATCAATGGAGAAGGTATCTGTGTTGTCAAACATACCGTCAAATTTGCAGTGAACTCTTCATGTTGATACAATGTAATCAAACGCAATGGTTCAAAACAAAGTTAATAGGAACATCCTCAGTGACTATACTTTGCCACTTAACATAAACCATGGTTACGTAACCAGAGGAACTGGGAGAGGAATAGATAGAATCAAGGCTATATCTGAAAACTATATTGTATTAAAAAAAAAATCAAAAAAAGCGCATCTTATTCCTTTATTATATATCGGGATAATGAAATTAATTAGCTTTCCTTATTAATTAAAATTTATTTACTATGGCAAAACTGTCTGAAGAAAATCCACTAAACTTTAGGAGAAATGAAAAGAAAATGAGAAGAGCAAA
Source organism: Myrmophylax atrothorax (assembly GCA_026770055.1). Classification (NCBI taxonomy): domain Eukaryota; kingdom Metazoa; phylum Chordata; class Aves; order Passeriformes; family Thamnophilidae; genus Myrmophylax; species Myrmophylax atrothorax. The sequence continues at coordinate 77,656,143 of JAOXXN010000446.1, read as the reverse complement.
AAAAAAAATTGAAAAGGAAGATAGAAAGCCACATAGGAAAGAGAAAGGACATTAGGCAGGAACTCATATATTAAATATACATTCTCTTTATATGAATATAGAATATTGAATCTTCCAGCCAGTTGCACAGTTGAACAGAGCAAAACCTCCCCCTGCACACTCGTGGTAACTGCAGTGCATGTGGGATGACAAAACCGGTGCCAGGGCTGTAGCTGCTTCTTTTAGTGAAGAACCCTAAAAAACTACTTCCAAACCAGCCTGGCAGGAACCCACAAACAATAGGAATTGAAAAAGAGTTAAAAGTGCATCACAATACTTTTTGTATTCCGCCTAGAAGAAATTCTATATGGAGTAAAAGTGGGGAAAAGCAAACCGTGCACATCTATCTAGGAAGCTGATAGATAGAAGGGCTGGAGTGCCTGTGTGAATTCAGGAGTCCTCAATAGTTGATTGCCAGGCATTTTGAGAGATTATGTGTAGTAAAAATATATATAGCTATGAGTAGCTTCGGTAAACAAGTCTGATTAACTTTCTAAGAAGCCTCAAATCTCTTACAAACTTATAATAGAGTTTAATATTTAAAATCCAAAAATATAGTCTCTAAGAGTGATGGTCTAGCTTGAACAAAATAATTCACAGTCTTTCTCCATTATCTGCTACATCTCCCATGTAGCCATTTTCAGAAGGCTGAATAGAATTTTTATACCAGCTTTCATTGGTGACCCATGTAATTGCCTTCACTAGAAAAACCATCTTTTGAGCTGTGTGAAGACAGAAAGACAGCTTTGTTTCCCCTCATTGCAAGCAACCTTTACCAGAAAGAAATCAGTAGCAGATATTCTGCTAGTGATTCTAATGTACTCAGAAAAAAAAAATGGAAACACCACATTTAAACTGCTTCTTTTTCCATAAAACAGCTTTATTATCAGCTCTGAAATGGATGTGTCTACACTTGTAATAAAGTTTGATAAAATACAGTCTTACTGACTTGAACAAAGCTTTTGCTGTTTTTCCTGTTCATCATTTATAGTGATATCTGTAGAGAGCATTAAGGCTTTTTCTGGTTTTAAATGAAAGGTCTTTCTGCAGAAAAACTATCAACACTCCAGCTCTCTACATGAATTGTCCACACAGTCATGTTATTTTAACATAGTCAAACTATTTGCATATTTAGTTATTTTCTGTGAAAGGTGTGATTTTTAATCATTTGCTCTTTGCAGGTAGGAAAATATCCACAAAGAGGAACATTCCTTAAGACCAATAGCATTAATCTAGTGCATTTGAGTCCTTGGAACTAGTATTCTGGAACAATTTTGCCTATCAGTTTTCTGAGGATTCACTAGATACCAGGAGAGTTGTTATATTTAGCTGCTTATCTGCTTTTGACTGCAGTGCAGTACTTGCAAAGATGTCTTTTATTTTGAGGCTTAGCACATTAAATATCACCTGATCTGAAGATGTTTGAGGGTGTAAAGCCTCTTGCATAGAGTAAATGTCTTATCTAAAAACAGCATTACATTTCTGCATAGTCCTTCATTTTGTTTTGCTCTACTTTGTACATAAATTAAGGCACAAAGAAAAGCTAAAGGTCTGTCTTCACACTGATAGAGGGAAGAAAACTCAAAGCTTAAAGAGAAAATCCTCTGACATTCCTACTCAAAATCACCCCAGTACGTCCAAATATTGCACTGAATAGAAGGTGGCAGAAGGTATCCTTCAAAGACTTAGGTGGAAAACAGAAACAATGAAAGCTGGCATGTCATGCTGAATAACAGATA
>JAOXXN010000446.1:77642450-77654265 GCA_026770055.1 Myrmophylax atrothorax | reverse complement strand
CTAAAGGTCTGTCTTCAGAGTGACAGGGGGAAGAAATCTCAAAGCTTAAAAAGAAAATACTCTGATATTCCTACTCAAAATCTCCCCAGTATGTCCAAATACTAATAGAATAGAATAGAAGGTAGCAGAAAGTATCCTTCAAAGACTTAGATGCAAACCGGAAAAAAATGAAAGCTATAGTGTCATGCTGAATAACAGATATAACAACAAAGATTAAAGCTGCAGTAACTCATTGAATATTTACTTCCATTCTGTGGGTTTTAAATAAGGCCTTTAACCCAAGACTCTTCTATGATCAAATCTTTAGTGTATATTCACTTAATGTCTTAAATTACTAATTCCTAACATTTTAGGAAATAATAGATTGTTAGAATAAATTTATTGGGCCAGTAGATTAAAGGAGAACCAAGTAACAATTAGCACCATTGAATACCAGTGTGGATTAGCAGTGAGAAAGCACTGGACAACAACAGTCTGCTTGCCTATGTTATATGGATATCCCAACAATGAGGAAATGTGTCACTTACATGTCTATCCACTGCAATCCTTTTCAAGTCACGAAAGCTTTCTTTTACCCATATCTGAAAATAATCCTGAACATACACTTTTTAACACAGAAAGTTTGAGCCAGATCTTCACACACAAACAATTTTTAATACTGTGCTATTAAGTCATCATCTGCAAGTTATCCATAGCTCCTATTCTAGTTCTAGTAAAGCACACTCTAAGTAAGGAGCCTTTTCCTGCAGACCTGCAAGTTTCTCTGTTTTCATAAGGAATTTTAGTTTACTTACAGATAAATTTATAACTTAAAGTTGTGTTCATTGAACAGTGGAAGAGGAGAACACCTTGCAAGGCCATAATGCACTGAAGCTGTGGGATGGGTTTCTGACTGGGTTGCCAAAGTTAATGAGGAACAATTCTGGGCCATCATAGTAATGAAGAAACATAGGGCTAAGGTTAAGACTTCTCTACAATATAGCACTGATTCCTTACCATCGCTGTTAAAGAAAGAAGGACTTCCACTCTATTATTTCTTCTTTCCTTTGGTAGAACTGTACATATTGACAATGCTAATCATAATTTTGTGACATTGATATTCTTGGTTCATTCATAATGAAAATTCTGAACATTTCCCTCTTCAGCATATATATTTTTCATTGATTTTTTGTGAAAACAGAATGTACACTCAAGTTACGTTTGTCACAAGAGAATTATTTACATTGTGTTCAGGGAAACAGGCTTTTCTGCTGTTGTTTTTGTTAGCTTTTTTCTCCTTGGAGTCAGCTCTAATTTTTTCCAGATGTTTACTACACTAATGGAGAAAAAGAAAAGTTCAGTAAAAGAAAATAAAACTTATTTGAATTTTACCTGTCATTACTTTAAAACAGTTTCAACAGCTGCTATGTGCTTTATGAAGGCATAAATTCCATTCTAGCACTCTTACAATCATGAAAGCCACAGGCAAAGTTTGTGTAAAGTGTGATGAAATTATGTTGTGAAACAATCTGACAGAACTGCAAAGATACTGTAGCCACTGCTGCTACTTTTCTGTAATTTCTATCCTCTTTTTCATCCTTCATCCTTTATCTGAACAGGTAATCTGCATAGATAACATGTAGAAAAAAGGAATGGTATCAGTACTGGCTAAAATTTTCAGGAAGGAGTTATAAAATAAAAGTTAGTTCTCAAAGGAGGATATAAAGGCTGCTTTTAATAAACCTAAAATGAACGTGTATTTCAAATGCTATTTTGTAATATGATGGAAAATGTGTTTGTATACATAGTTCTACAGTAAAACACAGAAGACAAATTTTGTACCAACCATGTAATGATAAATAACCAAGTCTTGACTCTCTAAGATAGTGTAAAAACTATATCATTGATTTGAATGGTATGACTCATAATTGCAGGGTAGTATATGTGTAAAGATAAGAATGACATCCAGCAATACTTAATGTCTATGTTGTATTGAACTGTGTCTGTATCTCTGAGCCTTTATTACTCTAAAGACTTATTTTATTGTATTATTTTATTGTCAAATGCTTTAAAAATTCCAGTAGAGTGTTCATAAGCAGAGTTTTCACATTTTCTGCAGGTTCCTAAATCTGGCCAAGACTTTTCATCCATCAATCTATTTAATTAGGAAGAAAAGAAATCACATCTATAGTATGCATTGACAAGTGTCTTTATGGACAAAAAGCTTTTAAGAATTAGAATAAAGATGAAAGCAATGCCCTCACATTAAAGCTTAGGCTACCTCAGGGCATGAAATATATAAAGTAGGTACTTACAGCAATTAAGTTTAAAATAAACTTTTGGTATAAATCAGCAGTGGTCTATCAGATCAAGCTCTTGGATGCATCTTTGTGATAACTAGAATGATGTCTCTAAAGTCTATTGCTAATCATAATGCCAAGCATTGCAGAGCTACAATTAGCCTACAAATAGAAGCTTTTATCATTCAATAATTTGATGATGTAAGGGATATTACAGGTATCTGCATTTCACAGAACAAGTGTCTATACACTGTTTAATATACTTACTGGTTGGACTTGATTAACTACAGACAATTTTACTGAACTCTGCAAGAAAAAGCAAGTGGTAGGACCATAAGACATCAATATGTGCTTGAACGAATCATTAATTAATGTCTTGCAAAACAAGGTAAAATATATGTAATTGGTAAACATAAAAAGATGGATTTATAGTCAAAACACTAGACAGTACAACTTCCAAGTTTTTGGGGGGCTTTGGATTTACACTGCAGAAACAGTTGATAATTTACTTCATTCTGTAATGCAGTTTACTCCATTCAGAGGAGCAATTGCAAAACAGTAAGCAAGATCGCCCTGGAAAAGTGTCAAAACCCACTCTCAAAACCACATTACGACTGACTTCTCAAAAGCTCATTTAAAACAGGAAGCTAAAGATGGACAGATGTGAACCAATTATACTGTGCACTTAATGACAGCAGCCTTTCTTGATAGAACAGACAGGATCTGGTTAGCATTTCTACCCATTTGTGGATGAAATCTTTTCTGAGATGAAACCACTTTTGTGGAATAATTAGTGTTTGATACTAGGCATCCTGGGAAGTAAAGGAGATCCAGCAGAATCTACCTCAAGCTAAGAAGTTTTCAACTCATGCCGTGAGGTAAGAACCTTGGTTTCATACTAGGTTGTTAAAAATCATCACTTCTGAGACATCTGAAGCAGAGCAATATACTAATCTGAGTCTCATTGTTCTGTAACCCAAGCAATGATATTTGAAACCTGCCTTTCCATATCTGCATTTTCAACTCTGAGTGAAAGTTGACATTTTGTGTAATTCCTGTAATTATGTAAGATGTGTAATATGATTTCATCTCAAAAAATGCTTAGAAATACATCTAAAAATAAACTGAGAGACACTGGTCTCCTGTGCTAGCAATGGTTTTGAATACCTGATGATGGGGTATTAATTGTCAGTGAAAAAAAAAATACTTAGTGGATTTCTTTAAAATCAAGCCCAATTTTTAGACTGGGATAACAGCAGGAAGAAAATTACTAAACAAAAAATATAGTCTTTTAATGAACATATTCAGCCTTCTGTATAATTTCAGCCTAATTAAAAAAATACAGCAAACTAAAATGCAGATTTAATTATTACATGACTTGCTTTTACAAACTTCATACTAACTGTCAACATTTTTTTTCTCAGGAAAAATAGTTCTTAGTGTTATTTTGCTTTTTCAGAATTGGCCAAAAGCCAAATTTGAATGGATGTGCTTTATATGTAAAACTTATCATGCAGTTCTAATTAAAATTTACTGAAGCTTTCACCTTCATTTAAAAGAGTTAATCCTCTGAATACTTTTTATTTTCTTTTCCATTATATCTAAGGAGAAACTATCACACTTTCTTAAATTAAATAAAATGCACTAATTTTTAAAACATCAGGAAATAAACCCAAACTTTTTTTTCTTAAGGGCACAAATCTGTGCATGCCTTACAGGACTTTTAGTGACAGAAACTCTGCCTTCTGTAAATATTCAATATCAGAGTGTGAAAAAATAAAACAAATATTTTTTAAAAGTCAGTATTTAATTATTTATTCTCATTTCATTGGTTTTACATATGAGTACATCTTGCTGGGATAGATGCTGAAGGTAACTGACTTGAACCACATATACAAAGTACTTAAGTCTGTTTCTGTCTTTTATTATATTAATTTTAAATGCTATTGAAGTGCAGGCCACTGTTGAAGTGTTTAACTGTGGGTAGTTTTTATAAGAAATACATTGGTCTCCTTGTTCTTGTAGGTAAAAAATAACTGACAATCCAGCAGATATATAGATAGTTTTAGACCTTTTCTATTCTCTTCTGTCTACATTTATATATATAACATATACATCTATTATTGTATATAATTTGTATTAAGATAACTAATAGTTAATAATAGACAGTAATATATTGTAATGAAGAATAGAATGAAGAAATGAACTATGGTACAAAGATTAATAAAATGAAAGATAGATAGATAGATAGATAGATAGATAGATAGATAGATAGATAGATAGATAGATAACTATATAAATGCAGATAGTATGGGACCAGTATTTTTCTTGGTGCTATGTGGAAATAATAAGTGTGCTGGTCAGACAACATAGACTAAACTACCACTGACAGTGCTAATAAAGCTCAGCTCTAGCCTTCCTTTGCCTCCAAACCACTATCTGGTCCACGGTCAACCCACTACAAATGGAACCCATCTCAGAGTCATGGTTACACAATGGGGGCAAGGGAACCCTTCTGAAGGGTTCCTAGCTAAAGTTACTCTCCCTTGGTGATCTAGTGCACAGTTTATGGGTATTTTAGGATTTAACAGGTAAAAACAGTCCCCCAAAATTGCTTTGTTTCACCTGTACTTGAGTAGGGCATCCTGATGCCTCCTGACCTCAAGTGGTCAGAATGGGCTGTTGTCACACATTCAAGCTGGAAACTCTCAGTTAGGCTATACCAATGCAAACACCTGCGTGCAGTGACTGAAGCACTTACAAACTATGAATTATCACTGTGTGCTACAGTGCACCTTATCAGTAGTAATATCACCAGGAATAGAACGTATGGGATACAAAACACTCACTATATTTGATTTCTAGGAAATTACAAAAGAAAGGCAAGAGGTAACTCTTAATTTATGAGGCATTTCATGTCCTGAAGACCTGTTCCACTGCTTGGGAAAGTAAAGACCTTCTAAAAGGTCTAAGAAATGAGCTAAAGCAGTCATGGCATTGGTAGTGTCAAAAGAAGTTATGCCAGCCTGAGTCTTAGCGTAACTTCTCCTTGAAGTTGATCTTGTTTAAATATGTATTAATGATGCAATTAGGTTTTAATGTTGGTAAGTAGGAGTGGGCTCTGAAGGGTGCTGATGATATAAGACTCGGAGTGCTCACTAATAAAAGAAAATTTCAGGACACCATGCAGAAAGGACTGAGTGATCTTGCAGAAGGGAGAAATAGGAAAGGGAATAAATGTGAAAACTGATAATAAGCACTTTTGCTATGTGTTAAGAATTGAAAATGACTGAAGTCATGACCGTTGAAGTATTAATATAGTATAACACTAAAATATGCAAATGTGATCTTTGAATGCACCAGGGAGGTCTATCCAGCAGATATGAAGTAAATGATTGACCCTTTCTCCTCCCCCTCCCTCCCATCACTTTACTCTGGTCTTCCATATTTAAAACAGACGGATTCAAACTGAAACAAGTCCAAGAAGTCTATATTAAAAAAACTACCATAAAAAGGAGAAGAGAGGTTACTTTTTTTTAGTATAGCAAAACAAAGGCTATTCCCCAAGAGGGAATATGTCTGAGATCTACAAGTAAATCTTAATGTTAAATGCTAAAATTATAAAGAATTCCTTTAAAATATATTATTGTCGCTGAAATATATGTATGTGTGTTTGTATATATATATATTTAAAATTGATTATGCACAGATGTAGGCTGGAATTCAGAAGAATGTGCCTTACAGAAGAAGATTCTTACACAGTTTTCATAAACAAGTAGTGGACACAGAAACCTAATCTGAAATTTGTGGAGAACATTACCACTTTTGACTACTTGTCAAACTGAGAGATTGGACTCAATAACCTGAGAAGTGCTTTCTTACCCCACTATGTTTGTACAATATCTAGACTACAACATTAAAAATAAAGGTTAAATTTGCAATGATCTGCTCTATTCTTCTAGCATAAATGCACTGTGCAATCAGAGTAAAGGTCAGCTTTCCCAGAGTAAGGAGTCCCTTGGCATCAGCAGTATATGAATAATAAATTTCTCCAAGATCTACAACCTGAATCAATCCTCCTAAATTCTTAGCCACTGGGTATTTCGGATGAGATTGTCTCATTGCTCAAAAAAAAAAAAAAATTCTCAGAGGCTTCAGTGTCTACACAGCTATACAATATAGTCATTGCACTTCAACAAAGTCTTAGTCCTGCACTATGAAGACAAAAGTCAGACCACAGCTCTAGAAATTATTGTTTCATCTTAGGAGAGACAGCAGAAATATAATTTCTGCAATGCTCCTTTATTTGCAACAGGAGGAGCTTTTATTTGCTTGATATCTTTAGGTAAAACTGGCTCTACTTACAATTAAACATGTTGCCTGTTTCCCTCTGGCTGGTGATTTTTCATCTTTTCCATTGAAAATGAAACTCAAATGTTTATTTCAGCTGGGCCACTACTGATAGTACTTTATTTTAGAGAAAATCTTTCTTCATTTACATCTGGAGTCCCAAAGGAATTATTACTCTTAGTACAAATAGGGAAGGTTGTGTTTTGAAGATATCTATCCATTTTACTCCAGCTAAAGTCAATTGTGGGTGTGGGATTTGGAGGCTTCGTCAAATTAAGCCCTTACACAGCAGCTCTGTTGATGACAGTGAGTCAGAAGGGAACCCATACCAAACTCCCACAACTGCATCAGCTCCCTGATTCTGTCATCAGGATGTAGAACACATTTGTCTTTTGTCACTGAACTCAAATGTGGCTGAATATAGAGCAGATCTGCTGAATAGGAAGGTGCACTTTACCATAATAGCTTTTCAGAACTAAAATAAAGGTCAAAATCTGTTTGACTTACATTGCATGAAATTAATTCAAAGAAGACAATTTAGGACAGAATTCAGCCCCAAGCTTCTGTAAGACTGCAATTACAGATGGCCTTCTCAGAAACAAAAGAACACATTACAATGTCTCTCACATATATCTTTTAAAAGTTTTCCGAACCAAATGCAAATGAAATTAATGTTAGATATTAAGTAGTTATTACAGAGGATCGCAAAATCATAATGTTATCATAATGGAACTAAAATAAATTAATTATTTTCAGACAAGATGGAAAGCTCCATATACAGCTGCGTACTCTTCATGGACTACTCCCAGTTATAGAGAGCCCCATGTATATACTTAGTGAGGCATTCTATAAAGTCATAGTGAGAGAGATGATGGCCAACAAATACCTAGCATAAACCTCAGGATTTCCTCAATAGAACTGACTGGATTCATGCTGAAAGGGTCATTGTGAAACCTGCTGATTACAGAAACATAGAGGGTTGGTGTGCTCCCCATTTCCTGAGAATTCTCTCTGCTCTCATCACACACATACTAGCACTTACATTGTGATGGCTTGAATCCAGGCTGTGAATGATGTATAACAGAAGGAGCAATCAAATTCTTCTAAAACCATTACAGTCACATTTTCATTGTTAGTTTGTGGCACAATACCCCTATGACCAATAATTCTAACCGCTAGGAACAAATAACAGTAATTCTGTGAGACTGGTTCAAAATTAATTTATACTGGGCTACTTCAATTAGTCAGCACAATGCTAGAACTAACAGATGTCCCATACTGTAATGCAGTGTTAGGAAACAAGAACATGACACAGCTACATAGATTTTATCTTCACTACCTTTCCTATTTAGTATCAGACTACAGGCAAAATATAAGATCAAATGCAATTATGAGTATTTAGAGTTAGCAGCTGGACATGACAGAAAGTATTAGTAAGCTCTCTTGTCCTTAGTAGACCACCATGTGGAAGAAAATCAATTATTATAAAGTTTTGGATAGCTTCCCAGATACACTGGGAAATGGATAAACACTTAAAATTTTCCATCCAAAAGAGGACAGGTGTCAGAGGAAACAGGAGACCTATTATAGCATTTATACCACATTTCAGAGCAGTGCAACATCACGGCAGTGGCTTAACCCAAAGTCATGGCATTGCTCAACATCCACCATTATATATAAATTCATCTATTCCAAGGTCAGGAGCAACCTCTGCAAACACCAAGTCTGACTTTCTATTGAACACAGGATGCAGGATGCCCAGGATGCCCTCTGACCTGTTCAACAATACCAGCTATAGACAACCCAGTATTAACCTTTTCAACTTTTTCCTGTTTGGAAAACATCCATAGTTTTCTTTTGATTTGAATTTGTCTCATTTTAACATTTTACCCTTAGACCATATCAATACTTTTGTTTGGTTTCAAACTTCTGCTTTCCATGTAAGTGCCTTTAGCTTGAGAACCTTTGAATCTTTGAATCTTTATAATTAGTTACTTGAGAAATTTAACTAGATTAAAAGAGATTAAGCTGTTACAGTTATACACTCTAGGGTTTATTTCCCAATAGGATAATCCCAAGGATTATCATGTAACCTCTCTAAACTATTCACGTATCTGTATCAGCAGATCTGAACATAGTACTTCAAAGCAGTAATATTCAAAGGTGACATAACTTCCTTATTTCTGTGCAAATACTCCTAGCAATAACATCATCATTAATGCTCATTTGAGCTTTACATTCAAAGCTTCTTGGAATTAAAATATTTTCCTCCCTTGTTGGAAATAACATTCTTGCATGCTAGAGGTATGACTTTATCGTTGGTCATATGTCAGTTTCCAGATGCTTGTTTGCACCTAGCTTTCCAGACAGCTGTGATCACCTTGCATCAAAGTCTTACTGTTTTATTATTCACTACAGTCACAACATTATTCATCTGTGAATTTATTGGTATTATTGTGTATTTTCTTCCAGGCATTGAAAAAGAATATTAAATATAATAGAGTCAAGTACTGATCCCTCTGGAACGCATAGACAAACATCTGAAGACTGATGATTCTTCATTTCCAGTAATATTTTAAGAGCTTTCAGTAGCCCACATTTCAATCAATTCAGTATGTTCCATGTTGATTTTATTTCTTAATCAACATGTCATGTTCTACCAAATTAAATGCCTTATAGAAAACTAAGTGTATTCCATCAATTTTATTACCTTTATAAACAAAACAGGATTGCTGCATCATCTGTTTCATTATTCTGCCTGAGATCATTATCAGGCTGACAAATCTATAATTAGACTTTTTTGTTGTTTACATTAGAACAGCATTGAATCTTCTATTTACACCTGGGACTACCAAAATGCTTCAAGTGTTGAAACTTCATGTCGAAAATCAAACCTAACAGTTCTAGGATATCATCAGCCAGTTCTGTTAAAAGTCTTTTTAACAGATTTCCTGGACTTGATTATTTGAAATGTTTGCATTTATTAGTCTTGGTTTAACATATACCTCCATTTTTTGAATGGAAAAGTTTTTAACCTTCTACCATACTGGATTCAGGGCTACAAACAACTGCAATATTAATATGGAACTATATGGTAGTGCAACCTCTTCCTCATGGCAGGACACAGGCTATGTCTCAGATGTGGTCCTGAAAGACTAATACCCTTTCTCACAGCTGTCAGTGTGGTCTCTGATATGCCATATCATCTGCCTTTTTCCTAAAACAGCAATGTAGTATTTTATTTAATAAAAACTCTCCCTCTGCTATGTTATTATTGAAATGTTACTATTTCCAACTGGCTTTAGACCAGTACTAGGGCATGATCTACATCAAAACATCGTCCTTGGTTTGCTGGCATTTCTCAGGCCCTTTTTCCATCAGCTTCTCCCATTATTCCTCTGTATCTCAGAGTTTTCTTTGAAATCTATGTTTTGAAGTGATCAAATCTATATTTTTAATATAGCTTGGAAAGACAGGTGTTATGCTTCCTGTTTAGTATACTGTAATCTAAAACTCAACAGGAAATATCATATTGACTCAGACAGAAGTTGGGTTTTCTCACTAAAATAACCATAAATCTCTGGTGTATGTCTGCATTAACTCTGGGTAGTACTCAATTAAATGTCAACAATATGTAAAATATTATTTTTTTCTTTAAAATATCAGGCAGTATACTAACACAGCACTTTAAAAATATTTTCACTTTTAAATATTGATATTTGCAATGAAAATTTTCAATTTTGCTCTCCAAAATTATATTTATATGTGAATTGAAAAACAAAAGTTAAAAAATTAAAATATAGTCAAAACCTTTCAATGATGCTGAAAAAGAAACCTGTGTAATCTGAAATTGGCACTCAGAATGTTGTGGGATTTTAATTCACCTACAATACTCATACAAACAGTATCAAGCATATATTCATTAAGAAAACTTAGACTTAAATCCTGACTTTGTAACTAACTTGAAGAATTTGATTCCTGTGGTTCATTGCTCAATAAGCTGAACTCTGTAGAAATAAAAAAATCTGCCAACAGAGAACTTACTAGAAAATTAAAACAGTCATTTGCCACTTTAAAATTTTATTATTTATTGATTGATTAACACTTCATCCTCATTTCCTTAGTAATTTTCTACATACTCTGTTCCTTTATAAAGTACAATTCATTTTATAATTGTCCATAACTACTGTTTGTCAAAGGCCCCAAGGCATCACAAAGAAGTTTCTTCAAATGGAGTTTTAAAACTTCATTACTTAAAGATTGTAAAGTAGTTTAAACTGTTCAATATTAATATTTATTTAGTGCAGTTTGTAGTCTTTTTGTCTCCTGTTCTCTGAATACCCACTGTGAACCACACATGAAAGCGGATATTATTTGCACAGTAAGATGGCTATCAGCCAGGTCTGCACCCATTTTATGTAAGTACAAATATTGCTCCTTATCCCAATAATCCAAGATCACAGGACTTGATGGTTGGAGTGGGGTGGGAAAAAGGCAGAATAGTGGCTTGATTTTTCACTGCTTGTCTTATACATCAGGAAAGGCAACTTTATTTTTGCTGTTGCTCAAGCATACTACACGTCTCTCCCCCGCTCTGAATTACTGTCCAATGTATTTGATTTATAATAGGAAACAATGTTTATTTTTCAAGTCACCTAGGAACAGATGTGGCAGGACACATATGAACGAAAGAAAAATAGAACAGGGTTCCCTTCAACTAAGGAGGCTTTATATGAAGTAACAGCCATAGGTCTGTGTTTTTGCTCATGGGAACCTAGCACAGAAGTGGAGGTCAATGTAACCCTGACATGGTTAGGTAAGGCCACACTGCCAACTGTAACCTTAAAACTCCAAAGTTGATATTCTTCATTTATGGTGTATTAGTTGGTAAAACTAAGAGTGGAATTCTTCAACTCAACTACAACTCAGACTGTGTTCTCACCATGACCATACAATACCTGACCTGCTGGAAAGCAACTATGTAAAGGACCTGGGTGGACAACAAGCTGTCCATGAGCCAGCAGTGTGTCCTTGTGGCCAAGAAGGCCAATGGTATCCTGGACTGCATTAGGAAGAACATTGTCAGTAGGTCAAGGGAAGTGATCCTGCCCTATCAGCGGATTGTAGTTTTCCACTGATACAGTGGAGGGGTGTTTTCGCTCCCAGGAGCAAGGCCAGAAAAGCGG